>OY757019.1:27387630-27987630 GCA_963580285.1 Lucinisca nassula
ACTCAGAGAAATATATCTGAACAAGTAGCTCATCATAATGTCCAATGTGCTCTTGATCAGAAACATTTTTTCAAAAAAAAAATATCAGTTCCTAATAAGAAGGCGAAAGAATGCACTTCAGAAAGTCGGGGGTGAAAGGGTTATTTACCTATCCCTTAGGGGCAATTATTGCTTGTCCTGGATAGCACAATAAACAGTTTGGTTGAATTATAAAAATCATAAATTTACTTAAACCTTAAGATGCCAATTACAACAATTCTCGTTGTCTTTGTTGTCAGTCGGTTTGTTGCAAAACGAGCAGACTGCTACCTGAGGAGCAGTCTGATCGGGATCCACACTGTTTGCATGCGTGCCAAATGTTTGCGAATGTTAGCAAGTATGAAGCAGACGACATAAAATGACAATATTTTCAGATGCAGTTTTTCTTGGCATCTTAAGGGTTAAAGGAGTTCTTTCACAAAACATATGGGCCTATGCATGTCAAAACCTACAATAAGAGTAGTACAACCTGCGAAGACACAGATCAACCTGCATTTACATTCAGTCTGGCCAGTCTTCCCGTGTTGCTCTCTGGCTAATCCGGATGCCTTAAAAGACTCATTCAAACAGCAAAACTGTGATCAGACTGTGCACATCTCAGGTTTGCTGGTTGCAATGGTCCTTTTGCAGGTTTGTCATGCGCAGGCTCATACAAGGAAAAAGTTCAGACCAGCTCTAGATCAATGTTTCTGTATAACTATAACCCATATAATACTGACTATACGTGAACAGTCCAGACCCAGAGCATATGCCGCATCTGATATGAGCCTTCACTGGTCAACCAATTATATGCAAACATTATATAATATAATGCGATAGAAAAACCTGTTTATGCCCAACATTACGAAGACACGCCTATTTATATATACATAAATATCTGCAGATAATAAGTCTGATATTTATAAAAAAAAAAAAAAAACAAAAAAAAACATAGACTGTGGGAACTCATTAGAATCGCCTCGGCAAGTAACGAGTACCCAGCATGTATGACTCGGAGCAGAAATAACGAAAATATAGTGAAATTCCGCAATTCAGACCACCTAAAATTATGACTAAATCTGCTTATTTTGAAGGCTGCACTTGATCTTTCTTCGTGTTTTCTGCACTAATTATCCTCTGGTCAGGGTCCACCTTTGAGACTGTTCAAAAATGTTCTTAAAGACCACTTTTGAACAGTCCAAAAGGTGGTCTTAATACAGGATTTTACTGTATTGTGAACGCCTTTAACCCCAGTTCTATTATACAAAAGTGAGGTTTAAGAGGGTCAAATTTATAGGTGTGCGGAAATTTTTTCCTGTGACTTTTTTCCTACAACCAAATTATATAGGTATGTTTTGGTAATACATGCAAAAACATGTACAGTGAAACTTCGCTAGCTCGAACATCAATTGCTCGTTTACCATGGCTGATTCGAACACATTCTGCACCCTAGGAAATTCTTTCCATAGATTGATCATGAATCATTCTCTCCCTTCCGCTTATTCAAGAAGGGCTTATTCTAATTAACACCTACTTGAAAACAACAAGACACAAAGGGAGACATCATAATTACCAAACAAACTGCAATCATAATATTTTTCTGCTCCGCTAATTATAGAAAAGATAATTGTCGCTATTACCCCTTTTTGTATCAAATGGAATCTCCCTTCTTTTATACAGCAGGAGTTCATTTAAATATTTAGGGGCGTCAAGTTGTGTTTTCTTCACGGATTTATTTGAAAACTGGCTGAACATTTTGCAAACATTGTGGGTCCTGATCAGACGCCACGTTCTGATCTTGGCCTGCACTGTTTGCCAATCACCCTTGAGGGGTTTCCGGTACAAAACGTGTTAAGGCCTGGTCCCGAATTATAACTCGATATTTTCCGCTGTCTTCCGATAATTTCCGAATCAGAATTTTAGAAGAAAAAAAAGAAGAATACCACTACTAACAAAATGCCAAAAGGACATAGTAATTTTCATTCTATTTAATCGAAACAAAAATTAAATCGTTCATAATTATTACCACTACGTTTTTTTTTTCCAGCAACTTTTTCCAAACATGGTATTTAAATCTCTTTTTTTTTTTAAGTTTTGTTAATAAACCCTAGAGAAATAGACATTTTACTATATATTTTATCATTTCGATAGGCACCTAAAACAATCAACAAAAGGTATAGCAAATTTTTGTCCACAAAATATGAAAATAATATCAGCATATTCATGAATAAATGAAGTTTCGAATTTTCCAGCAAAATTTTTGTAATTATTTACAAATTTATTTTATGAAATAAAAACTAAAGTGTCGTTATATATTTCTTTACATTTCGCCGCCAATATTATTACAGGTAAATCGGATACGGCGGTCGCCCAAAGTGGATACGGCAGAGCTGAAACCGACCCGCACACGAGTACTGGTAAACTACTTAGAGGATCTAAGCCTGACCAGGCAAAGCGGTGCGAGTCGGCCCGTCCATGCTTATAAACCCTATTGGTTTCATTGGGCGGCAGGGCTTGAGATGTCATTTCATCTCAATGTCGGCTAAAAGTTCCACAAAATTGGAAGCAACTGTTAATTGTAAGCACATTATCCAAGGGAAGCTACTCTACACTATCTTAACTATGACGTCATCAATACCATGGTAACGACGTTATGACGTTACATGAGTTTTTAACTTCTACCAGGGTAACCAATAAACCTACTAGAGTAAATATGGACTAATTTATTGCGTTAACAAGTGGTAGCAGAGCGATTTACTGTCTGAGGGCAGTAATTTACATACACAGAAGTGGACAGCAATCCGATGAGAGCTGGTCAAGACCGAGAAGTGACATTAATTCCTGAAAATGGCAACCAGGATAGATCCACCTAGTTTAAGGTCAAAACCTTATGAGCTGTACAGGCAGGAGTTACTTGCTTGGAGAGAGGTGACAGAGCTTAGAAAGGAAAAGCAAGGAGTGGCTATAGCCTTATCGCTTCCAGAGAATGACAAGACACAGATCAGAGAGAAGGTTTTTGAGCAAATCAGTATTGAAGACTTGAAGACGGAAGATGGATTAGATACATTGATTACATTTTTGGATGACCATCTGAAAAAGGATGACCTAGCAGACAGTCTTGAGAAATTTGAAGAATTTGAAGATTTTCAAAGAATAAACAGTATGTCTATAGCTGAGTACATAGCATCTTTTGACACAAGATACAGGAAGATTGAAAAACTGAAAATGTCTTTACCATCAGAAATTTTGGCGTTTAAACTTTTGAGAAAGGCAACCATTAGTAAAGAAGAAAAGTTGTTGTTTTTGACTGGTATGGATTATTCTGATAAGGTAACGTTATATGAGGAAGCTAAGAAATCACTTAAAAAGTTCAAGGCTGATTTTGCAGAAGGAAGTTCAAGTCCTCGTTCAGGCTCTGGAATAAAACTTGAACCATCATTTTTAGCTGACAATGAAGAAGCGTTGTTGGCAGCAGGATACATCAAGCAGAATCGTGGAGGAAAGGCGGGTAAACTAGGACGAGGAGGTTTCGGTCGTGGCAGACAAGCAGACCATGAACAGCTTAGGAAAATGAATCCATTAGGCCCAGACGGTAAGACACTTACATGTCGATGTTGTGGCTCTTATAGACATTTTATTGCTGAATGTCCACATAGCTGTGAAAATGCATCTGAAGGCAGCATTCAAAAGAGACTCGCAAAGGTGAACATTGCAGAGGATGAAAATGTCGTGCTTTTCACGGGATATAATCAAGGGGACATTGCACAACTGGGCATTGATGCTCAGAATTGTGCTGTGTTAGACAGTGCCTTAGTAGCACAGTATGTGGAGAGAACTGGCTTCAGAATTATATCAGTTCTTTGAATCAGATTGATAAAGAAAGAATTAAACAGACTGTTGGAAAGCGAACATTTAAGTTTGGAGGTGGAGAAAGGCTGAGATCAAAGGGAGAGTTCAAGCTTCCAGCAGTGATTGCTGGGAAAGAGGTTTTCATTAGAACTGAAGTTGTAGACTCCGATATCCCTCAGCTATTATCACGACGAGCTATGAAAACAGCAGGGGTAAAGATGGATTTGGAAATGGACACTGCAATGATTTTTGGAAAAGATGTTGCTTTGAATCTAACCACATCCGGGCATTACTGCATCCCCATAGACAGGACAGAAAAGATACTAGCTGAAGAAGTGTTTTCAGTAAAACTAGGAGAGATGAAAAGTCATGAGAGATATGATACATTGCTCAAGTTGCATAGACAATTTGCGCACACACCACTTAAAAAGCTCAAGGCTCTAATGCAGGATGCAGGGCAATGGGGAGAGGACTTTCAGGGAATGCTTAAAGACATATGTAAGACATGTAATTTATGTAAACGATACATGAAAACACCACCACGTCCAGCAGTCGGTTTACCTATGGCATCAATGTTCAATGAAAAGGTGAAGGATGAAAGATTAAGGAGAGCATTGCGTACTAAAGTACGAGCAGCAGAACAAATTTTTGAGAATGGAGACACTGTTTTTTACAAGCGCGAGGGAAAAGACAGATGGTTGGGACCCGCTAATGTCGTTTTCCAAGACGGAAAGGTAGTATTTATTAGGCATGGTGGAATATATGTCAGGGTATCTCCAAATAGACTAACCAAAACATATGATAGTCAGATCAAAGCAGAGGTGGAAGGCCTTGACTGTAACAGCTCAGATCAACATAATGAGGCTGATAAAATTAAGACGTCAAGTAACACAGAGACAAGTGTTTCTGAAACAGTGCCGACTCCACCTGACAATCCAGAGGCAATTCAAGATCAGGATGAAAGAATTGAAAGAGGCAGAATTAATCCAAGGCATGTCAAAGCTTATGATATTATCAAATACAAAGTAAATGATGAATGTGTGACTGGCACAATCATAAGTCGAGCAGGGAAATCCACAGGAAAATATAAGACATGGTATAATATAAGGGATGGTAACAATAAGGAAAGAAGCGTTGACCTAAGTGTTGTAGAGTGGGAGAAGATTCCTGATACTGAAATAAATATAACATGTGCTTCTGGTAAAGTGGAGTCAGAAGAGAAAGACATTACCATGGCCGAAAAAAATGAGCTTGATAAGTTGGCTCAATTTAATACATATGAAGAAGTGGCAGAACAAGGACAAAGAACCTTATCAACAAGATGGGTTATTACAAGTAAAGAGGGGAAAACCAAAGCCAGGTTAGTCGTCAGAGGGTTTGAAGAGAAAGATCGAGAAATTCCAAGGGACAGTCCAACAGTTGGTAAGGGTGCAATGAGGATTTTTCTATCAATTGCAGGACTAGAACAATGGACAGTGAAAACAACAGATATCAAATCTGCATTCCTGCAAGGTAAGGAATTAGATAGAGAGATATTTGTCAAACCACCCAAAGAAAGGGGCACACCGAAACATAAAATTTGGAAGCTAAAACATGGCCTATATGGGTTGAAAGATGGAGCAAGACAGTTCTATGACAGTGTAAAAGAAGAGTTACTGAAACTAGGCTTCATCCAGCGCAGACTGGACCCAGCAGTTTTCTACTTTCAAGAGCAAAAGAAGCTGAAAGGAATGATTTGTTGTCATGTAGATGATTTCCTGCATGCAGGAGACCTACGATTTGACCAATTGATGGAAAAATTAAGAGCAAGATTTTCTGCTGGCAAAGTAGGAGAAAAAAATTCAAATACATAGGTTTTCAGATAGAGCAGCTTCCAGATTCAATAGTTTTAGATCACCCTGACTATGTTAATAACATGAAGAATGTCTCTCTAGACCCAGGTCGAGCCTCGCAGAAAAACGATTTTTTAAGTGAGAAGGAGCAAACACTGTTTAGACAGCTGATAGGGCAGTTAAACTGGGCTGTCCAGGGCTCTAGACCAGACATGGCACATGAAATGATAGTCATGAGCACAAAACTGAAACAAGCTAATGTAGGAAATATTGTTCGAGCGATAAAGAAAATCAGCCACACAAAGGATATCCAGTCATTCATGACATTCCCAAGTCTGGACAAAACAAAAGAATTAAAAGTGGTGGTTTTCACAGATGCATCTCTTGGGAATATAAATGAAGGGACCGGAAGTACAGGGGCATATATCATTTGGCTAATGGATAGTAGTAGCCAATGTTGTCCAATAGCATGGAATGCGAAGAAGATAAAAAGAGTAGTACGTTCAACTTTAGCTGCAGAGATGCTCGGTTTAGAAGAAGGTCTTGAAACTAGTTTCTATTACCGTCAGATGTTAGAGGATATCTTGGGATATGAACACAAGACTATCAGAATCGAAGCTTACGTGGATAATAAAAGTGTCATTGAAGCACTCTTTTCAACACGAATGGTTGAGGACAAGCGCCTGAGGGTTGATGTGGCAGCAATTCAAGAATCGCTAAAGTTACAAGACATTAATCTAATACAGTGGATACCAGGACAATTACAACTTGCTAATGTGATGACAAAGCAAGGGGCATCTGGTTTTCTGTTACTTAAAGTATTGCAGTCAGGCAACATGTTGGCTGATATTTATAACCATTAACTTTCTACAGACATGTATAGCAACTTCATAGGAACTCTTTAAATTATTCCTCTGGATAATAATTTATTTTTGCATTTTAATATCTTCAATATAAGATAGTTGTCAAAATTCAATATAATGTTTTTTTTTAATACCTTTTCGTGGTTTAAAATTCCTTAGCAGAAAAGATTATTTTAAACTATGAAAAGAAAACAAAAACAAAAGAAAGAAAATATATTTAATGTTAATTGTAAGCACATTATCCAGGGGAAGCTACTCTACACTATCTTAACTATGACGTCATCAATACCATGGTAACGACGTTATGACGTTACACGAGTTTTTAACTTCTACCAGGGTAACCAATAAACCTACAAGAGTAAATATGGACTAATTTATTGCGTTAACAGCAACGTCTCCAAGCTGACCTATACAGTGTTGACGGGGACGTTAAACCTAAACAAACAAAAATGCCTTGTACCATTAACACCAGTTTTACTATATAAAAGCGGGGTTTAATGTGGTCACAATTACAGGCGTCTCTTGCCTGATGCCTCCAGTTGACCTGTCTCACGAGCTACGTGGGTTGGTGTGTGCTCGGAGTGGGATGTGCTCTGTTTGCCGGGTCTTGTCCATCATCCGTGTCGGTTTCAGAACTTTGGGTTGAGACACACTGATGAAGACTAAATATCAGAAAGGCCTCTGTGTCACTAAATTAGGTATAGTTACGCCTTAGGCGTATTTTCGTGATGATAAGAAATGTCACCATTGAATGCACAATGGGCATTGATGTGTTACATTGTATAATAATGAGCTGGTCAAATGCGTACAATTGTCGGATCAGAGGAGACAGAACTGCAAACTGCTAGCGCCGAAGCACTTACTTTTGCCGACGTTACATGTAAAGCCGACGCAAACATCGACGTCCATGCAAATGGGTTTCATTTTAAAAATATAAACACCTCTTCTTTTGTGGGAGACATAAATATACTCCATTAAAATTGTTTTATCAATAGTCACAAAACACTAACTATGTCCCGAATTTTTTGTTACATATACAGTAGATTTCCGCTACATTAAGACCAGCTAAAATTAAGACAAATTCTGCTTTTTAAAGGATATTTAAATTATTTCATCTGTTCTTTCTCTGCGTTTTCTACACACAGAGGCCTCTAGAATGAGACCACCTTTTTTTAAGACAGTTCTCAAGGTGATCTTAATACAGGAATTTTAATGTACCTTGAACTATCGGGTCTTTAGATCGAATTAGCCATAATAAATGATAAATCCTTACTGGAGTCACTCATTACGAAACAGGCCTATACAAATACATAGTAATCTTTTTTCGCCGAAAAAAAATGAAGATTTTATGATGAAAAAGTTTGATATTTTTCTTATTTCTGCTCAAAATATAGATCGTGGGTACATGTTAGAACCGCCTCACCGAGGCGGTTCTAACGAGTACCCACAATCTATATTTTAGAGCAGAAATAAAAAAATAAGGTTTACCCCTGATAACCCCAGTTTTCATTACGCAAACACGCCTATACAAATACATTGACACTTTTATCGCCGAAAAAAAAAATAAGATGAAAAATTATGATATTTTTTCTTATTTCTGCTCAAAATATAGATTGTGGCACTCGTTAGAACAGCCTAGATGAGGCGGTTTTAACGAGTACCCACAATCTACATTTTAGAGCAGAAATAAGAAAAATAAGGTATACCCCCGGCAACCCCAGTTTTACTATATACAAGTAGGGTTCAAGGGGGTCAAAATTATAAAGACGTGTTTTCGTGATGCGGAAGTCTCTCGTAATGTAACGGAATAATTTAATTATCTTCCAATTTAATGTTGTATTCGAATTTCATCAGCCAAAGATGAATATTTTTTTAATTATTAAGAACATATAATGAAATTTAAGGCAACATGTCTGGTTCTCAAATTACGTTGGAATCAGATTTGCTTCAACCGACACACTTTTTGACTGGCTTTAATTACTAAATACAAAAAATAGGTAGGGAAATATTTAAATGGTTTCCAGAGATTGTTTCTAACACAACATCACGAAAACACGCCTAAATAATTTTGACCCCCTCATACCCCACTTTTATATAGTAAAACTGAGGTTTAAGGGGGTATACACTATTTTTCTTATTTCTGCTCAAAACCATAGATTGTGGTTACTAGATAGAACCGCCTCGTCGAGGCGGTTCTATCGAGTCCCCGCAATCTATGTTTTGAGCAGAAATAAGAAAAATATCACAATTTTTCATTTTAAAATTTCTGTTTTTGGCCCAAAAGAATGGCAATGTATTTGTATAGGCGTGTTTTCGTAATGACGAGAAAAATATGGCATAGAGTCTCATATCGCATAACAAAAACACGTCTTTTCAAATACATGTATATTGATCATTTTACCACCAAAAAAAATATTTTTTTTTAGACAAAAAATCTGATTTTTTTTTTCTTTATTTCTGCTCAAAACATACACTGTGGGTACTCGTTAGAACCGCATCGCCTGTGGAAGCTCATTAGAACCGCGTCAGAGAGGAGGTTCTCACGAATACCCGCAGTCTATGTTTTCGAGCAGAAGTAAGTAAAATAATGTATCCCCTGTAAATCCCAGGTTTACTATATAAAGGTTGGGTTTAAGCGGGTCAAAATTATATAAGTGTATTTTCGTGATGATTCTGATTGATTCGTTCGTGTCAATGTACATGTACATGTATTCCGGCAAGGACAGTGCACTGATATCACCGCTCTTTCGTAGTTCAGTATTAGATTGGTTCCGTGCAATTTCATTACGAAACTAATAATTACCAGTTTTTATCATATGACGTCGCGTCTAAGAGTGTAATAACGCCATGTATTATTTTCGATAATCCTCTAGTGGATTAAATATGCGATTAGCTACATACGTCCCGTAACGTTACATGTACGACGTCCTGAACGATGTCGCCTTTACTAATGGCGGAATATGGATATTTTTGTAAACAATCGTGAATAAAATGCACTTTAAGTCTCATATGATTAATAGAATCTTGCATTCGTGCTCATGTTTTATTGAATTTATTAAACTCGTTGAGGAAAAGGGATGAAATGCTCGGCAAAGCCTCGCATTTTATCCCTTTTCCTCAACTCGTTAAATAAATTCAATAATACATGAACACTCATGTAAGATCCTCTATTTATTAACTTTTAATATCATCAGTTTTTTAGCATTATATGTAATTTATAATAATTATTATTTCTACAAACCTCCGCGAAAACACGCATATACGAGTTTGACCACATTTTTTAGCAAATTGATTGATTGACTGATTTGGGTTCAACGGCACCGCAACCCTTGTGGGTCATTTTATGTCGCCTCCCAGACTGAAAAGGGACAAAAGTGATATGAGACGGCGCAAGACAAAACCTACAATAAGTGTGTGTGTGAATTCTGGTTTAACGTCGCTTTCAACAATTTTTCAGTCATATCACGACGGTGTCTGGTTGCGACAGGGAGCTCAATGCTCACTTTTATAGTGCTGCCTCACTGAAGTATCATGTCCCAGACACATTACATGATACCACACCCAGTCACATTATCCTGACACTGGGTCGACCAGTCCTAGCTCTACCCACCTACAATAAGACCCGTGCTATGGATGAAGACCCAGTTCAGCCGGCTCGTCAGGTGAACCTGGTCAGAGCATTCTCTTCTTGTCCTATGAATAGCCCAGAGTCTATAGTAGGCTCATGCGAACAGCGAAGACTCTGATCAGACTGCGCGGATGCGCAAGCTGATCTGAGTCTTAGCTGGTAGCCCAGGTCTTATTGTAGATTTTGTCGTGCGCTGGCTCATACAAGAGATAGTAGAGAAGATGGGAGTCTGGGACAAAGGAGAAAGAGAATATAAGAATCTTATATGGGTGTGAGGGGTGGATGGAAAAATCCGTCCCGAGGGTCACTGTCCGGCATCACGAGGCTTGCCGAGTGATGCCGGACAGTGATCCCGAGGGACGGATTTTTCCATCCACCCCTCACACCCATATTGGATTCTTTTTCTGGCATACCTTCCATTTCTTAGCGCGGATTTTTAATGCTGCAGTCACTTCGGTTACCAACGTCCGCCATATTGTACAGACACTGCAGGAATGTTTAGTGACGTTGCTGTGACGTCAACCTTAACAACGGCGCATACGAGGTCGTAATCAACCAGTGCATTTATCAAACACGCGATTATATTCGATTTGGGGTCGGAACACCAAAGTCAGAACATAAATTTCTATCCCAGGGTAAAATCACGGATTTCCTTGTCTGGTGTGCAAGAAAAATGAATGAAGTTGTGTAGAAACAGAAGAAGTAACAACATTCCCTCTTGGCAGAAGGCCTTGCCGAACTGCATGTAAGCCAATATCAGTTGGACGCCCCAGTGACGCAAGATACACGTCACTTTTGTCTCACCTAACCACCCTCTTTACATAGCAAAACTGGAGTTTACAGAGGTACACATTTTCTTCCTGTTTCTGCTCAAAAACATAAATTATGTTTACCCGCTAGGACCGCCTAGCCGAGGCTGTACTTACGAGTTCCAGAATCTGTTTTGAGTAGAAATGTGAATAAATCAGATTTTGTTATCTGAAAATTTTCATTTTTTTTTTTTTTTGGTGGTGAAATATTCAATATACCTGAATAATAATCTGCTATTAATTATCATGATCATCGCCATCATCATCATCATCATCATCATCATCATCATTTGCATTTTTATATAGTTTATTGTTTTCTTATTTTTTATCATTGATAATGTGATAACATTATTCTTACTACGGTATTATTTTATGTGCATGTAGCAGCAGCAGCAGCAGCAGGAGCAGTACTAAGAAAACATTTACACTACATTGTGTTCTATCCGTCATTTTATATTTTAGTAATCAAAACTGATTTTAATGTTCACAAGAACTAACTAAACTGCTTATGTACAAATTCGTGTGAAGAATTGTTAAGAGTAAAATATGCAATTAAATACAGTTCGAGTACAACTGATCTCCAAACTTACTCAACAAATCACAGCTAGAGCATATCTATTTCGTAAATATCCTGCAATTTGTCTTTATTAGACGACACTGCATGGTGTATACAAAATAACTCTTTGTTCATAGCCAAGAATAGACACTCGTTATAGTATATTTGACTGGTTTGTTTTTGTTCTTTGTAAGAACATTGTCACAGGGTGCGAACACGACTCGAACAGTACTCGACCCCCTGAACGGCTCTCATACCGTGCGAACCGTCCACCAACATAAATACCGCGATACATGATCGAACTGTTACATTTTCAACGAGCCTAATGCCCTATTCAGTTCAGCTGTGAGACATTTGTTTAATTACACTCCATGCCCTCTCATACCGGTGCCCCACCCCCTTAAATTCCATGCTCTCAGATCGGTGCCCAATCCCCTTCCCCCAACCGAACATACATGCACATGTTCATACATAACGTATCACAATAATGGCTCTTACGGAATCCAGCGCCTCTCACATTCCGTGTGGGTACTATACTGTTACATAAATTTCACAAAACCTCGTTGGCACTGGAAAGCTGCCTATTCACGCTATTTTTAATCGGGCGTTAGCCCGTCTATAGTCACCGTACACCTTATACATCAGATTTTTGTGCACCTCTTTAGACATTCCTTCTTGTAGTCCTCCGCGTAAAAAAGAAAAACTAACATATCTAAATATGAAAAAAGCAAGACACGCAATAAATTCGATTCAGTTCGGTCAGACTGTTTGAAAAATGACAAAAGTTTGTAAAAATAGGCCTGCTTGTTGGATTATACAAATACATTTGCGCTGAAGACTTATTAAAACAAGAATATCGGTGAAACCGATGGATGCTCCCCGAACACGCAATAGTCGGAACAGCAAACATTATCCCAGTTAAAGAGCAGTATACTGTGTATACTCACTGTATTTCAAAATGGAGAGTAACAAAACCTGTCGGTGGACAGATTAGCTTGCCTGATGGCACTTTCATACAAACATCAGCAACACAAAAGTCGGAATAAATGAAAGGAAGTATCTTCAGGTATGATAAAATACCCCAAGATCCTGGGTGGTAGTTTAGCTATATTAATTGGGTAAAACTGTTTAATACAAATTATTGAAAACTTACTCTCAAACACAGAGGCAATCCTCACAGGACTGTCCCCAGGTATGGTTCCGTATTGGGTGCCTTTACATGCATATAAAATATCTGACTGGTACGAAAATTATATTAAAATCAATCAGCAAATGTAGATACTAGAGCGATGACAAAGTTTTTCTAAATGTTGTCGCAGTGACCTTGACCTTGAGCCCAGGACCCTGAAAGTCAAACTTGCTCGTGATATTATCATAACCAACATTTGTGTGAAATTATATTAAAATCCATCAATAAATGTAGACACTAGAGTGATGACAAAGTTGTTTTTCTAAAAATAACCACAGTGACCTTGACCTTGACCCAGGATCCTGAAAGTTGAACTTTCTCGAGATATTATTATACCCAACATTTGTGTGAAGTTATATTGAAATTCATCAGCAAATGACGACGCTAGAGCGATGACAAAGTTTGTTTTTTTTTACAAAAAATAGCCACAGTGACCTTGCCCTTGAGCCCAGGACCCTGAAAGTTGAACTTTCTCGAGATATTGTCATACTCAACAATTGTGCGAAATTATATTAAAATCCATCAATAAATGTAGGCACTAGAGTGATGACAAAGTTTTTTTTTTCTAAAAAAAAAAAAAAAAAAACACAGTGACCTTGACCTTTACCCAAGAATCCTGAAAGTTGAATTTGCTCGAGATATTATTATACCCAACATTTGTGTGAAGTTATATTAAAATCCATCAGCAAATGTCGACGCTAGAGCGATGACAAAGTTGTATTTTAAAAATAGCTTAAGCGACCTTGACCTAAAGCCCAGGACCCTGAAAGCTGAACTTGCTCGAGATATATCATACTCAACATTTGTGTGAAATTATATTGAAATCCATCAATAAATGTAGGCACTAGAGCGAAAACAAAGTTTTTTTTTTCTAAAAATAGCCACAGTGACCTTGACCTTAAGCCCAGGACCCTGAAAGTCAAACATGCTCAAGAAATTATTATACCCAACATTTGTGTGAAGTAATATTAAAATCCATCAATAAATGTAGGCACCAGAGTGATGACAAAGTTTTTCTAAAAATAGCCACAGTGACCTTACACTGCAGCTTTAAACAAAGAACCATAACTTTGTGACGAATCATCTAACCATATAGCACGGTTAATATGCGCATCCCCTATTGCTGCTTAAGGTTCCATTGAAGTTTCGTTGAATTTCTGCGAGTATGTGCTGAGAATTCGCGTAGACACGAACGGTACCTTATATATTCATGCAGAACTCATCAAAGGGTCATAACTGTTGGAAAAATCATCGAACCAAAACGCGCAGGTGATATGCGCATCCATCTTCGATACTTAATAGTCCCATGAAGTTTCATTGAAATCAGCCCAATAGTTTCTGAGAATTCGCGTAGACAAGAGCGGGACGGACGCACGGACTCACGGACACACGGACGCACGGACGAAGCGGCGACTATATGCTCCCCCGAAATTCTTCGGGGAGCATAAAAAATCTGGCACTAATTTCCTACGCCGTTGCTGTTTATGCTTGATATCATTCCCTTTCATCCCTCCGTTTCTGAACAGAACCCTTCTAGGCATGATATTCAGTGTACCAATTCTTATAGAAAGATGTTTTGTTCAAGTCATTGACAGCTTGTAAACAGTGTAGATTCTGATAGAGACTGCTCGTCACATGCCGTCTGTGGATCTATTAGGTTTGTATCGGTATCTGTACCTGAATCGGCATCTGCAGCGATGTACAGGGTTGAACGGGTTGACACGTAGTATTCCGACCGCTTTGGAGCGGTCTAACTACAACGCTGTGAATTTACATAAAGTTCCATACCTCAAGCCATTAATGATGACACTTGTCTGTCGCCGCATTATGTGGCCTTTCATCAGGGTCTAGTGTTTTCGAATGTCCCAGTAAAGGGACACTCGGCATTTATGGGCAAATAAGCTGCAGAATCTGTGAACGCGTTTATACGCCCTTAGTGAGACGAATCAGTTAAAGTTTGATTGGTTAGTTTGAGGTTTAACGTCCCCGTCAACACTGTACGCTTCCAATTTTGTGGGACTTTTACCCCACATTGAGACGAAATTACATCTCAAGCCCTGTCGCCCAATGAAACCAATAGGGTTTATATGCATGGACGGTCCGACTCGCACCGCTTTGCCTGGGCAGGCTTAGATCCTCTAAGCGGTTTACCAGTACTCGTGTGACGGGTCGGAAACAGCTCTGCGTGGAAGCATCATGCAGCCTATCTATTTCTTTAGGCCCCGACTAAGTTAAAGTTGAAGTTAAAACAATGCAGCATCTGATAAGGGCCTACACTATCAATTTCAAACACAGAAATTAAAGGGCCAAACGACTGACATTGAAAATTTAGCAAAACGTTTTTTTTTTTTTTTCACTTCCATTTATTTGTTTTGGCCCCCGCCCATAGGGGCTTGAAGAAATATATGGACTGCATGATGCTTCCACGCAGAGCTGAATCCTGCCCGCACACTAGCACTGGTAAACCGCTTAGAGGATCTAAGCCTGTCCAGGAACCGCGGTGCGAGGCGGACCGTCCATGCTAATAAACCCTATTGGTTTCATTGGGTGACAGGACTTGAGATGTCATTTCATCTCAACGTCGGGTAAAAGTCCCACAAAATTGGAAGCAACGTCTCCAAAATGACCTTTACAGTGTTGACAGGGACGTTAAACCTCAAATCAATCAATCAATCAATCCATTTATTTGTGGCGTAAGTTGAGCTATTATCTCAAATTTACGGTTATAACATGAACAAAGAAAACATGAACAGGAACATGAACAGGCTCGTCTATTTATTTGTTTATTTATTTATTTATTTATTTATTTATTTATTTATTTATTTATTTATGTTTGCCTTTCCTCCGTCGGATTTGGTATGTCTCAATTTTCGACTAAGATACTTTAACTCACGAGTGCGATGCACGAGTGAAATTTCTGATGTTTTCAATACTCAGAATGATAATTTGAAGGTGGTCCTCATCATGAAAACTCCTATATACTTCTGATTCCCCTTGAACCCCATTTCATGTAGTAAAACTAGGGTTTACAGGGGTGTACATTATTTTCCTTATTTCTGTTCCAAGACATATTTTGTGGGTACTTATTAGAACCGCTTCCATAGGGGCTTGAAGAATTAAATGGGCTGCATGATGCTTCCAGGCAGAGCTGAAACCGACCGCTCACAAGTACTGGTAAACCCCTTTGAGGATCTAAGCCTGCCCATGCAAAGCCATGCTTATAAACCCTAATAGTTTCAATGGGCATAAGGGCTTGGGATGTCATTTCATCTCAATGTTAAGTAAAAGTCCCACAAAATTGGAAGCGACGTCTCCAAATTGACCTTTACAGTGTTGACGGAGACGTTAAACCTCAAAACAAACAAACAAAATAAGGAAAATATTACAATTGTTCATGTAATTGTATAGGCGTGTTTTCGTAATATCTATAGATATGTGATCGTCAGCAAAGTCGGAGGAAATTAATTCAGATAAAAGAAGGTAAATGTAAATAAATAAATTAAAAAAATAAATAAATAACAGTTTCTTCCAGCTAGAAAAACAGTCAACGTGTTGGAGAAATGCATCTTGTAAGTGGTCTTTTATTAAGATTGCCCGTTTGAAGATAAAAACACTCAATGATACATTTAAGAGTTGTTATATGTGATTAGTACGGAACCCGGGAAGGGACATGAGTTTTTATTTTTATTATGTTGTCCGCACAAGATATTATCTTGTCCGACAGTTTCAATTCAAGTCATTCTCTTCGGTAACAATTTGTTGCCGGTACATGCAAATTATGTCATCTTTGAAGCTGTGCAGAAATACATTAGACAGACTAAAGATTTTGAGCATCATTGAAGTGACTGTACCTTGCAACAGTCATCATGTCTTCCCATTGACCCTCTGGATTCCATTCATTATATTTTTGTACTTTTGTCTTATCTTATTTTTCTTATCATATTTATATTTTCTCCCTAAAAGCTTATCAATCAATTATCAATTATGAAAATACAAGTTCATGATGATTTTGCTAAATTTTGATGCATTTGCTATATTTCTAAAGATTTAAGCGCGCAGAAATGTTCATATGAAAAACGTCTTAGCATTTATACTAGTCCATTGAGTACAAGCATGGCATGGGATTGCTTGAAATGTCGAATGCCTAACTTTTCCACATCACTATTTCGTGATACAGCAACTTTAGATACTCATAAAAGATTTGATCCATTATCATCCCTGTTAGTCCGATACCAGACAATATTGGCCCACCTACTGCAGCTTCTTCGCCCATTGTGCAGCAACCAAGAGGAGCTAAACCGAGGACCAAAAAAGCGGTCCTCAACCACCCCCTCAGAATTTTGATTATGAATTGTCAGTCAATTAAGAATAAAAGGGCTGAAATTCACACTATTATCGACTCGGCTAAACCAGACATCATTTTGGGGAATGAGTCTTGGTTAACCCCAGATATCAAAAACTCGGAGATTTTCCCAGATTCATTTGAGGCCATCCGGAAAGACAGAGTTGGAGATGCCCATTGTGGTGCCTTCGTGGTATTTAAAAGAGACCTGCTCTGCACAGAAACTCCGGAGTTGGACACCGACTGTGAAATAGTTTGGTGTAAGTTGAACATTATAGGGTGTAGGACTCTGTACCTTGGATCTTTTTATCGTCCACCAAATCAGATTGACCCAGATTATCTTGAGGCTTTCAATACATCCTTGGCTAGGATAATGTCAAATGGAAATGCCCACATATTGGTAGGAGGGGACTTCCATTGTGGTGATATTGAATGGAGCAACCAGCAGGTACCCCATGGGGTGTCGAAAAGGCAAACACAACAACAATTTTTGGATATAGTAAAAGAACATTGCCTCTCTCAAGTCGTAAATATACCCACCCGGCAAGAAAAAACCCTAGATTTGCTATTTACAAATTCTCCATCCCCCGTTAGTCGTGTCAAAGGGATGCCCCCGATCGGCAAGGCCGATCATGATATAGTTTATATTGAGTATGACATAAAAGCAAAGCAAATCCGACAGGTCCCGCGTAAAATATATTCATATAAGCGTGCGGATATGGATGGTCTGCGAGACCATATGGCGCGATTTATGGATTCCTTCCTTTCCTCTGACCTCTCTCGCATGTCAGTAAATGACATGTGGGTCAGTTTTAAGACCGAACTTACGACGGCCATGGAAAGGTACATACCAATAAAAATGACCAAAACAAAGCATAGTGTACCATGGATCGATAACACGATCAAACACCTAATCAGAAGACGTGACAGAATGTACTTTCGTGCTCGTAAGTCTAGCAATCCCGACGTGAAGAACCATTACAAACGGTTCAGAGCACATGTACAAAAGGTAATTAGAGATGCATATTGGAAGCATGTTTCCAGCATCTTTACCTTTGATGATGAAAATATTGATCCCGAGGGCCCCCAGAAGAATGGAAAAGTCAAGAAAGTTTGGTCATTTGTAAAGTCCCTGAAAAAAGAATCATTTGGGATCACTTCACTTAGGGAAAATGGAATTTTGAAAACTGAATCGCGCGAAAAGGCAAATATATGTAATAAGCAGTTTCAATCGGCGTTTACACGTGAAGCTGACGGTGAGCTACCATCAAAAGGTACAAGTCCGTTCCCCTCTATGGGGGACATAACAGTTGACCCCAAAAGGGGTCGCAAAACTGTTGGACAAGCTCAACATACACAAGGCATCTGGGCCTGACGGTCTGCATGCCAGGGTGCTTAAGGAATGTAGTGCTGAAATATCTCCCCTGCTGGCCTTTATTTTCAATGAATCACTTGCTCTGGGCACTGTACCAGATGACTGGCGACAAGCAATCGTAACCCCGGTCTTTAAGAAAGGAGAAAAATATGATGCTGCGAATTACAGACCGGTGTCGCTCACATGCATCTGTTGCAAAACCCTGGAGCATATATTAGTTAGCAACATTAACAAGCACCTAGCCTCTGAAAGCATTCTTGCTGACTGTCAACATGGTTTCCGAAGTCGAAGGTCTTGTGAAACTCAATTAGTTCAGTTCTACCTTGACATAGTGAGCAATCTGGATGGGGCCATTAATCGTGGCCACAAACAGACTGACCTGATTATCATGGATTTTGCCAAGGCCTTCGACAAGGTACCTCACAGGAGGCTATTGTACAAACTGGATCATTATGGGATTAGAGGATCCACACTTAAGTGGGTTAGCTCATGGCTCTCTGGACGCACACAACAAGTTGTACTTGACGGCCAAGCGTCGGATCCAGTCCCTGTTTTGTCCGGTGTCCCACAAGGTTCGGTACTTGGACCGGTCCTTTTCTTGATATTTATTAACGATCTTCCCGATAATATCAGGTCATGTGTTCGCTTGTTTGCTGATGATTGTGTTTTGTATAGGAATATATATACTACTTCTGACTGTCTTATCTTACAAGATGACCTGGATAGCCTAGCACGTTGGGAGGCCGATTGGCAAATGAAGTTCAATGTGGCCAAATGTCATTCAATGAGGGTGTAACGGCACCATCCAGACAAGCAGATCAAATTCAACTACTCATTACATCAGCATACTTTGGAACATGTCCAATCCGCAAAATATCTTGGTATCACCATTACTGATAATCTTGATTGGGGTCAACATATTTCTGAGATTACCTCTAAAGCAACTAGGACATTAGGGTTTCTTAGACGTAATTTGGCTTTTGCACCTAGGCAGACAAAGGATGTTGCATACAAAACCTTGGTTAGACCTCAATTAGAGTATGCATCACCTGTTTGGCATCCCCATGTTAAAACTCAGGTTCAACAGGTTGAGAAGGTTCAGAGGACGGCTGCCCGATGGACCTGCAGTCGATGGCGGAACAGAAGTAGTGTTGGTGAAATGCTCGATGAGCTGGAGTGGCCATCGTTGGAGGCCGTCGCGAGCAGTCCTCTTTAACCTTCTTTTATATGATACACTCTGACACAGTGTCTCTTAATAAAGATAAATACTTGACCCCTGTGACAATGATCCCAAAAGGATAGAAAATATATCCTACACTATGTTGTAGGACTGGGAGATTATTTAAGGCTGCTACATATTCCCTTAACACCAGTTGTTTTGAAGTTAAATGCTCTATGTAATGTGGGGTTTCAAAGTACTGGTGATTACGCAAACACGCCTTTACAAACACATTGCCACCTTTACCGCTGAAAAAATGAAAATTTTATGATGAAAAATTGTGATATTTGTCTTACTTCTGCTCAAAATATAGATTGTGGGAACTCGTTAGAACCGCCTCATCGAGGCGGTTCTAACGAGTACCCACAATCTATATTTTAGATCAGAAATAAGAATAATAAGGTATAGCCACGGAAACCCCAGTTTTACTATATAAAAGTGGGGTTCATGGGGGTCAAAATTATATAGGCGTGTTTTCATGATGTTAAGAACAGACTCAATAAGACTGAGTCTTCTATTTTCGTTTATTTGGTGTATTCTTTGCTTCCAAAGGAACCAACTTGTCAATACTTATTTAAATTGGTCTATAATACACTGACCTGTTTACCCAATTAGTACCAGAAACCCCAAAACGGGTACCCTAGCAAACAGTGTAGGTCCAGATCAGACGCCGCGTCTGATCAGGGCCAACACTGTTTGCAAAAAGTTCAACCATTTTCCAGAAACACCGCCTGGCACCCCTAAATAGTGAAATGGACTCCTGCTACGAGCGTATATATAAGGAGGAAAGTTCCGTTCTGGTACAAAAAGGGTTAATGTGATTTGATTAACTCAGTAGTTCAAACTAAACCAGTTAAAGTTATTTGAGCCATTAAAGTTCGACATTATTGTGTTGTGATCCGGCCTATTCTATTTCAGTGTTAACAGCTCCGATGATCTGAACAGATAATTACAAAAACATCATTATCTGATTATTCACAGTTTATATACCTCGCTATTGGCTTTAATTGACCTCCGTAGGCTAAAATAATCAGAGGATCCCAAACAGTTTACCAGATTGTCATGAGAACATATAAGGCAGCCCATAAGAAAAGCGTATCATTATGACAGCACATCCGCGTTATAAAAACCGTCGCATTGAGGCGCATCACCATAACAAGGTCGTGAAAGGAACACCCCCTAAACCCCATTTTGTATGGAGAAAACTGGGGTTAACGGGGGTATACGCTATTTTTTTTATTTCTATTCCAAGACAAAGGATATTGGTACTCGTTAGAACCGCCTCAATGAGGCAGTTCTAAGAGTACCCAAAGCATATATCTTGGAGAAGAAATAAGAAAAACAATGCGTACCCCCGTTAACCCCATTTTTTTCTATATAACGTGGGGTTTAAGGGGTTGTTCATTTCACGGACTTGTTCATGTTATGTTTTTGATGAAAATGCGTGATACTTTGTCTTATTTCTACTCAAAACTTAGGATGTGGGGGCTCGTTAGAATAACGAGTATCAGCCCGTGTACTTGAGTAGTAATAAGAAACCCCCCCCCCCCCCAAAAAAAAAAAAAAAAAAAAAAAAACACACCCAATGTGAATGCCAGTTTTCGCGATATAGAGTGGGGTTTACAGGGGTCTTCTTTTCATTTGGACTTTGTGACGTAATGATTTTTCCGATTTCTTCTTCAAACATTGACTGGAGTTGAAAGGTTAGAACAACCGCATCTTCGTCCCCGTCCATCGGAGCTTGAAGAAATAGATGGGCGGCATGGTGCTTCCGACGCAGAGCAGAAACTGACCATACACGAGTACTGGTAAACCGCTTAGAGAGACTAAGCCTGCCTAGGCAAAGTGGTGTGAGTCAGACCGTCCCATGCATATAATCCTTTTGTTTCCATTGGGCGGCAGGGCTTCAGATGTCATTTCATCGGTAACAGGACACTTCGGCCCCAAAACCACCTCGGCCCCTAGACACTTCGGCCCCTAGACACCTCGGCCCCACAACCACCTCGGCCCCACATAAAATTGAAACCCTAGACGGATCGGCCCCTGGACACCTCGGCCCCTAGACACCTCGGCCCATATACCTCGACACTTCGGCCCCACTTTGCTTTTCACGGGGCTTCCACTTAAATAAGAGATCGGGTTGGATCTTATATTTGTTAACATATTTATATATTTATTTATTAATTTATTTATTTATCCGGCCTCGGTAGCTAAGTCGGGTGCGCGTATGACTGGTGATCAGGAGGACGCGGGTTCGATACCTTCCGGGGTCGGCAACATTATGAAATCTTTTCTTTGGTCATTCTCTCCCTTCTGCTGATTCAAGAGGGGCAGTTGTCACTTTCCGGCGAAAAAAAAAAGAGCACTGTAATGGTTAACCGCCTACTTATAAGCCTGCCCAGGTAAAGTGTGGATAGGTAAACTGACCGGCTCGAAAATGAACTAAAATAGTGTTGACTGGGCCGCTAAACTCCAATACAAACAAACAATGTATTTATTTATTTATTTATCCATTAGGTAATCATCAGTGTTCGGGTTCGCTGAACTAGAATTATCCTCGTAAGTAAACCAATTAATATAATGTATGCATGCAATTCAAAAACTGCATGAAAAACGGTGCAGATCCGGTTCAGAGGGCAGAAGCAATCTGATCAGGATCTATACACTGTTTGCAAAGATAAGGATTATCGTGTTCAGCGGGGTAAGGAATAATGAATTTCAGGTTAGTACACTATCAAGCAAAAAGTTTTACAAGAACAATTAAACACTTAAATTAGTAAAGTGTGAAGCTCAATAAACAACCAGGCGTTACTAATCCCTTTACCCCAATAAAGAGATCCTTGATGATAAACAGATCATTTTTATCAGTTTTCACACACTTGATTGTCATTCTAGCTCTTATTAAAGACAGTAACGAGTATATTGTATACTTTATTTATTCATTTATTTATTCATTTATTAGTCACATTTCTGACTATCAGCTACTCAAATTACTTGATACATGTGTACGATATGTATATATTAGTGGCCAACAGTGTAGATTTGGATGTGCACTGTGTGCAAAGTCTTCACTGCTTGTATTTTTGTAGGAATTGCTCAGTATGTTTCCATTGTTATCAATTTTCACACATTTAGAAATTCCTATTTGATTGTCATATCAGCTCATATTTAAAGATGAACAGTAACAAGTATACTGTATAATTTATTTATTTAATTTATTATTAGTCACATTTCTGACTATCAGACCCTCAAATTACTTGATACATGGATATTGTATTCATTTAAATTTCGCAAACTGAATGATAGTGTAGATCCAGATCAGATGGATCTGGATGTGCACTGAGTGCAAAGTCTTCATGGCCCTATATATTATTTTAGAAAAGGCTCCTTGACAATCAGTATCAAATATTCACAATTAGAACAACCCGCTACACCCCACTTTTTGTGATGCTGACCCAAGGTCAACGTCACGGCTGAAGGCGGCGGGGGATTAGCTGTCCTTAAGAGTGTAGTCCAAGTTAACCTGAAAATGTCGTGTATTCGTTGTTATATTTATTATAAATGTCTCATTGGTTATTTGTTATTTTCATATGAAATAAAAAAAGCAATACATTAATTTGATCTTGTTTCCTAACAACTTAATAGAAGATTCCGTAAAACAAAAATTATATAACACATAACCTGTATCTTGGAGCAGAAATAAGAATTGCGAAAACATGCCTGTACAAATGCATTATAAACTTTACCGCCGTAAAAACTTCATTATAAGAGGAAGAATTGTGGTATTTTTATTATTTCTGCTCAAATAAGAAAAATAAGATTTACCCCTGTAAACCCCAATTTTACTATATAAATGTGGGGTTCAAGGGAGTCAAAATTATAAATGCGTGTCTTCGTGATGTAAATAATGTATGCCCCTATGAACCCCAGTTTTCCCCATATAAACTGGAGTGTAGCGGGGTTAACATGATGTTTTGTTTGTTAGATTTGACGCTTAACGCTCCAATCAACACTGAATCGGTCATTTTGGAGACGTTGCCTCCAATTTTGTGGGAATTTTACCCGGCATTGAGATCAAATGACTTCTCAAGCCCTGCAGCCCATTGAAACCAATAGGGTTTATAAGTATGAACGGTCCGACCCGCACCGCTTTTCCTGGCCAGGCTTAGAATCTCTAAGCGATTTACCAGTACCGATGCCACAGGCTGTCGGTTTCTTGAAGTCCAGATGGGCGGGGCCGATTTTAACATGATATAAATGCTCATACCCTAACAGATATCAAAAGTGGGACCGAGGTGTCTTTGGGGCCGAGATGTCTAGGGGCCGAGGTGACAGTGGGGCCGAGGTGACAGTGGGGCCGAGGTGACTAGGGCCGAGGTGTCTAGGGCCGACTTGGTTTTGGGCCGACCTGTCTAGGGGCCGAGGTGGTAGTGGGGCCGAAGTGTCTGGAAATCATTTCATCTCAATGCCGGGTAAATGTCCCACAAAAATTGGAAGCAACGTCTCCAAAATGACCTAAATGTGTTGACGGGGACGTTAAACATCAATTCAAACAAACAAAGAACAACCGCATCGAGGCGGTTCTAACTTCGGGAGGGCTAAAAATTTGAGCACAGAAAGTGATTGATACCTTCAAAATTCCTTTTATTTTTCAAATATGAAATGGAGTGTATAGGGGTATTTATCCCGTGGATTAGTTTACACGTCGAGTTTTTTATTCGACTCGTGAAAGTTTATGATTTTTGTCTAGAGCGATGGGCGGTTCCAGTATGTACCCACAATCAATGTGTTTGAGCTAAAATAAGAAACAAAATTAATCATAGTATACCTCCGCAAAATAGAAAAAAAAATACAACAATGGGAGTTACAAGGGGTTTCACAGTCACGCTTTGTTTTGTTTGATTTGAGGTTTAACGTTCCCGTCAACACTGTAAAGGTCAACTTGATTCATAATTCAAAGAAACAGTGAAGAAACTGAAGTATATATTAATGGTCATTTGCTAGGTATTGAAAACTGGGGTTTACGTGGGTACATTTATGCCCCAAACAGGCTGTGGGTACACAGAGTACCACCAATTTATGTTTGCAGTATAAATAAAAAAAAACAAATCACGGATTTTCATCAGAAAATTAATCATTTTGGAAATGTGAAAAATGCATGAAAATTTTAAGATGAAAAATTGTGATATTTTTCTTATTTCTGCTCAAAATATAGATTGTGGGTACTCGTTAGAACCGCCTCGATGAGGCGGTTCTAACGAGTACCCACAATCTATATCTTATCCAATTTATGTTTGCAGTATAAATAAATAAGAAAAAAAACAAATCACGGATTTTCATCAGAAAATTAATCATTTTGGAGATGTGAAAAATGCATGAAAATTTTAAGATGAAAAATTGTGATATTTTTCTTATTTCTGCTCAAAATATAGATTGTGGGTACTCGTTAGAACCGCCTCGATGAGGCGGTTCTAACGAGTACCCACAATCTATATCTTATCCAATTTATGTTTGCAGTATAAATAAAATAAGAAAAAAAAAAACAAATCACGGATTTTCATCAGAAAATTAATCATTTTGGAGATGTGAAAAATGCATGAAAATTTTGAGATGAAAAATTGTGATATTTTTCTTATTTCTGCTCAAAATATAGATTGTGCGTGCTCGTTAGAACCGCCTCGATGAGGCGGTTCTAACGAGTACCCACAATCTATATCTTATCCAATTTATGTTTGCAGTATAAATAAGTAAGAAAAAAAAAACAAATCACGGATTTTCATCAGAAAATTAATCATTTTGGAGATGTGAAAAATGCACTATGTCGCACGGGTGGGTTATCGCAATGCGACCTATCTACAAGTAAAATACTGAGAGCTGACCTTGCTAAAGAATATCTGTACAGTCAAGTAAGTTCCAACACTCATTTGCAAACTGTAATTCCAGCTAACAATTAATGGTCAAACCAGGAACATGTGTAACGTCACAGCTGTCAACATTGATATTCTAGTCAGAACAGGATCATGTCAGTGGCCGGGCAAATATGTTTTCCAGTTGGCAAGAAAGACATATGGCCATATTATATCGATATATCCTTCTTGATGGCGAATCCTTTTAATTTTGTTTGTAACAGAAAAGCAAGCAACAAGAATAAGTAACACAAATGTTTCAAAACGTGAAACCAATATTTTAAATGCAGTACAAGTTCTCCAACTACTTTTGAGGAGTTGTCTCCTTTGCTCAAATGCCGGTAGAAAACCTACACTGAAATTTAAATATTGGTTTCATGGCAGGTCACATTTTACTCACTTGTTCAATCGTGTTCATCATGAAAACACGCCTATATAATTTTGACCCACTTTTGCCCCACTTTAATATAGTAAAACTGTGGTTTATAGGGGTATTCATTATTTTTCTTATTACTGTTCAAACACATAGATTGTGAGTACTCGTAAGAACTGCCTCACGGAGACGGTTCTAACGAGTTCTAACAATCTGTGTTTGGAGAAGAAATATGAAAAATATCTTTTTTTTAATCTGAAAATTTTCATTTTTTTTTTTTGTGGGGGAAAAAATCAATACATTTGAATAGGTGTAATCTCGAAATGATCACCAGATGCTGAAAGGTACGACATCTCTCTTGCCATAAAGCAGTGCTAGGCAGTGCTTTATGATCGTAGCTACGAATGCTTAACTAGCAACTGCGACGTTCATAGTTATGAATTCTTGACTATGATCTATGCTCATAGCTTTCCCAATTATCTATGCAGCTGCTGCTACTATCGTGCACGTTTCATGGAAACGGACCAGTGCGACAAAGTACATTTTTCCCATCTCCAAAATGGCTACTTTTCTGATGGAAATCCGTGACATTTTTTTCTTATTTATACTGCAAATATAGGTTGTGGGAGCTCGTTAGAACCGCCTCGGGCGTTAGAACTGGCTCTCTGGGGGGATTCTAACGAGTTCCCTCATCGTATGTCTGAGAGCAGAAATAAGGAAAATAATGTTCATTCATTTCCCATTTCACGTCATTACGAAAACACGCCTATACAAAAACAAATCCATTGTAAACTTTACTGCCGAAAAAACGAACATTTTAAGATGAAAAATTATGATATGTTTCTAATTTCTTCACAAAATATAGATTACGGGTACACGTTAGAACCGCCTCGAGGCGGTTCTAACGAGTACCCACAATCTATGTTTTTAAGCAGAAATAAGAAAAAATGTACACCCCTGAAAACCCCAGTTTTACTATATAAAAGTAGGGTTCGAGGGGGTCAGAAGTATATAGGCGTGTTTTCGTGATGGTGATGCCTCGTATCTGTTTGTTCTTAATCCAAATCTCTCCTTTTAGGAACAATATCATTACAATTGTATGGGCGTTCAATGTTAATTTCAGAAATACTGCATTGAGAGCTACAGATAGACACTGTCTGTGCGGCACTGATCCCCGCAGCGACAATGTACTCATCTTGAAATGATCCTGAAAACTAGTCTACGATCCGCAGATTCAAGAAGGGCATTTAAAGAAAGTTTACGGAACGGCTTAACCTTTTATGTATGATTAGTTCTTTTTGTGATTTAAAGGCCCTTTAAGATTATTTCAACCATATCGAGCCGGTCGTTAATTAAAGATGGGCGAAGACAGTAGTACCCGGTGAAAACCACAGGACCTTCCGTCGCAGAACTTGGCATCTCACATGTGACCCGAGCCAGGCTCGAACCCACAGCGGCGAGATACCTAATGAATAAGCTTAAGAGTCAGCGCTATTAAAATTTGTTCTTTAAAACCTGCCAAGAAACAGTGTGGTTAGGTAACTTGACCGGCCCGCACACTAGTACTGGTAAACCGCTTAGAGGATTTAAGCCTGTCCAGGAACCGCGGTGCGAGGCGGACCGTCCATGCTAATAAACCCTATTGGTTTCATTGGGCGACAGGGCTTGAGATGTCATTTCATCTCAATGTCGGGTAAAAGTCCCACAAAATTGGAAGCAACGTCTCCAAAATGACCTTTACAGTGTTGACGGGGACGTTAAACCTCAATTCAAACAAACAAACACATTAGGTAACTTGAATGGTTGACATGCCCTAAGCAGGGTGGTCTGGGCTGCCAAACCCAAAGCTAAAGCCAACTGCAACTTTTTTTCCACTTTTATTCTTTCGTTCCACATTGTGCTTACGTTAATCGCATGTACTATATCTCTTCTATTTCTATACTCACAGAAGTATTATAGTCTTTATTATTCTAATTCACTTGCATTTGAAACGCGACGTCTGATTGGATAACGCAATACATTTGTGCCACGGTCACATCCTTACGTAACGCCGCTTTCAATCGACTGATATTTAGTTCTGCTGACTCGATTTACCTGTGGTCCGTTTTGTTTACTGTCGTCACTCCATGTTTCGACTTCTTTCCCTAACGATATTGTGGGAATAATTTGGGAGCTGACTATTAGTTCCTGATCATTTCTCTTTTCAATTTACGCAGCCCACCGAGCTTGCCGCTTTGTGCAGAAAGTAACTTTTTAACAACTTGACAATAATTGAATCGGTTCCGCCCATCGGGATTGGAAGAAATAGATGGGCTGCATGATGCTTCCACGCAGAGCTGAAACCGACCCGCACACGAGTACTGGTAAACCGCTTAGAGGATCTAAGTCTGCCCAGGCAAAGCGATGCGAGTGTCGGACCGTCCGTGCTTATAAAACCTATTGGTTCATTTAAACCCCACTTTATAGAGAAAACTTGGGTTTATGGGGTTATACATTATTTTCCTTATTTCTGCCCAAGACATAGGATGTGGGTATTATTCAGAACCGCCTAAATTGAGGCGCTTCTAACGAGCACCCACAACCTATGTCATAGGATGTGAGTATTATTTAGAACCGCCTCAATGAGGCGGTATTAACGAGCACCCACAACCTATGCCTGCAGTAAAAATAAGACAAATATCCCGGATTTTCATCAGAAAAGTATCCATTTTAGAGATATGAAAATATGCACAATGTCACACGGTGGTGTTATCGTAATGCACAAAATTGGAAGCAACGTCTCCAATATGACCTTTACAGTGTTGACGGAGACCTTAAACCTCAAATCAAACAAACAAACAAAGACAATAATTAAATAGATGCATTAGAACGGGGATACATGTAACTGCATTGGAAAATGTAATTTGGCCGAGGTTAATCGTCGGTTTTGGGGCTTCGTAAAACCGATGAATCACAGAATAACAGTTTTGAATACAGTCATCCCTAGACTAGCTACTAGTCGGATATCATATCTTAAAGTTAATAATTAATAAGTAATATTCTTCTATATACATGTATATACATTTTTTTTTACTTCTTTTTCCCTCTCTGATAGCAACTTGTTTTATCTTGGGAAGATATCCCCTTGATGTCTGAGACAAGATTAAAGTCTAACAGGGTTTCATATTTGATAAAAACACACAGGAAGGTTTGTCATTGGCCAATATGACATCAAGGTCTAGGAGCTAGACTAAGTTATCCCATAAATCGCAAACGCAGCAACGCGACAAAGCTATCGGAAAGCTATGCCAGTCGCTTTACAATAAACTCTAGTCCGATATTTAAATCAATGGCAATTAAAAAGGATTTCCGAGGAATGAGAAACCGCTAGCATAAAATAAATGGAAGCATATTATATTGGCATATCATCATGTCGATAATTATAACCTGATACCTGTATGCCTTACAGGAAAAGTGAGACGTTATTGTATTGGAATTTTGTTATGCAACAAATGATACCTGAAAAGTATTAAATGAGCCGGGGCACACCGTTTCCTACAATTTACATGTGCACCAATCGAAGACTCAGATCAGCCTGCGCATCCGCGCAGACTGATCAGAGTCTTCGCTGTGCGCTCTAAGGATAGCTGAGGGCTCAGTGCGCCTTCATGCAGAAAGATAAGTCTTAGGTCAGACGATAAGGATGTGCAGGCTGATCTGATTCTTCGTTGGGCGCACATGTAAATAGCAGGAAAATTAATTTCATTGCAACGCGTATGGCTATAAACTGTTTATGATATGCATGTCGCTAGGAGATGATTATATTAGAGCAAAGCAGTATTATGCGAATCGATTGCATTTGCCACCAACATTTAGCAAAACACCTGCTGTAAATCAAAGCACTGACGGTGCCGGAGGGTCGATTGTCTCTGTTATTAGTTTAAACATATTTATTTCATAAAGGTAGTGAATAATATGCATCCAAATGTAACACAAGCAATAATAGGATTAGAACGAAAGCACAAGTACTTATATAGTTCTTCTCCTGACATGTGTAAAATGTAAACAATGTTATTGCGGTAATAGACATCATTACAAAAGAATAACCCGTGCGACATATTACAATTTTCATATCACCGAAAGCTATATTTCTGATGAAAATACGTGATATTTTTCTTTTTAATACTGCAAATATAGGTTGTTGGTGCTCGTTAGAACCGCCTCATTGAGGCGGCTCTAACGAGTACCCACAACCTATTTTTGGGTTGTGGGTGCTTGTTGGATCCGCCTCATTGAGGCAGCTCTAACGAGTACTCACAACCTATGTTTTTGAGCAGAAATATGAAAAACAATATATACCCCCGTATATCCCAGTTTCTCTATATAAAGTGGGGTGTACGGGGGTGTTCATTCACGGACTTGTTCACGTGATGTCCCCGTGAATTGTTTCATTTAACCATTAAATATCGGTCCTCTGTGAATACACATGTATGAGTAGACAGGCAATGTTCATTACGAAAACACTCCTATTCAATGGAAAAACTTACCATCGAAAAATATAAAAAAATCCCCCCCACAAAACATCTGATAGTTTTCATATTTCTTCTCAAAACATGGATTGCAGGTACTCGTTAGAACCGCCTCGTCTCGCCTAGAATCTATGTTTTAGAGTAAGAATAAGAAAAATAATGTCTACCCCTGTAGACCTCAGTTTTACTGTATAAAAGTGGGGTTTAAGGGGGATAGAATTACGCAAACAACATGAATCATGCCTACATATGTATATAATTCTTACCCCTGCAACATAACTTTATATAGTAAAACTGGGGTTTTATAGGGTTTACAGGGATAGCCCTTATTTTTCTTACACAGCGCGCCTATACAGGCAACGGAAAATAACTGTGTTTTATTCTACAACAAATTACGGCAAGGAAGAGCGTGACGAGTGACGTCATTAAAAACTGCCAATTTATGACGTCACTAGTCGATTTCGTTGACGTTGGACTGTGTAACGTCATTTTCTCGCATCGAAAACGTTAGAAAAAATATAAATGCATGTGTTTCAGTCGATATTTTAGCGGGATTTCTTCTAACAATGGCGAAAAGTTGTCAGATTTTGAAGGAAACATCAATATTATTGCCAATTGTCAGCCTGTTAGAATCGAAACATATCAGCTCTAGTTTATGATTTGTTGAGTAATAAATCACTACGCGCTCGTGATTTGATTAACTTTACAACTGACCTTCAAAAATCCAAACCTAAATAAAACGGAGCAATATGCATAATGGGGGAAAGAATCAGAAACCCCAACAGGACAAACATTGAACTGGAAGGACAAACGTAACTAAAAATGGACAACCAAATAGCGGAAAGAATCATAATCAGAAACGAAGTATAAACAACGTGAATGGCGAAACTTTAGCGTTTGATATGTGCCAAGATCACAAGAAACCTTCCTATATCCTTTTTTTATTGATCCCCGTCAACGCTATTTAGGTCATTATGGAGACGTTTCTTCCAATTGTGTGGGCCTTTTACCCGACATTGAGAGATGAAATAACATCGCACGCCCTGCAGGCCAATGAAACCAAAAGGGTTTATATGCATGGACGGTCCAACTCGCACTATATTTTCCTGGGCAAGCTTAGAGCCTCTAAGTAGTTTACTAGTACTCGTGTGCGATTGGCGGGGGCATCTGCTAAAAAGCGAACACAACCTGTTTGTGTCGAAAAAAGGTCATTCTGGCGATCATAAGGTTGAAGGTTGCTATACTGAAATGTAACAAGCAACGATTCAGATATTATGTATTCGCCAAGGCCAAAACATCTTGGATAGTACAGTTCGCATTTATGAAAAGAGAGCGGAAGCAACGAATATACACCATTTTGTGTGTCTAGTGAAGCCTGAGATCGACCAGCATAGTAGCGCAGATCGATTGGAACCTCTGCGGCCTTTAATATCCAAACACCGCCAAGAGAATACTATATACTGACTGCTTTGAAGCGCAGGGTGATTGAGAATTTCACACGTCATGAAATACTTTTTTGCTTGACTACATTCGTATAAAGCTATAATATTGTCGCGCCTTGTATCAGTTGCAAGGCGTCAAAACGAATTAGCATTCACAATGGATGATAAAAATATGTGGGCTGAGTGCTGGTTTTGCGAAGATGATTAACCGTTGTCTCAAACGAAAGATGAAATACTTGTTGATATCAAAACTGTCTGGCACTATAATGCCCAAGATATTAGAGCTAGCTCATGGCAATTCTGGCAACTTGCAGACAAGAGGGTTTCAATATAACATTTTCGTCGTAACTTCCATACAATGCATAACTTACCTATTGCCTAGAACCCGTAGAGGTAAACGACAATGCGTCGTGTGGGACCAAATGCATGCGCGATTATGCCTCCGTGACTGACGCGACCTTTAATTTGTCACACATTTCATTTGGCAGGGTTAATATTCACTGGATAATATATACTGTCTTCACATGCAACGAAAACAAATTGAATATGAGTTTAAGAGACAGACTGCCGCACCGTTGAATTATCCGTTTACTTTCAAATTGGTCAAAATGTTGTCGTTTACTAGACCTATAAAATTATCACAATGTAACGTAGATCGATCACAATAAACACCGATCTGTCTGCCGATTAAGACATTTTTTTCCACACAAGCCTCCGTGGCCTAGTGGATGAGGGCGCTGACTCTTAATCACTATATCTCAAACCGTTGTAGATTCGAGCCTAGCTCGGGCCACATGTGAGACGCCAAGATCTGCAACGGAAGGTGGGGTGTGTTTGTTTCTCTTGGTTCTACGGTTTTCGCCCACCTCTGATTAACGATCGTCTCGATATGAGTGAATAAAATCTTGATAGGGCCGTAAAACCAAAACCACAAAAAAGCCAATTGTTCGGTTGCACAAGTGAATACCTAAATGAGAACATTTTAAATTGCCCGTAAAAAGAAAGGTATACATTAAATGTATGTTTTGTTTGTTTGATTTGAGGTTTAACGTCCCCGTCAACACTGTAAAGGTCATTTTGGAGACGTTGCTTCCAATTTTGTGGGACTTTTACCCGACATTGAGATGAAATGACATCTCAAGCCCTGTCGCCCAATGAAACCGATAGGGTTAATTAGCATGGACGGTCCGCCTCACACCGTGGTTCCTGGACAGGCTTAGATCCTCTAAGCGGTTTACCAGTACTAGTGTACGGGCCGGATTCAGCTCTGCGTGGAAGCATCATGCAGCCCATATATTTCTTCAAGCCCCTATGGGCGGGGGCCTATTAAATGTATGTATTGCTAATATCCGTTTTTAGTTTGGCTAGCCGTTTGGCCATTTTGTGGCAAAGTAACTGTCCTTTTGGCTTTCCGCTAGTGACGTTTTCATTATGGTGAAATTGTTTTATGTCTGTGTGTTTCTTTTCCTTAGGTGTCATGGATGGGAAGTCTTTATTTGTTTGTTTGTTTGTATTTAGGTTTTAGGTTCCCGTCAACACTATGTAGGTAATTTTGGAGACGATCCTTCCAATTTTGTAGGACTTTTGTCCGACATTGAGATACAATGACACCTAAATAGAAGTGGAGGCAATAATCAGCCATCGATGCAATTTACCCACAGCTCCAAGGGAAAGAAACACAAACACGAAACAACAGACCCCAACGGAAACATTAACAGCGGAAAGCCAAAAGGACAGTTACTTTCCCACAAAATGGCCAACAGGCTTTCCAAAATAAAATAATATAAGCGACACAAAGACCCAAATACAAACCGTAACAAAATTAAACCGCGACAGAAGAACCGCCTTAGAACGGTCAGCGGAAACGAATTCCACTGGGAGCGGCTTAAATTGATTTTGCGTTGCCACAATCCTCGCCCTTACTTCCTTTGCGATTTAGACAAATAATTTGTTCAGTCCGCATGAAGGCCTCCTAACTAATCAGTGCAACATCTCCGTGGACACACACACACAAAAAAAACAAACAACCACAGAGATGAAATAACGGTGAGGACTCGAAAGCAAGAAACCACTGAAAAGCCGGAGCAAAAGAAAACCAACAGTTAGACTCCGGTGGGCCCAACCAGAGACAGAGTATCGACACCAACCAACGTTACATTGAATTAGATTGCTCTAACTCTCAGTAAGCCTTTACGCTTGAACGTCATAGAATCTGAGGCCTGACCGACCGGTGTGCAATTAAAGAGGGAAGCAAAGTTGTCAACCGTGATTGGGTTAACTACCATGCATGCAGTCTGTCGTATAACATTTATATTGTACCCAATCTTTTTATATTGAAGAATGATTTTACGAAATTGGGTGCTGAAGTCATTGCGGTTATATATTTTTCTGAACTCATATACTAAGTCACCATAAAATTCGGGTTCCGATAGACCTTGTTGCAGAAGAGATTTACGTCCAATATAGAATTTTGAAATTAAATCAAAATGACGTCTTTAAAATTGTGAAAAGGCTTTGCGTAGTTTTTGGTACCGATAACCCTGATTAAGAAGTTTAGCCGTTAACAATTTATTAAGAGCGTTGAAGTCTCTTACATGACTACACACTCTGGCAAATCGAATTAATTGCGAAATATAAACGCCATAGGATGGCGCACGAGGAACAGCACCATCCAAAAAAGGAAAATTTACAATCATTTTGCACGAAACAAACCCATCTACAATAGATAGATGTAAATCCAAAAACGAGACCTCGGTATCAGAAGAATTTGCTTTATTTAACTGTGTTCTTGCGGGTGGGGTAAATTTGACTGATCGAACCATCAAAATAGGTATTATCAATATTTAATAAATCATCGAAATACCTAGAAGTGGAGCTAAAACGAAATGGTTTATATGTAGCGACGGTCCGACTCGCACTACTTTGCCTGGGCAGGCATAGACCTTCTAAATGATTTACCATTATTCATGCGCGGTCGGTGTCAGCTCTGCCTGGATGCATCATGCAGCCCAATCTATTTGTCCAAGCACAGGTGGGCGGGGGCCGAGTGATGTGAGGTAATTGTATCTATTCCTAACCATTGTCTTCCACTTTTATTTTGCATATTATGACTGTTTGTTTGTGCTGTGTGGTGGCTGTAAAAGGCCTCCGCTTAATTTCATTTAACTCTAATATTTTTCCAGCCGTCGGGATGCCTTGTATGGTCGCACTGATGAGATTGACATCCTTCATGCGGACACTAAGCTTTAAGACAACGATTTACCTGATACTGAACAGTTAATTAGAAAGAATGCTACTCAAGCCAGCAAATAACTACGAAGACAGCCGTCCCAAGCCACCGGTTGACCAGTGAGGCAAAATGACTGTAATCAAGGAACTCCATACGACAAAGACGCGTAAAAACACACCAGAGCCAATGAACACGACAGAACGGTCGCATTTGGCTGGGCAGCAGGAAAAATACATATTTGGGGACGGTGGCTTCATCTACTGAGTTTTCGAAGTGTAAGCTAGTCACCGTATAATATTTATGCAATTATTGCAATGTTTTGATTGCTATTCCTTACAAATTTTATATGGATGCATGCTTTTCGTTATTTTTCTTTTGCAAAAGAGTCCCAAAGAAACAGTCTGAACAATCGACATACAAGAGGTTCCATTAACTGTAGGATAGAAAGCTTTTAACAGAATTATTTTCTGATCACGTCTTTTACTTTTAAAATGTTCATATATGTTTTCCTTAAGAAATACCTGCGGTCGCTAATAGAAATTTTAATAGTGCACATAAAATCTGATACCCCTGCTAATAATGCAAGGAAATTAACCCCTCCACTGATGACATGTATTTAGTGAGCACATCGTAGCGTAGAGAAGAGTTCATATGTGTGTATGACGGTGTAATGGGTCTCACAAACTTTAGAAACTTGATTGAACAGACAGTCATTATGTAAATTGCAACTGAAACTCCTGTTGTTTGTTTACAATGTTTCCGTTATTCTTAAGATATATCCTTTTTAGCTACATGGACGTGTATTTGCAGTGACAGTTAGATTACAGCGACAGGTCGCACAGCTCTCTGAACTTAAAACAGGAGCAGCGTAACCTTATAAAAGATATATTTTTTTTTGCGAAACACGGATATTCCTATGCATGTTATAATATTATGCATACAGCCTTTGGAAACAAACCAAAATAGAAGAACCGTGTCACAGAATTTCCTTCAATAGTGAAGAATTAGAATCAGCCTGCGCTTTCATATAGTATGACCAGAGATTTTTCTTGCTGCATCAAGGAGCATTGGGCCTTTAGCTATCCTTAATGCACACAACGAATACTCTGATCATGCTTAGGCTGATCTGAGAATTTGCTTGCCGCACATGTAAAATGCAGAAAATGCTGTTCCCCAGTTCAGAAGTGAAGTCAATAATCGGGAATCGATTTCAGTACCTCGCACCTCCCATTCAAGACACAAAAATAAGACTAACAACTTCACCATGATAAAAAATATAATCAACTGGAAACTAAACGGACAGTTTCTTTTCGATAAAAAAGGCCAAACGGTTATCCAATATATATGATTGCCTTTACTTACATATGATACATAGGATTGCCTTCACTTACTTCGGATAGATGGGATTGCCTTCACTTGCACAGAGAAGCATCGCATTGAATCAGTCAGTAATTTTACTGGGCCACAATTCCCACCTTTGGTTTTGTCGTGGTAAAGAAAAAGATAACTTGTTCAGTCCGCGTGGAGGGTTTGTAACTCATCAGTGCAAAATTTCCAAGAACATATAAGACAAACAAAAACAGAAATGAAACAACGCTGAGGATTCGACAGCATGAACCAACAGAACAAGAACGCTCACACACACAAACAGACGCAGATTCTAAAAAACTGGAACATAAGAAATCCAAGAGTTGGACTCCGGTTGGCCCCACCAGAGACAGAAATTTGCACTAATTATTTGCATTACGAAAACATGCCTATACAAATACATTGTCTATTTTACCACCGAAAAATAAGAATTTTCAGAGGAAACATTTCGATATTTTTCTTATTTCTGTTCAAAACATACGTTGTGGATACTCGTTAGAACCGCCTCAACGGGGCGGTTCAAACGAGTAAACACAACCTATGTTTTTGAGCAGAAATATGAAATATAGTGTATACCCCTACAAACCCCAGTTTTACTACATGTATATAAAAGTGTGGTTTAAGGGGGTCAAATTTATATAAGCGTGTTTTCGTGATGAGGACCACCATGCACTGAACTGTAGTTTCCAAGAGTGCGTAGACAATGAGCACACAACACCAACTTCAGTGAGGTGTAGACCTGTGCAAACGAGATTTGTTACAGTCACCACTTTTATCAGTCACCCACTATATTGATTGCATTGCAGCACATCGACCTGATAAAGATATGCTATCTCAGGACAAGTGAGCTTTATTAGGTCAACATGACATTGCACGTTTACGAATGAACCGGACTACTGAAAAAAAATGACAAAAATAGTATTTTTACAGGAAAACAAAATGGAAAGATTACTTGAAAAAAAAATATTATAAGAAAAATATAGTCAGCTGATACTAAATATATCGACCGCCAAAATGCTGGGACGCACTGAGGACCATCAATAATTGATCGTTAATTGCTAATTTAAGAGTGCACAAGGAGATAAACCGATAAATAGAATACCAGATTCGTGTCATTTGATATCAAGTTTATCAGGCACGGCTTCGAGAACGCATGTAGAATAGCTCGGCAAGCCTCGCGATTCAACAAGCATTATCGAAGCCTTGCCTGATAAACTTGATATCAAAAGACACTCACCTGGTATTCTCTATATAATCAGGTCAATACCGCTGATGCACTGGAAATACCGATAGATAATTACAGATATTTTGGTTTTATGGAAATATGTACACTGGCTTTACCATTGCTTTTAACTCATATTAGCCGGCGCCTTTAAATCAGGGCTAAGTAGATCTCATTTACATAATGATACATAGATGGTATCCATTATGTAAATAATCCGCCATTTTGTTTTATCTATAATGCATCTTTCTCATTCCATCTGCGTTTTGGAAAAATATCAACATACGCGCGTTAAAACTGAAAGGCCATAAATCATCACATACGAATATGGGTAAGAGTCATAATGCGATTACCTAAATATAACCTGCTACAAAAACAAGTACATGTATGCAGGATAATCGTATTCAATTTGATATTTATTGGGACACAAAGCGGGCTATATTGCAATATTTACAACCACGGTGCATTTACAGAAACCCTAACTGATACGTTGGCTCACGCGACATTACATGATCATTCAGCGACGTTGAAAATAAACTTCTTCTTTGTTTTTCAATCATGTTTAAAGATTAAATGATCAGACTACAGTTTCGAAAGGACATCTTGGTCTTCGTGAACAAACAGGAAAAAATCATCAAATTTTATCAGACTGAATTTAGCACAGAACACTCAAGCAGACGTAATGGTTTATTTATGCAATCGGGGGTAATTTGTTGCAACCAGTTGGTAAATGAGTGATTAAGGCCTAAATACGCTGTCAGTTTCGTTGTATATTTCAGACTGAGTCACAATAGTAAGCGATATTTATCTATCCTTAGCGTTGCGATATGTGTCTAGATGTTCCAAAATATAATAATACATTACGCAAACACGCCTATACAAATTTATTGCCTACCGGCCCCGATAGCTCAGTTGGTAGAGTGTCCGCTCCGGGAAACGGGAGGTCACGGGTTCGATCCCGTGCCGCGACATACCAAAGTCGTTAAAAATGGTACTAGCTGCTCCTCGCTTGGCACTCAGATTTACGGGGTAGAGCTAGGACTGGTCGACCCAGTGTCAGGATAATGTGACTGGGTGTGGTATCATGTAATGTGTCTGGGACATGATACTTCAGTGAGGCAGCACCATAAAAGTGAGCATTGAGCTCCCTGTCGCATCCAGACACCGTCGTGATATGACTGAAAATTGTTAAAAGCGACGTTAAACCCGAATTTACACACACACACAAATACATTGCCAGCTTTATCGCCGAAAAAATGAAAATTTTATGATAAAAATTGTTATATATTTTTCTAATTTCTGCTCAAAATATAGACTGTGGTATAGATTGTGGGCACTCGTTAGAACCGCCTCATCGAGGCGGTTCTAACGAGTAACCACAATCTATATTTTAGAGCAGAAATAAGAAAAATAAGGGAACCCCAGTTTTACTATACAAAAGTTGGGTTCAAGGGGGTCAAAATTATACAGGCGTGTTTTCGTGATGCTTATATTTTCAATGTTCAGCAACAGTTCCTTGTATATAAATTTCTTAAATGGAAACAGGTAGGAAATTTAAATATTACAGTACTGTAGGCTAATTCTGTGCACTTAAGACTTTAAGCTTTTGTTGCATCCATTCTGTATTGCAGCAGTATGTTTTACAGTTGTCTTAGCTTGTATAACGTCAATAGCAACCATAAATATGTCTGGTGCATTTATGGCGTGGTTAGTCTTTGGAAAGACATACCCCCATGTTAAGACGCCGCAATTTTGTCTGTTAATTCCGCGCACTCGAACAATAACATCCAGTGAAGATAAAATACTTAAGAAGACAAGAAAGGTCTTTTGTTGTTATACTTGTTTGGTCATGTATTGCTTGATAATCCAAATGGTTGAAATAAAAACCTGTCAGTAACGTTTTGTTCAAAATTAAATAGGACCTGTGGCGCTTATTAAGCCTGATTAAGGTAACAGTCAAACAAGACCACCGCATGCGGGTGTCAACGCTCGGCTGCAAAAATTCTGAGTCGAAAAAGGGCCTTAACTGTGCCAAAATATTTTGAGGGTTACCTCACTTATTGGTATGAGTTCCCCTTTTCATAGTAAACAACAAGTCCGAGTTTCAAGTAAATATGTTCAGTAATGACAGAGATATTACCAAATGCTCAAGTTTTTGCACGACGACGACGCAGACGACGCCAGAGCTATGAGAATACCTCGCCGTTTACTTCGAAAACAGCCGAGCTAAAATGGATTTCATTTGCTCAGTTTACAGTCCAAGACTCATCCAAAATAATATTTGAAGCTTTGTTAGGTACCTGTCAAAGGAAAAAGAAAAGATTTAATCTGGTTCTTTTAATTTTGAAATAATCCCAACGCGCAGAATTGGCAGATGCGCAGAATTATCGTTCACGACTGTATTAAACATAGTTGTGCAAACTTATTCATCACAGTTTAAATGTTCGGAAAACCATATTGTTTAACCGATTCTAACGAGCACCCAAGACCTATGTTTGCAGTATTTATAATAAAAATATCAGGGATTTTCATCAGAAAAGTAGCCATTTTGGGGATGAGAAATATGCACTATGTCGCACGGGTGTGTTATACTGATGAGAAGTCAGTGCAATGATCAGGAATAGACACAGTAACCTTACACCTCCCATCCAAGGCATAAAAAGGTAAACATTACGCAAAAACGCCTATACAAATGCATTGCCATCTTTATCGCCGAAAAAAATGCAAATGAAAATTCGCCTCATCGAGCGAATTGCCGAGCGATTCTACATGCGTTCTCGAAGCCGAGCCTAATAAACTTTAAAATCAAATGACACAAATCTGGTATTCTATTTATCAGTTTATCCCCTTGCAAACTCTTTAATTTGGCAATTTACGACCACTTACCGGTTGTCCTGTGTGTGTCCCAACGCCCCCGCGCGGAATATGTTCGATCAGTATATTGACTATCATCTGACCGTTATTTTCTTTTGGTAATTTTTAACATATTTTTTTTCGATTTTGTAGTAATAATAACATTTTGGCCATTTTTCCGGTTGTCCGGTTCATTCAAAAAGTGCAATGTCGCGTTGACGTGATAAAGCTCACTTGTCCTGAGATAGCATATCTTTATCAGGTCAATGTGTTACAATGCACTATATGTGACCAGCCATGATATTTTGGGTCCAAATGGGGTCCATGACCGAAAATGAGTTTTTGCCATTTTCTGATAGCTTTATAATACTGAAGTGCATATGTGAAATTTCACATGAAAACATGGAGCGGTATACGAGATATAGGTCTTTAAAGACTGACCCTGAATATGCGGCATTTGCAGTCATTTTAGATGTATATTTGCTAGTGATTCTTGATTTCAAAGCCTCATTAAGCATTCAGAGAAAACAAAATATCAGCAAATCATGCTTTCACACATTTATTTATTCACCCAGGAGCAATCATTCGTTATATATTTGCTGGGAAGAATTCTGTTGCCATGGCAACAAATTTAAAATCCTTAATTTTTTTAACACAATACTCTTGTAGATTTGGACATATATTTTCTCATTAAATCTAATTCAAAGTAATGAAAAAGTGCATTACTAAATCCAATTAAAGATCATGTCAACCATTATCAGAGAGATCAGCTTTGCTAGATATACAGTAGCCCACCTACTTACATTATATGTATGCATGTCACCAACATCAATTTGTTTGAATGTTACGTACAAATAAATAGCCAAGGATTGGACTGTACTAATTACTTTAACTGCAAAGTCTGGCTTTTGGGAGAAGCCTTTTTAACACACATTGCTACATTCAAGGACATAGTGGTGGAATGAATGATTTCATGATGGCTAATAAAATATGAATTCCATATGAAAATGAATAATAATAATAACAATAATAATAATAATAATAATGATAATAATAAAAATAATAAAAACACAGAAAATTTACGCACAATCCTTTACTTGTTCAACAAAATTGTATGTACATCATTGCAATTATATAAAAATTTTGTATTGTAAATAAATCATTAATCTGCATTAAATAATGGCATACATGTAATTCATAAGTATTTTGTCAGATTACCTCACCCACCAACATATTACTAGTATTATCATGATTTGGGATCTTTAATCGCAGAATGAAGTAAAGATGACATTTACATCCTTGTGTGAATATTTGAGTATGTGTGCAATAATGTGTGTGTGCAAACTGTGCAAATTCAAAGCTAAAAACATCCCCTTATCATGGACATCCTTGCAAAACAAAATTTACATACCGCCACCTCCCATCAGGGCTAGGAGAAATAGACTGGCCACATCTTACCTACCTGGCGTAACATGAGCACAATTTTGTTAAACGCTAAGAAGGTCTTAGGTTGCCCAGGAAAAAACAGTTATAGTGAGATTGTTCTGCAAATAAACCCTAGCAGCTTGTTTATGCAGGGGGTTTGATATGTAATTTTTTCTCAGTGCCGGATAAAAGTCCTCTAAAATTGGTATCAATGTTTTCAAAATGACATAAATAGTGTTGACAAGGTTGTATTACACAAACACAAACAAATAAACAAAAGCTTTATACAGAGAATTGGGGGTTATAAGGGTATCTGTTATTTTAACTAACATAGTTATGGATACTTGGAAGGACCATTTCTACTATCATGCATGATACAGTCTTGCTATACCAAAATTTCGACTGTGGGACACATGGGCCTATCAGTTAAATATAATGAGGTATAACCTTGCCATAAAATCATGTCAGTTATTCCATTCCACACATGTAGATGTTGTTGAATATTGTAAGTGCACCACTTGTCACAATAAACCCGAACATCGAGAGAGGGTTGCAGGGCTATAATAAATATGTGGGCTCTACCAGGGTCATATTCAATTCCTAGTAAAAGTGAATACCTCCAGTTGTTATTTAAAATTATAACTATAATTATCTTTTTCTCTGAACAATAAAACTGTCATCTCATTTTCGGAGTAAAATTACATTGCAATAGTTGACGCAGCAAACCCGCAGTTACAGTAATACTTTATGCAACAAAATTAAAGTACTTATAAACTAACATCACCAAACATGACCAGTACACTAATACCAATCAAAACATGCAGTTGCAGCTGTATTCGCAGTTTCAGCAACAGAAACAAACACATTAATATAGAGTCAAAATATTTATTTCGTACATAATCATTAAAAGTGATGATAATTCAAATGACTTCAAACGATACTTGACTTGCAGTTATTGAATTGATTCATATACTGGTGTTGTTTTCCCTCGCCCAGCAGGGCTTGGAGAAATATACGAGGCTGCATGGTGTATGTACTTCAGTGTTAAGTTGAAACAACCGAACATTTTAGTACTGGTAAATTAAATGTTGCGGGTTATTTTTTCTAAATCGTAAGGTAAATGGTAACACAGGCAGTACCATTCTTTTTTTTTTCTTTCTTTTTTTTTTTCTTTTCTTTTTTTATTTGGTGGGTGGGGGTGATTTTAAGATTATTTCACATATCGAACCGCTCGTTAATCAATGGTGGGCGACAACTGGTGAACCCATAGAAAAAATGACCTTCCGTTGCATAGTTTGGTGTCACAAATTTGACCAGAGGCTGACTCGGACTCAGTACCGTAATTACCTTATGTTATATTCGTGTACGACTAAATCTCGAATTTAAAATCTGTTAGCCTGGGGTCTTCATTCTACCAACCTACAATTCTCAATACATCCAACTTATGGGAGTATAGAATTCAAAGTAACTGTTTGTGCAACCCTTGAATTGAAAGTGGTGCATGTACGTGTACATGTGCATATACGTGTACATATAAATGATTTTCCTAGTGATAGGTGCAAAAGTAACATTTATTAAATTGATTGATTGATTTGAGGTTTAACATCCCCGTCAACATTGTAAAGGTCATTTTGGAGACATTGCTTCCAATTTTGTGGGACTTTTACCCGACATTGAGATGAAATTACATCTCAAGCCCTGTCACCCAATGAAACCAATAAGGTTTATCAGCATGGACGGTCCGACTCGCACCGCTTTGCCTGGGCAGATCGTCTTAGCGGTTTACCAGTACGTACTCGTGTGCGGGTCGGATTCAGCTCTGCGTGGAAGCATCATGCAGCCTGTATATTTCTTCAAGCCCCGATGGGCTGGGGCCGAACATTTATTAAAGTGTCTTGCCAAAGGACACATTTCCGCAACTCAGGAGCAAATTCTTTCCTTTAAGATATCAACACATTATTTATTGTTTGATTACACCACTTATCCGTCGGCATTCATGAAGGTGCTGATTTTGAAACAATGTGATCTTACATGTTGCTTGGATTGATGGCCACTATACCGCTAGCCTATTGCATGCTAATCAGGAATTAAACCTGGATATAAGTGGCTGAAAAGGAGGGGCATACTCGTGTGCTATTCAGTTAACAAATTATTTGGTATAAAAGAGGCAAATTAGATTTGGAAGACTTCCCTGTATGTGTCTTGTAATGCCAAAATGTATTTTGGAGATCTGCTGTTGTTGACATCATGGACCCTTTGTATAAAACCTTCTGAATCAAGGGATCTATTGAAACCGAACCGTGAGCAAGTGCAAATTAATTAGCCTATCAGAGTTGATCAGGAGAACGCGGGTTTGATACCTGCCCGGTTCAGCAACATTCTTGCGTAAAGATTGATTATGCAATTTTTTCTACGGTCATTCTCCCCCTTCCCCTTATTCAAGAAGGGCAGTTGTTAGTTTCTAGCGAAAGAATGTGCAATGTACTAGTTAACAACTTACGTATTAGCCTACCCAGGAACAGTGTGGATAGGTTAACTGACCGGCTCAAAATGACCAAGTTAGTGTTGACTGGGCCGTTAAACTGCAATACAAACAAACAGTCAAACGAACAATTATCCGAGAAATACTATGTTCCAAAATTTCGTACTTTGAACTTTTGGTGACCATGTTTATGGTGTTAAAGGAATGCAATTCTCGCAACAATCCTGCAAAATTTTTAATAAAAAATGAAAAAAAAAAAAAAAAAAGAAAGCTAAAAAAAAAAGGGACAAGGACTGGACTCGAACCAGGGATCCCATTTTTGGAAGCAGGCGCTCTGCCGACTGCGCTACTTGACGCTATTAAAAAAGGGAACGAATCATAACTATATAGTGCAACGGCACGGCCATTTATTACCGGTCAATATTCTTTTTCGTCATATTTTCACACTCATATCTTCCAAGTATGAAAAGAAGAAACGGCTTTTTATTTTTGCTTATAAATCCTATGCAAACTTGATAATTTACAAAATAAAAGGCTCTTGTTTAAAACAATATTAACAACAGGTGCGTCACAAATTAGCTACGTCAACTATGACGTCGCGATTTATTCACGTTTTCTCGGAATGACGTAATGCCCCATTTGGGCACAAAATCTCATGACGCGTCACATATACAGGGGGTAACTGATACAATCACCTTACGACCCAAAGAGAAAGAAACACAAACATAGAAGAACTTCACTACAATTGAAATGTCACAAGCGGAACGCCAAATCATCACGTAAACACGCCTATACAAATACCATGTAAATTTTACCGCCGAAAAAAACGAAATTTTTAGATGAAAAATTGTGATATTTTTGTTATTTCTGCTCAAAATATAGATTGTGGGCACTCGTTATAATCGTCTCATCGAGGCGGTTCTAACGAGGAGGCGGTTTTAACGAGTACCCACAATCTATATTTTAGAGCAGAAATAAGACAAATAAGGTTTACCCTTGTAAACCCCAGTTTTTCTATATAAAAGTGGGACTGGAGGGGGTCAGAGTCATATAGGCGTGTTTTCGTACTGTGAACACAATTAATACTTTAGGATTATGAACCAGTCTGATATAGCATTTGGCCTAAAAATCGCAGGTCACTGTGACATATATTTCATCAAGAAAATACGCCATTTCAAATGTACTGGTGAAAGTTTGCCGCCCAAAACAATTAATTTGTTTTTTTTTTTTTTTTTCAAATTATTTCCGCTCAAAACGCCTGAACGCAGCGGTTCTAATGAGTACCCACAATCTATGTTTTTGAGCAGAAAAAAAGATTAATATGGACTGCTGTAAACCCCCCGTTTTAGTATAAAAGTGGGGTAGTTGGGTGTAAGGGGGTCGAAATTATATAGACGTGTTTCGTGATGTCATGGTTCATTGATTTTGCCTCATACATGTATCAGGAGGATTATCTGATGTGTTTCAAAATCATTCTTCAAGATTATGCGTCAGTTTCAACTTTGAATGAAATGGACATTTCGTACGTCAAGATTATCATGAGTCAGGTTATGTACGAGTGCATGCAATGTTTCTTTAACTGGTGATGTTAATATGAAATTTACCACTACTAGTAAATCTTTACATCTTTAAATATGATATATACACTTTATATTGGATTTTATCGCCTTTAAATTGGACAATTTGACCACAAAAAAATCTATGGTTAACATGGACGTCGTCATGACGTTACTTAATCCCACCAAAGTGTTTTTACACGTGTGGTCATACGATTTTTATTATACGACGTTATCCACTGCTTATCGACGACGTCATATGATAAACTTAAATGATAACCCTTCATGAGGTGTGTGTGTGTGTGTGTGGGGGGGGGGGGTCCTCTATAATCTAGGGTCCAAAGCTGACCGATGTTTTACCTTCTGAACGGGGATTGAGAGGACGTGCTGATTTCCCCTTCCCCAATCCCCCTTTACAGGAGAAAATTATCGGGCACCGCCTCATTCTTTCAGGTCCACTATATCGACAGTTGTCGATGCCTCATTAGGTGTGACCTACTCCTACGCCACAACACAGTTCACCGAAAGTGAGATTGTACATCTCATTACGATAACACACCCGTGCGGCATAGGGGATTTTTGCACATCTCCAAAATGGCTACTTTTCTGATGAAAATCGGTGATATTTTTCTTATTTATCATGCAAACATATGTTGTGGGTGCTCGTTAGAACCGCCTCATTGAGGCGGTTCTAACGAGTACCCACAACCTATGTTTTGGAGCAGAAATAAGAAAAATAATTCATAAACCCCGTAAACCCCAGTTTTCTCTATATAAACTGGGGTTAAATGGGGTCTTCATTTCACGGACTTGTTCACGTGATGTGTAACATTAATTAAAAACATCTTGCACAGCAGATCACATACATGTACATGAAATTTGTTTATTTTTTCAAAGTTTGAATATCATGGTATAAAGGTGGGTAGAAAATTAAAAAAATCACATGTATTCACTTCAAGATGGCGGACGGCTTACACTTCAAAGCACCTCGGTAAAAGTGTCACATGACAATCTTCACCAATCAGAAGATGTGAATGATCCCGAATAAATCAAAATGGACGCTTGAATTTTGTATTAATACATATTTCAGGTGAACGCCCGGACAACTCTGAATTGGTCACCAACTATAGAAAGCCTTCAGGTTTAGTAACGCTTTTCCGGTCGGAAAGCACCTATTAAAACCACATATGCAGGTGTTCAAAACTGACTTTAAAGACAAGTTTCGAACAGTTTCTTAATATAGGTTACCAGCTGTAAACAAAACAAGGGACTTTTCAATATGTTTATGAAACACGAATAAGTCTAGATCAGCTAGTCGAAACAGCGGAATTTTACTGTACTGTAGTTTGAAGACCTTTCGTTGCATACAAATGGCTTTCGATAGAGCGTCTGAATTAAATCTTCACTACCAAGGCTGTTAAGAAAATGCCTGTCAATACCTATCTGATATAAACACAACTTCAAGGCGACAATCTTGAATTTTAGAATAGCTTCCATGGCGATTTGGCATCCAAAAATAGACGTTCTTCTATTCAGTTTAATTCAAAGTTTGTCTAAACATATTCAAGGAGAGATCGATTCCTGTGTCTTCAATGTCAAGATGTTATTCCAGATCAAATCCATTTGTGCAGGACTACTTGTCTTGGTGGAGATAAGTCCTTGAATTATACACTTTTGTTGTCTACAACACGGTCTTAAACATGAAAAAACGAAAACACGCCTATGTAATTTTGACCGCCACAAACCCCACTTTTTTATAGTAATTCTGGTGTTTAAAGGAGTAGTAACTATTTTTTCTTATTTATGCTTAAAGACATAGATTGTGGGTACTCATTAGAACCGCCTCATCTAACTGGTATCTACTATTTATGTCTATAGCAGAAATATAAAAAAAATCGATTTTGTTTCTCGGAAAATTTTCATTTTGTAGTTGCAAAATTTTCAATATATTTGAATTGGCGTGTTTACGTAATGGATGCAAAGATGAACAAAGTACATGTACCGGCCTCACCGCGGTCGTTTCTTTATAATTACGTTCCCTTGTATTGCTTTTGCATTCATTACGCAAAGACGCCTATACAAAAACATTGCCACCTTTGTTGCCGAAAAAAGGAAACTTTTAAGATGAAAAAGTGTGATATTTTTCTTATTTCTGCTCAAAATATAGATTGTGGGGAACTCGTTAGAACCGCCTCATCTAGGCGGTTCTAACGAGTACCCACAATATATATTTAGAACAGAAATAAGAAAAAAATGGTATACCCCCGGAAACCCAAGTTTTACTATATAAAAGTGGGGTTCAAGGGGGTCAAAATTATATAGACGTGTCTTCGTGATATAGGAAAACATGTCCACGTGGAATATTGCCCCTGCCTCTCGGGGCTTGGAGAAATAGTTTGGGCTGCATGGTGCTTCCTCGCTTCCACGCAGAACTGAAACTGACCACACATGAGTACAGGTAAACCGCTTAGAAGGACTAAGCCTGCACAGGCAAAGTGGTGTGAGTCAGACCATTCAATGCTTATAAGCCTTTCGGTTTTATCGGGCGGCAGGGCTTGAGATTTCATTTCAACTCATAGCTGAGTAAAAGTCTCACAAAATTGGAAGCAACGTCTCCAAAATGTTCAACAGTGTTGGCGGGAACGTTAAACATCAGTCCAAACAAACAAACCATGTGAAATAATGGTGCCCAACATGGTAGCAGAAGCGACAAAATTAGGTAAAAAAAATGTAACACCTCTTTTATTTCTTTTTTCACCATAGATTGTGGTGCTCGTTTCTAACAAGTACCCACAATTTATGTTTTTGAGTAAAAATAAAGCAGATTATGTGTACCCCATTTAATCACAATTTTCTCTATATATGTTGGGATTTAGAGGGGTCTTTGTTTTACGGACTTGTCATCGCGAAGAATTAAGTTTGCTTAAAACACGTAATGCATATTGGAAGCATGTGTATTTATCTGCCCAAAGGTGACCAAGACTTTGTCATTCGATCAAAAAAAAAAATAAACTGTCTGACAATAAGATTGATATAAGCACTATAAAATGCCTTTATTTTTGCTGTCCATGTGAATATCACGGACCAATAAATATAAAGCACGAGGAAATTAAATATTTTAGTACTGTTTAATGGACAGAACGCAATGAAGGTAAAGTACCAGAAAGTAACAATAAGAGCCAGCGCATGACAAAACCTACAATAAGACATGTGCGCCCAGCGAAGCCTCATATCAGTCTGCGCATCCATATAGTCTAACCAGTGACTTCCCTTGCTGCATGGAGGAGCATTGGGCCCTTAGCTATCCTTAGAGCGCACAACGTAGACTCTGATCAGACTGGTCCCAGGGTGAAAATTGGTCCATGTAATATCGATTAAACCAAGGGTGTTTATCGTTACTGGTCGTTCTAAGTGGGTGGTTCTTGGTTTGCTAATTCTATACTACGAGGGTGAGTCAATGAAAAAAAGACAGCCTAACATATTTCTTGGTAAGATCGATATCTATGCGATTGCCCAATAGAATGATGCACTTGGATCAACGCTGTTCCAGTATCATCAGCCCAGAACTGAAGAAGCCATGGTCTTTGACTCCGACCCACTCCTCAACTGCCGCCACGACTTTTTCGTTGGGCGGGAAATGACGTACGTGTATATCCCTTTTCAAGTTTGGGAATGGGCAATAGTCACTAGGAGGCTATTTCTGGAGAACTGAAATAGGCGGGGTGCGGCATAAGCTCGTACCCATTACGCTCAACAGTATCCATTGCAATTTTGCAAGTGTGGACTCTCGCATTGTCCTGTTGGGGCAGAATCCCTTTGGAGCGTTTACCAGGATTTTTTTTCACGGATCGCAGTTCTCAGTTGGTCGAACAAGTTTGCATAATACGCACCTATTATTGTACATTTCTTTGCCAAAAATCCACCTTACTAACGCATTGTTCGTCCCAAAATACAGCTGCCATCACCTTGCCAGCAGTGGGTTAAGTTTAGACCTTCTTTGGCCTCTTGGTCCCCGCTCCTACCCACGGGCGACTTTGAGTTTTATTCTCTGACTCATAATAATGGACCCAAGTCTCATATACAGTCGCAGGTCGTGAAAGGGAAAATCATCTTCATTTGACATAAACCGCTTCAACAATGCGCTGCATACTGATGCTCTGGTTGCCATTCGCTCATGGCTAAGGGGTTTTGGGATCTAACGGGCTGTTAGCTTGCACATAGCCAAGCGATCATGTAAGGTTGTTGAAACGCTACCATGTGAAATGTTTAATGCATTCACTATTTCTTCAACCTTAATTCGCCTATCAGTGAACACCATATCCCATACTTTGTTACGCATTTCTTCATCGGTGGCATCTGATGGGCGTCTAGACCTGCCTTCGTCTTCCAAAGCCGTTCTACCGCGTTTATATCACCTAGCCCAGACTTTAACTTGTGCATCCGATGGTGCAGAAGACGCATAAACATTTGTATACTCGCAAGTATGTCCTGATCTGTTTTCCCTTTCAAACTATAAGTACCAAATTCGAGCGCGGTACTCAACTTTTGACGAAAAGCTTGCTTTTGCATCGCTAGCCATGTTTGACGTTCAATTAATAAATAAAATTTATATTTCTGCTGCTCATTGAGGTGTGAACGCATTGGGTCGCGTGCAAAGTAAATGGACCCCAATTCATGTAAACTTTGCTAACGACCCACTGTCGTTCATACTTTCATGAAAAGCAGCGAAAATTAAGTTTATTTTTTAAACTTACATTATCTGCCCCTCAACACTGGGCGCCAAAATGCTTATAGGGCAATATTTTAAAGCTGAAAAACATTTACACGCTGTTTTTCAACAAAGAGCGGAACAGCGTTAACGTCACCGACGCCCGTAGATAACCATGGTTTAGAATGACGTCACTTGACGTCAATGAAAGTCATGTGATTCGATGCGTTCATGGAAGTATGAACTACATTGTTTTCTATAGGTTTACATTAGACTTTACACTGGAAATGTGAATATTATCTTTTGGGTGAATGACATGATAAGCGTGCAATTCTGTCCTCATGCCATGAACATGCATTGAAACAAGGCGCGAAAATCGTGCCTGTCTCGGTCAATTGGAAAAGGTATAGGCTGGTTATTTATTGACTTTCCCTCGTATAATATTATTAAATGCGTGTTCGCAGCGGCCTTGTTACAGGACCAAGGACTCGAATGCGTGATACAGAATAGAAGTGTATGCAGCGATCAGGAATCGAAACAATTACCTCCTATCCAAGACATCCAATAAAAAAGAATCACGAACAGGAAATTATCATCACTATGATAAAAACGGCACAGGCAAAAAAAAACAAAAAAAAAACAAACAGAAAGTTACTTTCAAAAACAAGATGTGTTTGTGAAACACTGATGACCCGGACCGCGCATGTTAAATAGGAAAGCAGTATCACTAAGCAATCGAAAGGTATGGCCAATATTCAAGTCTTAAAAAAGTAGGTCAAGGTCACAAAGTAAAAAAAAAAATATGGGATCGTTTGAAAGGCCTTGTGACACAGAATGCATGTGGAATATGAAAGCCCTATCACTTACCAATCGAAAGTTATGGCCAATATTAAGGTTTTTAAAAAGTAGGTCCAACATTAAGGTCAAGGTCACGAGGTCAAACATTATGGTACCGCTGCAAAGGCCTTGTAAAAAGAATGCAAATGTGAAATATAAAAGCCCTATCACTTACAAATCGAAAGTTAAGGACTATGTTAAAAAGTAGGTCAAATATCAAGGTCAAGCGGTCAAATATTGTGTACCACTAGAAAGGTCTTGTGACAAGGAATGCGCATATTAAATATGAAAGCCATATCACTTACCAATTAAAAGTTATGGTCAATGTTAAAGTTTTTAAAACATAGGTCGAACATCAAGGTCAAGGTCACGAGGTCAAAACTTATGGTACCACTAGAAAGGTCTTGTGACAAGGAATGCAAATGTGAAATATGAAAGCCCTATCACTTACAAATCGGAAGTTATGGCCAATGTCAAAGTTTTCAAAAAATTTGAAAAAATGAGGTCAAAGGACAAGGTCAAGGTAATGAGATAAATAATTATGATACCACTGGAAAGGTCTTGTAATAAGGTATACACATGTGAAATATGAAAACTCTATCTATTACCATTCAAAAGTTGCCTAATGTTAAGGTTTTTGTAGACAGACAAACATACAAACAGACATACAGACCAAAAACTTCCGGGGCCATAAAAATACAAAACGGTTATCCAAAATAATAAGATATTAGAAAAAGTAGATCTATAACAATAATAAACCACGACAGCAATATCGACTTAGAACGGTCAGTAAAAAGGTTTTTAACTGGGGGCTTAAATCGGTTTTACGCGGCCACAATCCTTGCCCTTGATTTTGTCTTAGTTTAGACAGACAGCAGTTTAGACCAACACGAAATCATCCATCTCGTGTCATTTTTATTGATAAATTATTGTTATTCCCTGATTATACTGTTGAGAGAACCTGCAACAAGACCATTGCGAAGACATCCACCTCGTGACATTTTTACTAATCAACTATTCTTATTCCCTGGTTATACTGTTGAGAGAAAGTTGAACCTTTTTTTTTATTTTTTTCTTTTTTGATCACACATATGACAGCTGTTAACAAAACTTGACTGGTTCTATTTCTGCTATTGAGCCTATAATCTTCATAATGGGGCTTTACATTACGAAACACGCCTACACAAATGCACTGTAAGCTTTACCGCCGAAAAAACGAAACTTTTAAGATGAAAATTTGTGATATCTTCCTTATTTCTGCTCAAAATATGGATTGTGGGTACTCGTTAGAACCGCCTCATCGAGGCGGTTCTAACGAGTACCCACACTCTATATTTTAGAGCAAAATTAGAAAAATAAGGTTTACCCCTGCAAACCGCAGTTTTACTATATAAATGTGGGGTTCAAGGGTGTCGAAGTTATACAGGCGTGTTTTCCTGATGAGGGGCAGATTTAAGGGTCAATGCGATAGGATCGACGCCATCTTTGTTGCTTTTCTTGTATCTGATGGATCGACGCAATCTTGATTTGCTTCACTTGCATCTGATTTATACCGTTAAATATTGGCCCTCCGTTAGAAACCCTCGGAACACTACTAAAAGCCAGTACTAGCCTGTCACTTGACGGACAGAATGTCGTTAAAATTTAAAGCGTCCGAAAGTCACTTTGTATGACGAGGGTTGTTTCATATGTATTAGTGTTAATACATACTCAGTTGAATAATAATGTCCGTTGCTACACGGATGTTTGTATGTAAGATAGAAATGCAGGCAATGATCAGGAATCGATACAACTAACCCACAGCTCCCATCAGAGACACCAAAGGGAAAGAAACACAAACATGAAAAATAGACCCTAATGGAAACATCAATAGCGGAAAGCCAAAAGGTCGGTTACTTTCCCAAAAAATGGTCAATTGGATATCCAAAAACAACAACAAATAAAAAAGATATAAGCGATACGCACACTCAAAGACAAACAATAACAAAAATAAACCACGACAGAAGAACCGTTACTTTTTGTTCCCTTTATGGTTTCTTTATACGTTATGTTTTGTGTAGTCTTCCTCTTGGGCCATTGCCACGTATAGCACATTATGAAAACATGCCTATACAAATACATTGTAACTTATACTGTCGAAAAATGAAAATTTTGAGATGAATAATTGTGATATTTTTCTTATTTCTGCTCAAAATATAGATTGTGGGTACACGTTAGAACCGCCTCGTCAAGGCGGTTCTAACATGTACCCACAATCTATATTTTAGAGCAGAAATGAGAAAAATAAGGTTTACCCATGTAAACCCCAGTGTTACTGTATAAAAGTGGGGTTCAAGGGGGTCGAAATTATACAGGCGTGTTTCCGTGATGAGGTGTTCTGGGACTGTGGCACTTCGATATTATTCCATTTGTTCCTCTGTATATAAATGCAACAAGTTCGACAGGGTTGCCTGCAATAACTCCGCCACAGATGGTTTAAAGTGTATACATGCTTTAAGGGTACATTTGCATTGCAGACAGACGATGTGAATCTAGGTCTCTTCAGAAACAGCTCTAACTATGTTCTATAAAACGTTCCCATTTCGAGGCAAGATCAAGATCTAAGAACTGAAACGTAGACAGTTTTTTTCTGGACAAGACTAGCTAGTGTCTGCCTATTTGGCACCGCCGGGGGACTCTCACATTTTTTTATATCCACAATGTAATCAGTGATCCCAATATAGAAGTGAAGGCAATGATCAGGAATCGATACAAATAACCCACGGCTCCCATCAGAGACACCAAAGGGAAATAAACACAAACATGAAATTACTCGATTCTAATTGAAACGCCAATAGCAAAAAGCCAAAAGGACAGTCACGTTCCCACAAAACTGCCAGTTGGCTATCCAAAACAAAAAATATAAGCGATACACTGACTTAAAGTCAAGACAATTCATAACAAAATAAATTGCGACAGAAGAACCGGCAGTGAAACGAATTCCACTGGAGGTGGGGTTGGGGGTGGGGCTTAAATCGATTTTACGATGCCGCCATCCTCGCCCTTACTCCGTCACGATTTAGACAAATAATTTGTTCAGTCCGCATGAAAGTTTCCTAACACATCAGTGCCAAATCTCCGAGAACACAAAAATCAAACAACCGCAGAGATGAAACCACGGGGAGGACTCGACAGAAACAAACCACTGAAATGCTGGAGCAAAAGAAAATCAACAGTTAGACTTCGATGGGCCCGACTAGAGACAGAGCACCAGGCACCAACCAACATTACATAAAATTAAATTCTCCCTAATTCTCAGTCAGCCTTTACGTTGGAACCGTCATAGACTCTGAGGCCTGACCCACCGCCGAGCAATTAAAGAGTGAAGCAAATTTGTCAACCCTGATTTGGTTAACTACCATGCATGCAGTTTGTTGTATAACATTTATGATGTACCCAATATTTTTATATTATATATCTAAATGAGTTTACGAAATCGTGTGCTGAATTCATTGCAAGTATATATTTTTCTGAATTTATTTACTAAGTTACCATAAAATTCGAGTTCCGATAGACCTTGTTGCAGAAGAGATTTAAGTCCAACATTGAATTTTGAAATTAAATCGGAATTTATTAAGAGTGTTGAAATCAGTGATATGACTAGATACTCTTGCAAATGGAATTAATTGTGAAATATAAACACTTCATCCTGGTGTTGCAGAGTCAGAACCACAGCCTACACCGCAGCATTTTCAAAATTTTATAGACATTCCGATTTGATGTTGACTCTAATTCTGCAGTAGACTGCAGATTTAATCTCTCAGTTAATGGAACTGCCTTGTACTCAGTTTAATTGAATGAATCATTGAACTGACCAATCATGTCTTCTGCCAGTTCCGGATCTGACTCTGCAACACCAGATGAATTGTTTATATCTCACAGCCAAGTAAGCCTACTGTCTCTCCTCTTTTTCTTGAGAGATTCCCATCCTAATTTTTTAGGTGTATAGCTTTGAAGACAACCCACTCTAGTAACTGAAGGGTTACTCGTACTGACGTTTGTTTGAATTGGAGCTTAACGGCCCAGCAAAACTATTTTCGGACATTTTTTAACCGGTAAGTTTACCTATCCACACTTTTCCTTGACAGGCGTATACGTAAGCCGTTAACCAGTACAGTGCACATTCTTTAGCAAGAAACTGACAACTGCCCTTCTTGAATCAGCGAAAGGGAGAGAATTGCGGTAGAAAAGATTCCATGATCAATCTCCATGAACGAATGTTGCCGACCCCGGCATGTATCCAACCAGCGTCCTCCTGATCACCAGCCAGACGCGCATCAGATTGAGTTACCGAGGCTGGCACTCTTACAAACGTAATAAAACTTACAATTTAGGTCTTTTTCTAAGGGTGGGATAACACCCGAATTCAATATACAGTCCTACATCCTTCAATCATTGAATTACATGTACCTGTCGGCTATCAGTTAATGGGCCATGTGAACAAAGAATCTAACAGATGGACATTCAATGGCACTGAAAAAGGCTATTCCTTCTCATTTCGTTCCCTAAATTGTCGCTTATTATTATATACCCAGAAAATGTTCCGTTTACTTTGTACAGAAGTTACGGGTGAGTATTTTTTTTTCATCTCATCTGTCGTCAAGTGTATATTGCCCGTTGACAAGGGTATATTCCACGTTGGGAGACATTCTCGTTTACAATGGGACTACTTTTAAATTTGTCTATTCGGAGGAAAACAATTTGAAGATAGGAAAGTAGAAGTAAAACAAAGATCAGGAATTGATACAATTAACTTACTCCACCCATAAAAGACACCAAAGGGAAAGAAATACAAACATTAAGCGACCAGACCATAATGGAAACCAAAACAAAGGAAGGCCATAAGGACAGTTACTTTCCCACAAAATGGCCATATGGTCATCCAAAACCAAAAGACACAAGTGATACACACAGTAAGTAACAAACAACAACATAAATAAATCGCCACAGAAGAGCCGCCTTGGAACGGTCAGTGGAAGATTTCCACTGGGGGGCTTAAATCGATTTTACGTGGCCACAATCCTCGCCCTTACTTCCGTCGCGATTTAGACAAATAATTTGTTCAGTCCGCATGAAGGCCTCCTAACTCATCAGTGCAACATCTCCGTGAACACAAAAATCAAAGAACCACAGAGGTGAGACAACGGTGAGGACTCGACAGCAAGAAACCACTGAAATGCTGGAGCAAAAGAAAACCAACAGTTAGACTCCGATGAGCCCGACCAGAGACAGAGCATCAGGCACCAACCAACATTACCTTGAATTAGATCTCTCTAATTCTCAATAAGCCTTTACGTTGGAGCCGTCATAGAATCTGAGGCCTGACCCACCGGCGTGCAATTAAAGAGGGAAGCAAAGTTGCCAACCGTGATTGGGTTAACTACCATGCATGCAGTCTGTCGTATAATATCCATGTTGTACCCAATCTTTTTATATCGAAGAATGATTTTACGAAATTGGGTGCTGAAGTCATTGCGATTATATATTTTTCTGAATTTATATGCTAAGTCACCATAAAATTCGGGTTCCGATAGACCTTGTTGCAGAAGAGATTTAAGTCCAATATTGAATTTTGAAATTAAATCAGAATGGCGTCTATAAAATTTTGAAAAGGCTTTGCGTAGTTTATGGTACCGATAACCCTGATTAAGGAGTTTAGCCGTTAATAATTTATTACGAGTGTTGAAGTCAGTTACATGACTACACACTCTAGCAAATCGAATTAATTGCGAAATATAAACGCCATAGGATGGCGCACGAGGAACATCACCATCCAAAAAAGGAAAATTTACAATCTCAAAATCAAAGTCATCGCGTTTATCATAAATTTTGCACGAAACAAATCCATCTACAATAGACAGATGTAAATCCAAAAACGGGGCCTCGGTATCAGAAGAATTTGCTTTATTTAACTGAAGTTCAAGGGGGTAAATCTGACTGATCAAACCATCAAAATAGGTATTATCAATATTTAATAAATCATCTAAATATCTAGAAGTAGAGCTAAAAGCTTCAATAATTTCAGATTGGTTATCAATGGAAAGCGACAAAATGAAGTCTCTTTCATAACAATACAAGAACAGATCAGCCACAAGAGGTGCGCAATTAGTACCCATCGGAATACCCACAATTTGTCTAAATAACTTAGTACCGAATCTAATATAAATATTGTCAAGTAGAAAGGTGAGGGCATCACACACTTTCTGACATGACCAAAGTGTATAATTCTTATGCTCTTTAGAAGTGAAAAATGCATTTCTGACATTACATGCAAGATAGAGAGAATCTTCTCTGTGAAAAGTCCATTCAATTAAATCATTAAGCTTTTCTTTTATAAGATTATGAGGAAGTGTAGTGTAAAGAGTGGAAAAATCATAGGTAGACAGACTAGAAGCACGAAAATGTCTAGATTTCAATTTATTTAAAACCTCATTCGAATTTTTTATAGACCAAAACAGATTTCTTCCTGATCTTTCAAAGACTTTATCACAATATTTAATTACATGCGTTTTAATAGCAGTAAGACAGGAAGTTAATAATTTAGAAAGTTCAGTGGTAGTGCAAGAGCTAGAATTTGCAATAAACCGTGCTTTGTAAGGTTTTTTATGAAGTTTTGGTAACCAGTATAGCGTAGGAAGCTTGTCTTGGCCTTCGTTAACACACACAGCAAACTTGGTGGCTGAAAGACAAACATGTTTATCTACTATAGCTCTCTCTTCAGCTAAAGGCTGAAGTTCATAGGCCATAGTACCACCAAGCTCCTGCTTAAGCGTGTTAACATAGTGGAGCCGTCACACAACGACGACGTTGTTAGCGGCCTTGTCTGCAGGGGCCAAAACAAACTTCTTATGAAATTCTTGAATACCTAGTTTAAGATGACGTAAAGACGTCTTGGGCTTAGGAGGTAATAAGTTAGTATTTTGAGAATAGAAAGAAATGCGTTTATTTACTAGTTTTAAAATGCTAAGTTTCCAGTCCTTAAGGGCTTTATGTTCTACATACTCTCGCTTACACCATCGATTACCGAATTCATTCAAGGAAGCAGCGATTTCATCTCTACATTTACTGAAATCAATTTTAGAAGGAAACCGATATTTCGGTCCTTTAGAAATTATATTCCTTATCCTAGAATCAGGAATAATTTTCAAATTGCCAGTAATTACATGACCAGCAGCAGGATAGCAATACTTTGAGTTTTTACAATCACATGAATCAGGAGTATTAGTATCAATATCAAGATCTGAAACAAGTTTATTGAAATTAAAAATGATAGATCTAACAGGTTTGTTATATTTATAGCAAATTATAGGTGTTTCAGTATTTTGAAAATAAGCAGGAATGGAAGAAAGCACCGATCTCTCACGAAAGATACTGGGCAAATCTATAAAATCCATACCCTTATTAATGAAGGATATTTTGAAGAAATGGCGTTTATGATTAATTTCAGAATCAATGTAAGGACGGAGAGTATGCTGAGTATAGCCTCTAGTTAAGAGAGCCGCATCATATAACTGATGAGAACTATCGTAGAATTTATTCGCCTCGGTGTCCAGAAGACGTAAAACAGAAACGGGTAATGAACTTAAAAATGAAAGCATAGAGTGGCGTCCATGATTTAATAATATAATTGACAGTCACTTCAGTCTAGTATTGTTTCGTTTAAACGCACGTGTTTTACGTTTAAAGTTACCATTTTTCCTGGTGCCGTGAGATCTAGTTCTGCGTTTTCGACATTCCAGGAGTGAGAAAATATCAAAGTCCGACATTCTGGAAATATTACCCTCATGATAAATGTTGTCATTAAATCCCAGTGGAAAAGGGGTCTGTAAAAATTTAATCGATTTCAGTTCAGCTTCATGTCTTTTGATTATTTTGAATCTAGTTGTAGAATTTGCATCGTAATAAAGTTTTTCCACTGGTTGTATAACAATGTTATTTACAGAATGACCTGTACGTCGAAAGTGACGGTACAAGAAAGTGTCAGTTTTCTTAGGCTTACTCATTCTACGATAATGCTCGTTCAATCTAGTTTTAAGCATGCGGTTAGTTTGACCGACGTACTGCATATTACAGTTTGTAGCACGTCAAGTAATTAGATAAATTAAATCTGTAGACTGTCATGTCAAATCAGACATGTTAACTACAGAGAAGCGTCTACCGTTTACAGATGAAGAAACGGTAGACGCAGTGCTTAAATGCGAACAACATCTGCACCTCTTGGCATTGCACTTAGAAATACTGGGATACATTCCACTTCTTTTCCACGGATTAGTATATTTTCGAAGGATGGGCGATTTGAGAGGAGATAGTCTTATACGAAGACTACTCCCAAAAACATTGGTATTGCCTGCTCCTTTGAGATTAACTGAAGTTACAGAAGACAAATTTAAGGGTCTAACCAATACCGAAGGCAACATAGTATTAAAGTTCTTAATAGAATGGGGAATCCGTACAGAAGAAGCAGAGTGTAACCTAAGGGGTGATATTGATATTTTAAATGTATTTGTAATACTCATTTTGGTTAGTAAGGTTGTGATACCGTCAATACCGTGCATACCGACTGAAAGAACGTACATGTAAAACCTAACGAATACAGACTGTGACTGAGCGCATAAGGAAATTGATAGCTATCACATATGACGAAATTAACCCACAGCTACCATCAGAGACACCAAAGGGAAAGAAACACAAACATGAACCAACATACCCTAATGGAAACATCAATAGCGGAAAGCCAAAAGGACAGTTACTTTCCCATAAAAAGGCCAATTGGCTATCAAAAATAAAATAATATCAGCGACACAAACACCCAAAGACAAACCATAACAGAAATAATCAGCGACAGAAGAACAGCATTGGAACGGTCAGCGACACAAATTCCACTGGGGGGCTTAAACCGATTTTACGTGGCAACAATCCTCGCCCTTACTTCCGTCGCGATTTAAACAAATAAATTGTTTAGTCCGCATGAAGGCCTCCTAACTCATCAGTGACCACAAAAATCAAACAACCACAGAGATGAAATAACGGTGAGGACTCGACAGCAAAAAACCAATGAAATGCTGGAGCAAAAGAAAACCAACAGTTAGACTCCGATGGGCCCAAGCAGAGACAGAGCATCAGACACCAACCAACATTGCATTGAATTAGATCCCTCTAACCCTCAGTAAGCCTTTGCCCTGGAACAGTTATATAATCTGAGGCCTGACCCACGCCGAGACATTAAAGAGGGAATCAGTTGTCAACCGTGATTGGGTTATCTACCATACATGCAGTCTGTCGTTAAACATTTATTTTGTACCCAATCTTTTTATATCGAAGAATGATTATACGATATTGGGCGCTTATATATTTTTCTGTATTTATATAGTAAGTCACCATAAAATTCGGATTCCGATAGACCTTGTTGCAGAAGAGATTTAAGTCCAATATTGAATTTAGAAATTAAAACAGAATGTCGTCTATAAACGTTTGAAAAGGCTTTTCGTAGTTTATGGTACCGATAACCCTGATTAAGAAGTTTAACAGTTAACAATTTATTACAACTGTTGAAGTCAGTTACATGACTACAGACTCTGGCAAATTGATTTAATTGCGAAATATAAACGCCATAGGATGGCGCACGTGGAACATCAAAATCCAAAAAAGGAACATTTACAATCTCAAAATCAAAATCATCGCATTTATCATACATTTTGCAAGAAACAAACCCGTCTATAATAGGTAGATGTAAATCCAAAAACGGGGCCTCGGTATCAGAAGAATTTGCTTTAGTTAACTAAAGTTCTGGGGGTAAATTTGACTGATCAAACCATCAAAATAGGTACTGTCAGTATTTAATTAATAATCCAAATATCTAGAAGTCGAGCTAAAAGCTTCAATGATTTCAGACTGGTTTTCAGCAGAAAGGGGCACCATGAAGTCCCTCTCATAACATAACAAAGACAGATCAGCAACAAGGGGTGCGAAATTAGTTCCCATCGGAATTCCCACAACTTTCCTTTTTAACTTCGTACCAAATCTTATGTAAATATTGTCAAGTAGAAAGGTGAGAGCTTCACACACTTTCGACATGACCATAAAGTATAATTGTTATGCTCTGCAGAAGTGAAAAAGCATTTCGTAAATTACATGCAAGATAGAGGGAGTCTTCCTTATGAAATGTCCATTCACTTAAATCATTATTTTTTTCTTTTATAAGATTATGTAAGATTGTGAGGAAGTGTAGTGTAAAGGGTGGAAAAATCATAAGTAGACAGACTTAGGCAAAAAAATGCATGGATTTAAATTTATTTGAAACTTCATTAGAATGTTTTATAGATCAAAACAGATCTTTCGAAGCCTTTGTCGCAATATTTTATTACATGTTTTTTATGGCAGTAAAACATGAATGTAATAATTTGGAGAGTTCAGTGGTGGTACAAGAGCTTGAATTTGCAATAAACCGTGCTTTGTTTGGTCTTTTATGAAGTTTAGGTAACCAATATAACCTAGGAAGCTTGTCTTGACCTTCTGTAACAGAGACAGCAAGCTTGGAATTCGTTTCCGCTGACCGTTCCAAGGCGGTTCTTCTGTCGCGGTTTATTTTCTTTATGGTTTGTCTTTGGCTGTTTGTGTCGCTGATATTATTTTATTTTGGATAGCCAATTGGCTATTGTGTGGGAAAGTAACTGTCCTTTTGGCTTTCCGCTATTGATGTTTCCATCGGGGTCCGTTGTCTTATGTTTGTGTTTAGTGTCTCTGATGGGAGCTGTAGCGTAATTGTATCGATTCCTGGTCATTGCCGCAACTGCTATTTTGGTGGCTGAATTATAAATGTGCTCATCAACTAAAGCCCTCTCGACAGCTAAAGGCTGAAGTTCATAAACCTACATTCAGTATAGCTCTTGATTAAAAAATGTGAGGAAAAAAGAAGTATTTTGAAAGAAGAGAAACGATCAATCCGACAAAATGCGCCCTGTGCTAGAAAACGTCAACGTTATGAACTGATGTTACATCCGATTTTTAATTTTGCGCCATTGGTAGTGGATTTTCAAAGTGCAGCAAGAGACTAAACGACCTGCATTCTTTTCCATATTTATTACAGAAATATAATCTAGTTTTACGAGCCAGACAGGACTGATTTTAATAGGCAGGTAAACGTTTTGATTCCAAACAAAAACAACAAATGTTACTGTTTTTTGATTGTGAACTATTCGGCACTCGTTGCTATGACGGAGATGCAATCGCACTCTCGTGCGTCCTTCGTCATACAACCTCTTGCCGAATATTTCATAATTTAAAGTCAATTAAGTATTACTAATATCCAATTAGACATAAACAGTGAAACAGATAAAGTAAGAAAACTTTTGTACATACATGTATACAAATCCTGACACTTCTTTCGCTCATTGTCCAGGGTTTCTTTTGAAGTTGTCCTGCTTTTGACTACCCTACTGCGTAAGTGATAAAAGAAGTGACATGACATTATCTTCGAGTGGGTATTGACATGCAGCCAATTTATAGCGACCGACCGGAAATGTGATTACATAATGACACCCTGTAAGTCCTTATGAACGTCAGAGAATAGTGTGCATGGGGATTTGAAGCGGAAAAAGGTTATTTGTTCTCTGTTTTCTCGACAAATACTAATGGGTGGATATAGACATAAAATGAATTGAGGTGTCTATCACTTACTTCCCAAAGGCACAACTTTTCAATGAAACAAAATGTTTTGGTTTTGGAACATATGATGATTTACATGTTTTCCGTATATACACTCGCACTCCCTGCCCTTCATCCATCTCGCAAGCACACCTATATAATTTCTCCCCCTTAAACCCCACTTTTATAAAATAAAAAATTTACAGTGGTATGCATTTCTCTCCTTATTTATGCTCTAAAATATACATTGTGGGTACTCGTTAGAACCGCCTCGATGAGGCTGTTCTAATGTGTACTCACAATCTATATTCAGCTGGTTCTAAGAAAATGTGTATCGGCCGTCTCCATTCACCTCATCATAGTGTGGGTTATTTTTTCTAATCCATTGGGATCATTGATTCTAGTGATTGATTCTAATGCAAATTCTGAGGGTCGCTGATGATGTCTAATTGGCCAAACTAGCTAGTCTTGGCCAGACAAAAATGGTTCACTCGACAGTTGTCAGTCGTGTATTGTCGTTCGTGCTTCCAAAGGATTACTTTTTGCGCAGAAATTATTCAATCGAACACGTTTTGGACCATTACAATTTGTTCGAAACTATATATAAGGGAAGTGCAATCCATTGATAAGACAAATGATCATAGCGCCATGTCAAATGGTCTAGTGGGGATGATTAAAACGTATTTTTGTCTTCATGATAGCTGGTATGTGCTGTAAATTACACAGAACATAGAAGTGAAGACAATGATCAGGAATCGATACAATTAATCCACAGATTACAGCAGAGACATCAAAGGGAAAGAAACATGAACATGAAATAACTAGACGTCAATGGAAACATCAACAGCGGAATGCCAAAGGGACAGTTACTTTCCCACAAAATGGCCAATTGTTATCTTAAACAAAACACATGTAAGCGACACCCCCCCCCCCCACAAAGACAAACCATTAGAAAAATAAAACGCGACAGAAGAACCGGCTTGGAGCGGTCAGTGAAACGAATTCCACTGTATGTATTTGAGGGGTGGGGGTGGGGGACTTAAATCTCTGCGGGTATTGTGGTAGTCTAGACTATTCCGATTAAATGGTCTAAGAAAAGGTATTCATTTTGAAGCAAGAACTACAAAACAGAATTGAAAATCGTGGACTGAACAAGCCTCAAAGGACTGGAAAATAAAACCCTCACTATGATGAAGGACAATAAATAAATAAATAAATAAATAAAATAAATAAATAAATAAATAAATAAATAAACATAAAAATGTGGTGCTCACAAGAACTGTTCCGTTCCGAGAACGACATTTCCAAAGCAGTTATATCAGCCGCGTCGCGAGAAAACGTGTGTTATTACACTTGCAAACAACAAACATGCACATAAGCCTGCGCATCCGCGCAGTTTGATCAGCAACTTTATATATACTGCCTTGGCCAATAATTCTTCGCTTAAATCTTTTTGTTTTGGATAGCACATTGGCCATTTTGTGGGAAAAAACTTTCCTCTTGGCTTTCCGATATTGATATTTCCTTTAGGGTCTAGTTATTTAATGTTTGTGTTTCTTTCCCTTTTGGGGTCTCTGGTGGGAGGTGTGTGTTAATTGTATCGATTCCTGATCATTGCCTTCACTTCTGTGTTGCTAAACTGTAAAGCTGAACAGGCCGGCTTGTACCAATCTGTTTGAATAAAACATAGAAGTGTGAAGGCAGTGATCAGTAATCAGCATTTCAGTTTTTTTCTTGCTGTCGAGTCGTCACCGTTGTTTGATCTCTGTGGTTGTTTGATTTTCGTGTTCTTAGAGATGTTGCACTGGTGAGGTAGGAAGCCTTTATGCGGACTGAACATTTGTTTAAATCGCGACAAAAGTAAGGACGGGACATGCGGCCGCGTAAAATCCATTCAAGAGCTCCCCCCCCCCCCCCAACTCCCATCCTCCCGCACCGACTCCCCCGACACACACTTGTGAAATCCTTTTCATTGACTAGTTAGTATATATGATACATAATTTTTACTGATTGTTCCAAGGCCGTTCTTCTGTCGCGGTTTATTTTTTATATGGAATGTCTTTGAATATGTGTATCGCTTATATATTTTTGTTTTCGCTAGCCAATTGGCCGTTTTGTGGGAACGTAACTGTACGTTTGGCTTTCCGCTATTGATAATTCCATTAGGGTCTAGTTATTTCTTGTTTGTATTTCTTCTCCTTTGGTGTCTCTGATGGGAGGTGTGGGTTAACTGTATCGATTCCTGGTCACTGCCATAACTTCTATTTTGTACAAGACTTTGAGGGTCGCTGACTGTGCCCGTTAGACACTAGCTCGACTGCTCCGAAAAAGAAACACTTGTACACTCTACAATGTTCAGTGCTGTGTTGTTCCATGCTTCCAAATGATAACACGCGTTTATAATTTTGACCGCCTATATGAGCCCCGCCAAGCGAATTTGTGTCTTCGAGCATTCCGCCATGCCAAATTCTAACTGCGCATGCCCAGCCATTCAGAAGGGCCAGGGATATGGCTTTCTGTCTGAAGGTTCCTCTTGATTCACTGCTTGTCTGAGCGAGCAGCGAAGGTTCTGGCGAGACTGCGCGGATGCGCAGGCTCGCCTGAACCTTCGCTGCTCGCATAGGCGATAAGTACCAAAATCGCTTGACTGGGCCCATGTAATGTTGACCGCCTTAAACCTCACTTTTATATAGTAAAACTGGGGGTTTACAGGGGTACACCTTACTTTTCTTATTTCTGCACTAAAATATAGATTGTTGGTACTCATAAGAACCGCCTCGATGCACCTCATAGAGGCGGTTCTAACGAGTTCACAAAATCTATATTTTGGCCAGAAATAACAAAAATATCACACTTTTTCATCTTAAAAATTTCGTTTTTTCTGTGGTAAAGTTTACAATGTATTTGTATGGGCGTGTTTTCGTAATGAAAACACCTGTACACTTCACCAGGTTCAGTTCTGTGTTGTCCCCCTGCTTCCAAATGATAAGTTGTTTCTTTATAAACAAAACATGTCCAAATTCAAAGAAAAAACACTCAGGAAACTCGGCAGAAATAGAAACCATACGATTTATGTTCGGCTATGAAGCATAGAAACGAAGGCGTGTATCAGGAGCCTAAACAATTATCTCACAGTTTCTATCCAAAACCTGAACAGTAACCCAGTTACCAGAGGACAAGTGTAAGAAAACACATGCTGAAACTGTCTTCAATTTACAAATGCTTTGTTTTGTGTGAATTGAAATTGAACGTCCATGTCTACCCTATTTAGGTCATTTTGGAGACGTTGCTTCAAATTGTGTAGGACATCTACCCGACACTGAGATCAGTACTCGTGTGCTATTGGTTTCTGTTCTGCGTGAAAGCACCTTGTAGCCCAACCCATATCTCCATTCCTAATTGGCGGGGGCCAAATCAGCCGTTTGAATGACCTTAGTAAATATCAAAGAAGGCTGAATAGTTTTCAAACTTAGCAGATAAAACACATTCTCCAATAATCTGTCGCTTTTCGTCGCCTGATCTCTGTATTCATCACTATCATTGTGACTTTTATTATTATTCTACCGAGAAACTAGCTAGTCTGGCCCAGAAAACATGTACACTCCATATTTTCCAGTTCTTTGGTGTATTCCTTGCTTCCAAAGGATAACCCTTTCTAGAACATATTTAACGTCACTACAGCTGGTGTCTGAGAATGTGTGGCGGCCGTAAAAAGTCTCCCTGTCCTACATCATAGTGTAGTTTATATTTTCTTGTCCTTTGGGATCATTGATTCCATTGTGGAATTTTGAAAATATTTGAGAGTCACTGATGAGGCCTAAATGACCGAAACTAGCTAGTCTGGCCAAGAAAACATGTACACCCATATTTTCCAGTTCTTTGGTGTATCCCTTGCTTCCAAAGGATAACCCTTTCTAAAACATATTTATCGTCACTACAGCTGGTGTCTGGGAATGTGTGGCGCCGAAAAAAGTCTCCCTGCCCTACATCATAGTGTAGTTTATATTTTCTTGTCCTTTGGAATCATTGATTCCATTGTGGAATTTTAAAAATATTCGAGGGTCACTGATGAGGCCTGAATGGCCGAAACTAGCTAGTCTGGCCCAGAAAACATGTACACTGCATATTTTCCAGTTCTTTGGTGTATTCCTTGCTTCCAAAGGATAACCCTTTCTAGAACATATTTTATACATGTGTCTTCGAAAAGTTAAATGCAGGAGAAGTTTTGTGCCATTTACGAATTATAAATCTTTCGGCTTCTAAATAAATTCTGCTAAACAAATAAAAAAAATCACCGATAATGCCTAACAATAATTACATGTGTGCAACATGGCATTCTTGCCTCCTGTGAAATGTATTCTTTAATCCGAAAGGTCACTCACTTTTATTTCTTAAAATAAAACGTTGCTGCCAATGTGTTAGGTAGATTAATGAGTTTATTTGAACACATTCCAACATTTTAAGATTGAGGAAAGGAATTAAAATGTCCAAAATGTGATTCTATTCGAAAAAGATCTACAATAAAGATATTAACAGCAGAAAAATTCCTATATTACGACCACCCTTGGAACTGTTCAAAAGTGGTCTTTAAGACCACTTTTGAACAGTCCCAAAGGGGGTCCCTGACCAGAGGACATTGGGTGCAGAAATCACGAAGAAAGTATAACTAAGCTTTTTAAAAGAGAATTAGTTCTAATTTTAGGCGGTCTTAATAGCGGAATTACACTGCACTTTATTTTATAACTTTTTGCCGGGAATGCGCACAAGTTCAGGGAGAAAGCCCTTTCAAAGGCACCTTTCCCAGGTTGTTTGTAATTTGTTCAGTCCGCGTGAATGTTTTCTAACTGATCCGTGCTTCGCGAACATACATCTCAAACGAATAAAGACGGACAACAATAAGAAGAACTCGACAGCATGATCTTGAAGGGACTAGTGCAAGAAGAAGCCTAAGTCACATTTTTATAACTTCGCGAAAAACAAAATATTTTGCAAAAATTTAAAATTTTTCATACTTGAATTTAAATAAATTCTTCTGATGTGTTATCGTGTCATCTGAAATTGTGCAGAAATCGAATAAATAGTTCTGAGTACATGTATATCGCAGATATTCATTTGTTACAATAATGGTCTAGTGCAAGAAGGGGCCTAAGTCCAGGATTTATTGGGTTTAGGCACCTTCGTGCACTAAACAAACACAACAAAGTTTTCTCTATTAAAAGCAGAAACCTATGTCATTAAGATGAACATGTATATTTTATCGTATCACGACTCTTTATTAGTTTATTATAACAAAAATCTGAAACAAATGAACACTACATACGATGAAAACTCAAAGCTTTATGTGGTAAAACGGACTAAGACCCCTTCTTTTACCAAAGATACGACATTTGAATTAGGACCCTGTCAAAAGTTTTATTAACCGTCATTTTGAATGCCAGTAAAGAATTAAGGTATAGCAAACTATACTACTCAAAGTTTGATAGGGATCACTTTTTATATTCCAAATTTTGCACGGAAAATTTAAAATTTCTCGACAGAATTTGTACTCGGTATATTGGTAAATATCTGAAACAGAAACTCATGTGCAGTTCAGTTCTCATAAAAGTGCACACTTCTCACACTTAGCAAATGAATTCATGCACCCTCAAAATCTTGCGTAGCACTGCTTTCCAACAGACCAATCAAACTTGTCAGTGTTCCTTTACCAAGCGTAAAATGGACTTCATTTGAGTTTGTGAAACACTAAAATGCCTAGAGGACAATTAAGAAACCGTCTCAGCCCCGAAGAAATGAATCGTGGCGTCGGAATGTTGGAATCTGGCGTCTCTCAACGTCGTATTGCTGGGATTCTGAATGTGTCTCAGAGCGTGGTTTCCCGAATGTGGAGTCGGTATCTTACCCATGGAAATCCCTCACACAGACACGGCGGGGTCGAGAAAGGGCTACAACTCAACGTCGGGGCCGTTTCTTGTTGATTCAGTCTCGACGTTAACGGTTCCTGAACGCTACGCGTTTGCACAACGAGCTTAGGAACGGAACTGGAGTACGAATTTCTGCACAAACTGTCAGAAACGGGCTCCACGAGTTCGGACTTAATGCCACGAGGCCTGCTGTACGTGTTCCGTTGACGAGACAGCACGTGCTAGACCGGTACGACTTTGCCAGAACTAACGTCAGGTGGACGGTTCATGGCTTGACGCCAGTACTGTTTACTGAGGAGTCCAGATTCTGTCTAAACTTCACTTATAAACGTCAATTGGTGTGGCGAATGTCTAAAGAGCGATTCGATGGCGTGGATGTGACAGAGCATGATCGCTATGGAAAGGGGTCAGTCATGGTTTGGGCTGGGATAAACGTGAACGGTAACACTGACTTGTATGTCGTTGAAAACGGAACGTTAATGGCAGTGAGGTACTGTAATGATATTCTTGATGAGTTTGTGAGACCATATGCAGATGCTTTCGGCCCGGACTTTATTCTGATGGACGATAATGCCCGTCCCAACCGTGCCGACGTCACTGATTCCTATCTGGAACGTGAGACAATCGTTCGTATGGACTGGCCTACTCGGTCACCGCACTTAAATCCGATTGAGCATGCGCAGGACATGCTTCAGCGTGCTGTGTCAGTCCGACCTGTGCATCCGAGGACTTTACAGGAGCTCAAAGATGCATGGTTGCTGAATGAAAGCTGATTCAACAAAACCGGATACAGAATCGGATTACGAGCATGCTCAGGAGATGTCGTACTGTAATTGATGCCCGTGGACGCCATACAAGTTATTAGGCACGTTTGTCTAAACAAATTTGGAAATTTGTGAAAAATCAGTTGTCCAAACCCCTTAGTGTTACGGCAAATTTTGGGGGTGCCAAGACGGTTGCTGTTGTCACGCTTGAATGCAGTACCAGCTGACAAAATTAATCACTAGGTTTTGTGAAGGATACGTGTTCTATCATTATGTATCAAATTTGGATTCAGCTGATTAATTCATCCAAAAATTATTTTGCATTAAAAAAGTGATCCCTATCAAACTTTGAGTAGTATATATCAGATTGTAGGTCTTGATATGATGTATCTGAAAATGTTAATATCCCAGATGTTCCCAAAAATGGAATTGGGCCCCTTCTTGCACTAACCCCTTCAATTATTGAAATGATTAAGCAGAAGAAAACCAACGGTAGGCCCTACAAGAGATAGAGCATCATGGACCAACCGACTTACTTAAAAAACTTTAGGTCGGAGTAGTCATAGTAACTGAAACCCGACTCAACGGCGAACAATCAAACAGAGAAGCAAAATAATTAACGGTGACTGGGTTAACTACAAAATGAACCGTAAATGCAGCCCACTGTATTACATTTACGTTGTACACTTTTTATAGCGAAGAACCATTTTCGACGTTGAATTTCTAAAATCATTGTATGCATATTTTTCTGCATTATGTACTAAGTCACCATAAAATCCATGTACCGATCGGCTTTTGTGCAGAAAATGGTTTAGCAAATTTTTTTATGATATGACGTCGCGTCTGAGAATGAAATAACGTCATGTAATAAATTCGATACTCCACTAGTGGATTAAAGACACATTTTTTTCCTTATATAAAAGGGGTGGCCTGTCTAATGAGATCCAATAAACATTTCCTTCGGACCATAGTGCACATCAAAGGCTTATCTTATCTAAGTGATTAAGAGGTGATTATGAGCAGATTTCTTGTTTAATAGGGGGCTCAATAAGGGTACTTGAGTGATAGTATATTTTAATGAGATTGTTTCCAACAACATATTGTTTAAATAACTTCTTTTTTATTTTTAAATAAAGTAAAGAAAAACACTGATATCCATTGTTTGATTTGTTTCCTTTATTCAAAAGTGCAAAGAAGTAAACAAACAAGGTAAATGAATTGATTTACCTCAAAATTTAATCAATCAATTTTCCTTTATTTATTTTTATTTATTTATTTTTTATTATTTATTTATTTATTTATTTATTTTATTTTGGTTGAAAGTATGTGATACACAAATCATATAATGTCTAAAACATTAGCATTTTATAGTTTCAGTCAAGTATGGAACTATAAAATGTTCTTTTTTTAGACACAATCATATCAGACAAGAGAAAAAAAAAATAAAATTTTATTTTTCACTTTTTCAAGTTTAAAATTAAAATAACAAACACAATTAAATTTATTTTTCTTAACTATATTGCAAACATAGGTTGTGAGTGCTCGTTAGAGCCGCCTCATTGAGGTGGTTCAAACGAGTACCCACAACCTATGGCTCAATGAGATGATTCTAACGAGCACCCGCAACCTATGACTCTGAGCGAAATAACGAAAATAATGTATACCCCCTTAAACTCCCATTTTCTCTATAGAAAGTGGGGTTTAGGGGATGTTCCTTTTTCCTCGAAAACATATATTGTGTGCCCTCGTTAGAACCGCCTCATGGAAGCAGTTCTAACGAGCAGTCACACTGTAAAAACAAATTTTGGGCACTTGTCTGAACCGCTTCGCCGAGGTGGTTCTAATGAGTACCCACAATATATGTTTAGAGCAGAAATAATAAAGTTATCAGGATTTTATCTGAAAAAAAAATCATTTTTGGTGGAATAAATTTATCAATATATTTGAATTGGCATTTTCTGTAATGATTATAGATAATTGCTACAAAATATAAAATCGGAAAAAGTGCTGTTGTTTCTTCCATGCAAATCAAAATAAGGACTTAGGTTTAAATGAATAGATGTCATTTGTCAAAGTCATATCCCTAGGTAATTTATTACCCTCTCTTGGTCCCCTAGCCTGAATTCCCCAAGTGTATTTTATCTCAATGCTGGATTCTTTAATAAACGGTCATTAGGATGTTATGTTATTTTTACTCTGCACGCGACCCGCTGCGTCCATATTTCCGTTGACGACGGTTCAACGATAATTTAGGCGTTTTACCTTCTCCACACTTTGAGACTTTGCTTCATTAACAAATATTTGTGTTATATGTACAGTTTATGCTATCTTGTCTGTTCGCCATTATGTGTTGTATTATTGTATCCTCATGGACTTTATTGCCTTATGGAATTTGAAATAACTTACTTACATTCAACATACAGGAACACCTCGTATCTGCATCGAAAATGAACTGTCCACTTGTTATACATGCCTAATAGAGCTTGCGCTTCCAAAGGTATTGTAGATAATTGTAATTATAATTTTTGCCTCAAGGGCCGTTGTTGTCAACTATTTCTTCTCATTACGAAAACGTGCCTGTTCAAATGTACTGAAAATCTTACCCCCCCCCCGAAAGAAAAAAATCAGATAAAAATCCTGATTTTGGACTTATATCTGATCGGATCATGGATTGTGTGTACTCGTTGGAGCCGCTTCGCCGAGGCGGTTCTAGCGAGTACCCACGGTCTGGTTCTGGTCAGAGAAAAGAAATTAATGTGAATCCCTCTAAACCCTCTACTATACAAAGATAGAATAATGGGGGTCAAAAGTATACATGTCTGTCCATCTGTCTGTCTGTTTGTTTGTCGATGCAGAGCTCCTATTCGGAATAGAATAATACATGTTGATCCAGTCAGTTCGTTTTTGATTTTGTTGTTTGTTTGTTTTTGTTTTTTTCATCATGAATGATCTGTTAATCTGTATCAATATTGCTTTTATTTGTAACAATCATTTATCTATTTATTTGACGCTGACCGAGACCATGCGAACCACAGTTCATCCATTAGCAATCTACCATGCTCAACATACCACAACCTGGCGGCCAACAAGACTGTTGATCTTTCTAGAAATGATCCTATGTAGTACATAATGCTAAAGAAACTTAGGTCAGACGGTCTTGGTGGCTTCCATGGTGTATCAACAACAATAAACTTTGGTGCCCGGAAACGCATTGATAATAGGTGCATAAAATTAATGCTTCTCTTCGTGTTAATAACATTTACCCATGTCATTCAAACATACAACATTTCCAGCCTAAGTCTCATCTTATCCTTGCAAGAAAGCAATGAAATCTACAGGCAAATTAAACGGAACAGACATGACTACAAAACCATTACTAAAGCCCCATGTAACCTCGAATTTTCACGTTTTTGCTTTAAAGCCCTTATCATTATTAACATCTCCATATGGTTGATCGAGCTTATCATCTTAAGTGGTGACGTACACACAAATCCCGGTCCAAACTCAGTTGATGACACGGACAATAGTATCGTATCCAGCCTTTCTAACGATTCTCTACAAGAATTATTTCATTGTCATCTAAGTATTCTCCATCTAAATATCCAGAGCTTAAGACCAAAAATAGATCTAATACGGTCCGAGGCAGACGTTTTCGATATAGCTGTTTTTTCCGAGAGCTGGCTAAAGCCTGATGTCCCCAATGACGAAGTTTTACTTGAACACTTCCTACCACCCTTTCGAACTGATAGGACTGACAGACCTGGTGGAGGTGTAGTAATTTACGTCCGTGACTCGATTTCTTGCAAAAGACGCCCCGATCTGGAAGTCCGGGGGCTTGAGGCTGTCTGGATGGAAGTTAATGTAAAGCGCAAGAAAATGCTTATCGGCGGCTTCTATAGACCCCCTAACAGCAATATAGAATACTACAATTTATTAATCGAGAGTATCGACCGTGCTCTCAATACCAATATAAACGATGTTATAATTACTGGGGACTTTAACTACAACATGCTTTCTAATGACACAAATAAAATAAATGATCTTTTGCAACTTTATAACCTCAAACAACTGATTTCAGAAGTAACACACTTTACTGAAAATTCATCATCCCTTATAGACTTAATAATGACACGCAATACCAACAATATAATATATAGTGGTGTCACCGATCCTTTTATACCCAATCAGGTACGCTATCACTGCCCTGTTATAGTGTTGTTAAAATTCGCACGACCATCTCTAAAGTCTTATAAACGTAAAATATGGACCTACTCTCAGGCTGACTTCGAAAAATATAGAGAACTCCTAACAGAATATCATCTAGAAAATGCAGTTGAGCAAGCCAACATTGATGAAAGTGTGCAAATTATCCAGTCAGCAATTTTTGACGCCGCAGAAAAGTCTATCCCGAACAAACTCGTAGTCATACGTCCGAATGACTATCCGTGGATCACATGCTCGATTAAATCACTCATAAGAAAAAGGAGACGCCTGTACAGAAAATACAAAAAGACCAACAATATCCATCACTGGATCAGATTCAAGGCAATTAGAAATAAAGTGATTAATCTTATCAGAAAATCTAAGTCGGAATACTATGACAAGCTCGAAACAACCATAAACACTGAAAAACCTAACTCAAAACTATTTTGGAAAACATCTAAACAAATCCTAAAATTCAACAATAGCACTCAGTCTATACCAACACTTATATATAACAATGAAACTGCTGAAACCGACATTGAAAAAGCTTCAATGTTAAACAATTATTTTGCATCACAGTCAATTGTCAACGATAACAACAAACCACTTCCAACAAATACTACTGTGACCCATGAACATTTGGAGTTGATTCCTTTTACCGTACAAGACGTCAAAGATACTTTTGACAATCTGGACGTCAACAAAGCCTGTGGTCCAGACCTTATGAACCCTAGACTTCTAAAAGAGGGGTCTCCTGTCCTTGCACTGCCATACTCCATAATTTTTAATCGATCGATACAAACTGGTCATTTTCCCTCTCCATGGAAAGAGGCCAATGTCACGTCCATTCACAAGAAAGATAATCGATCTTCTCCCACAAATTACCGGCCTATTTCTCTCCTTTGCCAACCTGGAAAGAGTCTGGAGCGTTGCGTGCATAAACAACTATATAATTACGTCAAGGAAAACAACCTTATCACACCCTTCCAATCTGGCTTTATTCCCGGGGACTCAACCACCTTCCAACTTATACATACTTACCACGTCATCTGTGAGGCTGTGGACAGCGGGAAGGAGGTTCGAGTGGTCTTTTGTGACATAAGCAAGGCGTTCGATAGAGTGTGGCACCGCGGTCTTCTTCACAAGCTAAGAAATCTAGGATGTTCTGAAAGTCTTCTGAAATGGTTCTGTAGCTATCTGTTGGACAGACGACAGCGTGTACTTCTAAATGGACAAGCGTCTGAATGGACTAATATACAAGCAGGTGTACCACAGGGCTCGATCCTTGGTCCCTTGTTATTTCTCGTTTATATCAACGACATAGTGAACGAACTCCAGGCACCTGTCAGACTCTTTGCGGACGACACCAGCTTATACATCATAGTAGACACTCCAGACGCTGCAGCACGGGTACTAAATAACGACCTAGCATACATAACTACTTGGGCAGCTGATTGGCTGGTCGATTTCAATGCTTCAAAAACTGACTCCATGCTCATTTCTCGAAAACGCAACCCCGTTCAACATCCTCCACTGTATATGAATGGTATTATGATAGAAGATACAAAATTGCATAAACACTTAGGACTTACATTTTCTAATACATGTAACTGGAATGAACACATCAACAAAATCGCAGCTACGGCTTGGAGCAGATTACATCTCTTAAGAGGTCTTAAATTCAGACTCAAAAGACATTCCCTCGAAAAAATGTACTTTTCATATATAAGACCCCTCCTGGAATACAGCGACTCAGTATGGGACAATGCCTCTGTCGAAAGTAAAAAACAACTTGATGCAGTACACACTGAAGCTGCTCGAATAGTTACTGGGGCAACGAAACTCTGTAGCTTAGAGAAGCTCTTTGCGGACCTGGGTTGGGATTCACTCCAAGAACGCAGAAACAAACACAAACTTATCATTTTCTACAAAATAATAAATGGTCTAACGCCACAATACCTTCAGGATATTATGCCGCAATTAGTACAGGAAACAGCCAGTTATAATCTTCGAAACTCCGACGATATAAGAACCCCGAGAGCATACACCAATCTATTCTTTAACTCTTTTTTACCATCAACAATACGGGCTTGGAATAACTTATCTGACGATATAAAAAATTCTCCTTCAGTATCTTCATTTAAATATCGTCTCAACAGGAACCGGTATACGCCGCCTAAATATTTCAATGCAGGATCTAGGCAGGGTCAAATACTCCATGCTAGATTGAGAATGGAGTGTAGTTCCCTAAATTCTCATCTTTGTCGGAAAAATATAGTACCAAGTCCCTCTTGCCTTTGCGGTGGGTTTGAAAGCACATATCATTTTCTTTTTAAATGTCCAAACTACACAAGGGAAAGAAATTTACACCTACCTTCAAACCTACATAACTTTAATACAGAACAGTTATTATTTGGCAGAGACGATATGTCAAATACTGAAAACGAACAACTATTCACACAAGTTCAAAACTATGCCATAGCTACGAAACGATTCAAGTAGTCATATGTGCCGTAAACTTTCAAGGCACCAGCATCCACTCAGATTAAAAGTCAAACCTCTCCTTAGAGTGGCGGCCTCGGTCTCGGTCAGTATCAAAATACACGTGTTATCAGCATTGTAATGTCAGTGCAACTATATTGTATATACATATTCATATTACAAAAAAACATATTTAATGGATCGCTATGTTTGTATGTACTCTGGTTGTCAAGGTCATGCATTGTTTGGTATCAGATATTATTATTATTATTATTATTATTATTATTATTATTATTATTAAATGTTTCACATATGTGTTATCCAGCTTATCTGGTTCTCATCATTCACACAGTACTATTGTCATCACTGTTATAGGAGATGATTTATATAAGCTCAGAGCTTTTTATCAGATCCTATACCATGTAATATTGTGTTCTGTATATGTGAATAGTTTAAAATAAATACTGTTTAAACCAGGATGTTATGTAATCGAAAAATGTGTCTTTAAATATGCAAATAGTTAGATAAAGTTACACTTACGACTTCGCGTTTACAAATGGCGGAACATTGAAAAAAAAATGAATTAAATACGTTTTACATGTAAATGTCAAATGATAAATTCGTGCTCGTGTATTATGTATTTACATCACTAAAACACACCTATATAATTTTGACCTCCTTGAACCCTACTTTTATATAGTAAAACTGGGGTTTACAAGGGTAAACCTTATTTTTCTCATTTCTGCTCTAAAATGAGGCGGTTCTAACGAGTACCCACAATCTATATTTTGAGCAGAAATAAGAAAAATACCACAATTTTTCATCTTAAAAATTTTCATTTTTTCGGCGGTAAAGGTTACAATATATTTGTATAGGCGTGTTTCCGTAATGTTAAACTCGTTGATGAAAAGGCATCAAATGCTCACGATTCACTCATGAATGTTTTATTTAAATCGATGGCAGAATTATTGTCTATAAATAAGGAAACCACTTTACGGAATATAGGACACCGGTAATCATGATTTAGATTACGAAAACGTGCCTATATAACTACATTGTAACTTGGTTGCCGAAAAATAGAATATTTAAAGATGAGAAATGTAATATTTTTTCTTATTTCTGCTCAAACTATAGATTTACAATGTACATGTACCCCTGTAAACCCCAGTTTAACTATATAAAAGTGGTGTTCAAGGGTTCAGAACTATACAATGTGTTTTCGTGATAAAGACGTTTAGCTGTTAATAATATTTTTGAGTTTACTATTCTTATTATTATTATTATTATTATTATTATTATTATTTGAGGTTTAACGCCCCCGTAAACACTGTATAGGTCATTTTGGAGATCTTGCTTCCAGTTTTGTGGGACTTTTACCCGACACTGAGTTGTAAAGACATTTCAAGCCCTGTCACTTAATGAAACCAATGTTGAAGTTCATGGCTAGGCACTCTGACGAAGGAGTGAGTGAGTGTTTGCGTTTTACGTCCCACCAACAGCTAAGGTCATACGGAGACGGGACCTCGGTTTAAAGACTCATACGAAAGTCTGGAGAAGCCCGGGATCGATCATGCAATCCCTGGTTTACAAGGCGAGTAGCGTTACCACTACACCACGTAGGCTTCTACTCTGGCGAAGGAAACAGTTATGATATATGAACACCATAGGATACGCGAGAAGAATATACACGCCAAGAAAGGAACATTTATAATCGCAAAGATCAAAATTACCTGGCGTCTGTTTGTTTGTCTCTTTTAGGGTCTTGCCGTGTTATTTAGTTGAGCCAGCAAACGTCAAAACCTATAATAAAACTTGTGCGCCTAACGAAAGCTCAGATCAGCCTGCGCATCCGCGCAGCCTAAACACAGTCTCCGATGCGCGCTCTAAGGAAAGCTAAGGGCCCAATGCTCCTTCGTGAGGCAAGAGAAGTCTCTGGTCAGACTATATGGATGCGCAGGCTGATCTGATTCTGCGCTGGTATGGGGCGCCGTTTTACCATTTAATCCGTATGCATGGATATCCAAAATTATTTATGGATATCCATGATTCGATTTATGGATATCCATAATTCGAATTATGGATATCTATCATTATTTATGGATATCCATAATTCGAATTATGGATATCCATAATTCGAATTATGGATATCCATAATTCGAAGTGAATTAATGATATCAATAAATCGAATAATGGATATCCATTATTCGATTTATTGATATCCATAAATCGAATTATGGATATCCATTATTCGGAAGATTTATGGATATCCGTAAATCAAATTATGGATATCCATAAATCGAATTATGGATATCCATAAATCGATTTATGGATATCATTAATTTAGATCGAAATATGGATATCCATAAATCGAATTATGGATATCCTTAATTCGAATTATGGATATCCATTATTCGGCTGATTTATGGATATCCATAAATCGAATATGGATATCCATAACTCTCCTCTGCAAATAAACCTAATGAATAATGACTGCCCCCTTTGCAAAAAAAAAAAACTCGGCTATTCGCGTCATATTTCCGATTTAGGTGTGTAATAAAAGCCGGGATGGCGGTGGAGGTACATGTAATGTCGGATAGGCTTAGTGGTGGCCCATGGTGTGGGAGAGATATGTTTTGTTTCATTTGAGGTTTAATGTCCCCTTGAATATTATTTAGGTCATTTTGGAGAAGTTGCTTCCAATTATGTTGGTCAGTAAGCCTTCATTGAGATTAAATGACATCTCAATCCCGCCGTCGGTAGCTCAGTCGGATGTGCGTCTGACTGATGATCCGGAGGAAGCGGGTTCGATACCTGCCGGGGTCGGCAACAATCTTTCGTGGAGATTGATCATGAAATCTTTTCTACGGTCATTCTCTCCCTTCTGCTGATTCAAGAAGAGCAGTTGTCAGTTTCTGGCGAAAGTATGTGCACTGTACTTGTTAACTGCTTACGTATAAGCTTGCCCAGGAAAAGTGTGGATAGGTAAACTGACCGGCTCGAAAATGACCTAAATTGGTGATGACTGTGCCGTTAAACTCAAATACAAACAAACAAACAAACAAACAAACATCTCAATCCCTGTCGCCCATTGACTCGCACGACTTTGTCTGGACAGACTTAGACCTTCTAAACGGTTTCCCAGTACTCTCAGCTCATGCAGCCAAATCTATTTCTCCAAGTCCCAATGGGCGGGGGCCATGAGATATATCTGAATCTGCTTGGTACTTCATACATCTCAAGTAGAGTATTTGTTTGTTTTATTTGAGGTTTAACGTCCCCGTCAACACTGTAAAGGTCATTTTGGAGACGATGCTTCCAATTTTGTGGGACTTTTTCCCGACCTTAGATGAAATGACATCTCAAGCCCTGCCGCCCAATGAACCAATAGGGGTTATTAACATGGACGGGCCGACTCGTACTGCTCTGCCTGGGCAAGCTTAGATCCTCTATGCGGTTTACCAGTACTCGTGTGCTGGTCGGTTTCGGCTCGGCGTGGAAGCATCATGCAGCCTATCTATTTCTTCAAGCCCCGATGGGCGGGGACCGTCAAGTAGAGTATTATATGGATATATGTTAATACTATATATAACGACCATGAGAATTTTCCTCCAGAAAGCATGCACGGATTGCCTGTTTTGATCATTATAATGTTGCGTCCGATTAGGTGCGCAGTCCTCATAGAGGTGATTCCAGAGGTACCGGATGCGTTGGCTGGAATTTCCAGATCTAACGGCTGGTTCCAATATTTAACTGCACACATGGCGGGTGTTCAGCGTATACCGCCCGTTGCTTTGGAAGCCTTACAGGCTGAAAAGGCTGCACGGCAGATAGGTCCTTTGACCGGCCGTCCAGCGATGATGAAGACCTTGAAGATTTTGAAGATTTTTACAATAAACAATCACGTGTTTTAGGGAGAAATCATTAAACCAAAAGCTTTGGCGGTGATTTATGGGTATCCATAATTCGAATTACGGATATTCATAAATCGATCTGAATTATGGATATCCCTAAATCGTATTACGGATATCCATAATTCGAATTATGGATATCCATAAATCAGAGGAATAATGGATATCCATAAATCGAATTAAGGATATCCATAATTCGAATTATGGATATCCATAAATCGAATTATGGATATCCATAAATCGATCTAAATTAATGATATCGATCAATCGAATTATGGATATCCATAATTCGATTTATGGATATCCATTAATCGAATTATGGATATCCATTATTCGGCTGATTTATGGATATCCATAAATCGAATTATGGATATCCATAATTCGATTAATGGATATCTATAAATACGGATTAAATAGTAAAACGGCGCCCCATACGCTGGACGCACAAGTTAATTGTAGGAAATGCTGTGCCCCGGCTCATGTTTTATTGTCAAGGATTGATTGACGATCTTACCAGCAAATCAAAAGTGAAGGAAAGGATCAGAAATTTATATAATAACCTCACACCTCCCATCCAAGGTACCAAAGGGAAAGAAACACCAACATAAAATTCCGTCCATGATTAAAACGCCACCCGCGAAAACCTAAGAAGACCACTTCTTTCTCACAAAATGACCAAACAGCAAACCTGATTAAAGAAGCAATGAGTGAGTGAGTGTTTGAGTTTTACGTCCCACCAAAAGCTAAGGTCATACGGAGACGGGACCTCGGTTTAAAGACTCATCCGAAAGTCTGGAAAAGCCCGGGATCGATCCTGCGACCCCTGGTTTACAAGGCGAGTAGCGTAACCACTACACCACGGAGGCTTCTTGAAGAAGCAATGAACTTTTGCAGGTACCTTACTGTCACTAAATATGTTCTATAAAAGCGTTATTCTTTGGAAACAAGGAATACACCACAGAACTGGAAAATATGAAGTGTACATGTTTTCTGGGCCAGACTAGCTAGTTTCGGCCAATTAGGCCTCATGAGTGACCCTCAAGTATTTTCAAAATTCAACAATGGAAACAATGATCCCCAAGAAAATATAAACTACACTATGATGTAGTACACTAAGTCATTTTTCATCACGTGAACAAGTCCGTGAAATCAACACACCCTTAATGTAGAAGTAAAACAAAGATCAGGAATTGATACAATTAACTTACTCCACCAATAAAAGACACCACTTTATATAAAGAAAACTGAGGTTAACGGGGTATTCATTATTTTTCTTATTTCAGGTTGTGGATACTCGTGAGAACCGCCTTATTCATGCGGTTCTAACGAGCACCGTTACATCCGCCTCATTGAGGCTGTTCTAACGATCACCCATAACCAATGTTTGCAGTATAAATAAGAAAAATATCACGGAATTTTATCAGAAAAGTATCCACTTTGCAGACGGGGCAAAATACACTATGCCGCACGGGTGTGTTATCGTAATTTATCATATGACGTCGCGTCTGAGAGTGTAGTTACGTCATGTAATATAGTAAATACATGGTTAGTGTCTTTAATATTCGGTGAGCCTTAGACAATTTTATAGGGGCGAGCTTTAGCGAGCCCCTATAAAATTGTCGGGGCGAACCGATTATATTTTATCATTAAAGACACAAACCATGTATTTAGTTTATACCGCAATTCAAAACAACCAATGGGTTTTGCAATATTTTAGCAAATGTAAGCAAAAAAGACAGCAGACAGTGTGGCATGTTAAACGACATTCGATGCCATGGCGCGCACACGTAGTATAATGTGACGTCAACGAGTGCAAAGTTTCTGACGTCACCGCGCCACAAAGACGTAGTAAACAACATGGACGCGCGTATAAAAGTTTCTCAGCGCTTTACTTTTTATATGAATATCTGCAAATAGATAGTTTATTTTAGCTTTAAAATTATTTTCGAGGTTGAGGCGCAACTGCAGTAGCCGTGCGCAGTTATTCCAACGGGCCATTCAAACCAGGAAAAGCCGAGAAGGTAAGAATTTATCTGAAATTTCTGAAAATCTGTTTAAATAAATATTGCAAAGATTTTAACTTGCAGTTTCGTTGTTTTCCCATGAATGAAAGGTTGAATGTTATTGTTTATACTTGTAAAATAGGGACCTGAAAAGTAGGTCCGGTCTATAAACGGTCACTAGACGTATTATAGGTCAGTAGAAGGTATTATAGGTCACTACCGATTATAGCGTGCAGTTATTCGACCCCCTTTATTAGGTTACTAGAATGCCTGATTGCGGTATAAAAATTCGATAATCAACTAGTGGATTAAATATGCAAATTAGTTATATACGCCCCTTAACGTTACATGTACGACGTCCTTAACGGCGTCGCGTTTACTAATGGCGGAATATTGACATTTTTGTTAAACAATCGTGAATAAAATGCGTTTTAAACGTCATATGATAAATAGAATCTTGCATTTGTGCTCGTGTATTATTGGATTTATTAAACTTGTTGTTTACGGGCCTCCGTGGCCTAGTGGTTAAGAGCGCCCACTCTTGATCATTAGGTCTCTCACCGCTGTGGTTCGTGCCTCGCTCGGGTTATATGTGAGACGCCAAGTTCTGCAACGGAAGGTCAGGTGGTTTTTCTCCGGGTAGTCCGGTTTTCGCCCACCTCTGATTAACGATCGGCTCGATATGAGTGAAATAATCTTGAAAGGGCCGTAAAACTAAAACTAAAAAAATAAATAACATCGTTGAGGAAAAGGGATAAAATGCTCGGCAAAGCCTCGCATTTTATCCCTTTTCCTCAACTCGTTTAATAAATTCAATAATACATAAGCACTCATGTAAGTTCCTCTATGTATTCATGTTTTGATGGTTTGAGATCTTTTAATATTTCTTGTCCATATTTGTTATGAAATTCAGTTATAGATTTTTAACATAACACTTCTTAATGGTAATTTAACCAGAGATTAATGGCAAAAAAATAACGTTACTGAACAAAATTACCGACCTCCAGTACGTTGCACAGGCTGGGATGCGGTTTTCCAATATCAGAAACGAAAAACAACAATACTTAAATAGATAATAACAGGCTGCAGTATGCAAGAAGACTCGTGATTTCCTACAGATTCGATTCTGCCATTATCGAGACTTGGGAAGTGAACCGATCATAATCTTACTTAGCATACGTTCCATTCACCAACGGGAAATCATTACGAAAACATGCCTATACAAATGCTTTGTCAATTTTACCGCCGAAAATACGAAACTTTTGAAATGAAAAATTGTGATAGTTTTCTTATTTTTGCTCAAAATATAGATTGTGGGCACACGTTAGAACCGCCTTATTGAGGCGGTTCTAACGAGTACCCACAGTCTATATTTTTGAGCAGAAATACTAAAAATAAGATTTACCCCTATAAACCCCAGTTTTACTATATAAAAGTGGGGTTCAAGGGGGGTCAGAATTATATAGGCACGTTTTCGTGATGGCCAGTTTTGGAGCCAGAAAAGCACTATGTCGCATGGGTGTTATTACGCAAACATGCCTATACAAATACATTATAAGAAGAACAAATATGCTATTTTTGTTATTTCTGCTCAAAGTATATAGATCGAGGAGGTGCTAGCGAGTAGCCACAATTTAAACTTTATAGCAGAAAGAAGAAAAAATCTTATTTCTGTTCAAACTACAGATTGAGGATATACGTTAGAACCGCCTCGATGAGGCGGTCAAAACGAGTACCCACAATCTATATTTCAGAGCAGAAATAAGACTAATGAGATTCACCCCTGTAAACCCCAGAAAAAGGTTCATAGTGTAGTTTATATTTTCTTGTCCTTTTAAATCATTGATTCCATTGTGGAAGTTTGAAAATATTTGAGGGTCACTGATGAGGCCTAAATGGCCGAAACTAGCTAGTCTGGCCCAGAAAACATGTACACTCCATAATTTCCAGTTCTGTGGTAAATACCTTGCTTCCAAAGGATAACCCTTTCTAGAACTTATTTACGGGGGTCAGAATTATATAGGCATGTTTAGTGATGCGTTATGGTAATGTCCCGCTAGATATGTAGAAGCGAGATATCCCAGGAGGCGTTGTTTTGCAGTCAACATTATAGGTTTTTTATCAAAAGGGCCAAAGCCTGTCATGTAAGCAGCATCTGTATTGATTGTCTTGTCATGTTCCTTTCTACTGTCATACTTTGACAAATGAAATTATTTAAGAAGATAGTGTGTTATATACAATGTATCTCACGGAGTTTGTTTTGTCTTCAGATGTCATCAGCAACGAAAACTGAGATGTGTAATGGTGCTACTATCACGTGACATTGGTTGCACTTTTGAAGTTCATTATATAACCCCGCCAAGCGAATTTGTGTCTTCGAGCATTCCGTCATGACAAATTTTAACTGCGCATGCCCAGCCATTCAGAAGGGCCAGGGAAAGTTCCTCTTGATTCACTGCTTGTATGATCGAGCAGCGAAGGTTCTGGCGAGACTGCGCGGATGCGCAGGCTCGCCTGAACCTTCGCTGCTCGCACAGGCGATGAGTACCAAAATCGCTTGACGGGGCCTATATAAGAGTCTCCCAAGAGAAATGAATCCGTCACACGCACTTGAATAAAAGAATAACATACTAAAGAACTGATTCCGTCATTGACTTTGCGGGCATTACATTACGATAACACACCCGTGCGACATAGTGCATTTTTCACATCTCCAAAATGGCTACTTTTCTGATGAAAATCCGTGATACTTTTCTTATTTATACTGCAAACATAGGTTTTGGGTGCTTGTTAGAACCGCTTCATATGGGCGGTTCTAACGAGTACCCACAACCTATGTTTTGGAACAGAAATAGTAAAACTGGGGTTTCCGGGGTATACCATATTTTTCTTAGTTCTGCTCTAAAATACAGATTGTGGGTACTCGTTAGAACCGCATCAACGAGGCGGTTCTAACGAGTACCCACAATCTATATTTTGAGCGATACTCGTTAGAACCGCCTCGTTGAGGCGGTTCTTACGAGTATCCACTATCCGTATTTTGAGCAGAAGTAAGAAAAATATCACAATTTTTCATCTTAAAAATTTCATTTTTTTTTTCGGCGATAAAGGTCAAAATGTATTTTGTATAGGTGTGTTTTCGTAATGCATCTTTGTTTCATCACAGTTACTTAACTGTATTTGTATTTCTGTTTGTTCTAATTTGTATGCTATTCTACGATGGTCCATTACTTCAGGTGGATCAGCCATTCGATGTGCTGTAAATAATATTGGGACTTAGATTGAACTTTATTTTCACTGTAGCTAGTGTTGTGCCGTGTGGCGGCCGTAAAACGTCTCCCCGTACATCATCATAGTGCAGAGTTCATTTGGTATCATTTTGAAAATAGAGTTCTGCTTAAGCCGGAGCTAGAGGGCGTGGCCGGTGTTGCACATTTCAGTACTGGTCATGAATAGACTCAATAAAAACGAGTCTGCTATTTTCGTTTATTTGGTGTATTCCCTGCTTCCAAGGGATCTGACTTCAGAACTTATTTGTGCCCATAGAATCGATTTAAACTCCCAAGTGGTTCTCGTTACTGACCGTCCTACGGCGGTGTTTCTAAAGTTGTTTATTTTAAATGTAGCTTTGCCGGATTTTTCGACGGGGCTCTTCTTGTTGCATATGCTTATGGTTGAGTATTAATACTGTTCTTTATTTAATTTTCATTTATTGTGCATGGTGCACATTGATCCGTCAAACGCACTTGAACAAAAGAATAACATACTAAAGAACTGAATCCGTCATTTGCTTTGCGAGCATCAGATTACGGTAACACACCCGTGCGACATAGTGCATTTTTCACATCTCCAAAATGACTACTTTTCGGAGGAAAATCCATGATATTTTTTTTAATTATACTGCAAACATAGGTTTTGGGTGCTCGTTAGAACCGCCTCATTAAGGCGGTTCTAACGAGTACCCACAACCTATGTTTTGGAACAGAAATAATAAAAATAATGTGGTCCCCGTATTCCCCAGTTTTGTGTTTATAAAAAGTAGAAGTAAAACAAAGTTTGATTTAAGGGGGTGTTTAATACTCGGACTTGGTCACGTGATGCAATTCCAGACATAATGTGGATAGCACGTCAATATTTTACAAGGCTTTCTTTCATATATTATTCTATATTTTATAAGGTTTTCTTTTATGTGTTATCCATATTTCATAAAGCTTTCTTTCATACTATATCCATATTTACAAGGCTTCCTTTCATATGTTATCCACATTTTATATAGAGGATCTTACACGAAAGTTCATTTCATATGAAATTTATTAAACAAGGCTTCGGCGAGATTCAAAAATTTCATATAAGAAGACTTGTTTGGTTTCATAAATTTCATATGAAATGACCACGAGTGTAAGATTCTGTTTATCATATGACCACTTTAAATTGGATTTTATCTCCATTAAATTTGACATGCTTGACGTTACTTAATCCCGCCAAAGTGTTATTTCACATATGGTCATCGATTTTTATTGCACGACGTTATCCACTTCTTATCAACAACGTCATAAGCCCGCGCCCATAGGGGCTTGAAGAAATAAATGGGCTGCATGATGCTTCCACGCAGAGCTGAATCCGGCCCGCACACTAGTACTGGTAAACCGCTTAGAGGATCTAAGCCTGTCCAGGAACCGCGGTGCGAGGCGGACCGTCCATGCTAACAAAACCTATTGGTTTCATTGGGCGACAGGGCTTGAGATGTCATTTCATCTCAATGTCGGGTAAAAGTCCCACAAAATTGGAAGCAACGTCTCCAAAATGACATTTACAGTGTTGACGGGGACGTTAAACCTCAAATCAAACAAACAAATCAACAACGTCATATGATAATAGATTTTTTTTTATGTGTTATCCATAATTCATAAGACTTTCTTTCCTGTGTTACATACATATTTTATATATTATCCACACTTTATAAAGCTTTCTTTAATGCGCTATTCATATTCTATTAGGTTTTCATGTATGTGTTATCCATATTTCATAACGCTTTCTTTCATGTATTATCCATATATTCATTACGATATAGTGCATTTTTCACATCTCCAAAATGACTATTTTTCTGATGAAAATCCGTGATATTGTCCTCATAAATACTGCAAACATAGGTTGTGGGTGATCGTTAGAACCTCCTCATTGAGGGGGTTCTAACGTGAACCAACAATCTATGTCTTGGAGCGAAAAAAAAAATAATGTTTACCCCCGTAAACCTCAGTTTTCTCTATATAAAGTGGGGTTTAGTGGGGTGTTCATTTCACGGATTTGTTCACGTGATGCATGTGTTATCCACATTTTATAAGGCTTTAACATACATACATTGGGTACAACATGGATATTATACGACAGACTGCATGCATGGTAGTTAACCCAATCACGGTTGGCAACTTTGCTTCCCTCTTTAATTGCACACCGGTGGGTCAGGCCTCAGATTCTATGACGGCTCCAACGTAAAGGCTTATTGAAAATTAAAGAGATAATGTTGGTTGGTGCCTGATGCTCTGTCTCTGGTTGGGCTCATCGGAGTCTAACTGTTGGTTTTCTTTTGCTCCAGCATTTCAGTGGTTTCTTGCTGTCGAGTCCTCACCGTTGTCTCACCTCTGTGGTTCTTTGATTTCTGTGTTCACGGAGATGTTGCACTGATGAGTTAGGAGGCCTTCATGCGGACTGAACAAATTATTTGTCTAAATCGCGACGGAAGTAAGGGCGAGGATTGTGGCCACGTAAAATCGATTTAAGCCCCCCAGTGGAAATCTTCCACTGACCGTTCCAAGGCGGCTCTTCTGTGGCGATTTATTTATGTTGTTGTTTGTTACTTACTGTGTGGATCACTTGTGTCTTTTAATTTTGGATGGCCATATGACCATTTTGTGGGAAAGTAACTGTCCATATGGCCTTCCTTTGTTTAGGTTTCCATTATGGTCTGGTCGCTTAATGTTTGTATTTCTTTCCCTTTGGTGTCTTTTATGGATGGAGTAAGTTAATTGTATCAATTCCTGATCTTTGTTTTACTTCTACTTTATATTCATATTCTGCTATTCATATTTTATAAGACTTTCTTTTATGTAATAGCCATATTTTAACAAGTTTACCACCATAAAATGAAAATTTACAGATAATAAATTCTGATATTTTTCTTGTTTCTGCTCAAAACATATATTGTGTGAACTCGTTAGAACCACCTCACATTCTAACGAGTTCCCACAATCTATGTGTTTGAGCAGAAATATGAAAATAATATATACCCCTGTAAACCCCAGTTTTACGATGTAAAAGCGGGGTTTAAGGGGGTCAGTATTATATGGGCGTGTTTTCGTGATGCCAAGAACGTGTAAATCAAAGAGCTGACAGGACTGGTGGGTCGTTTGTTTCTGAATGTAGGCTAACAAATGGCCTTGAACAGAGAATTAGCCGGTTCCGTCAATCCCTTAAACTCCTGTATTTTAAGCGAACAGTGTAAATCCGGAATAAACGCCGCGTTCCAATGTTCCAGCATATGAGACTAGTCTAGTAATAGCAGATGTCCCTCTTAACACAACACTCTGACGTCTCAACAGAAAGAACTTTGTATAACAGTTACCTGGTCAGCGATGGTCACGTGGACAATACCAGGCTGGAAACATCTGCGGAAGTAAGTTCTGATCGATTTAAACGCTCCAGTCAACACTGATTAGGTCATTTTGGAGACGTTGCATCCTTTTTTTTTGGATTTTTTACCCGACATTGAGATGTAATGACATCTCAAGCCCTGCCGCCCAATGAAACCAAAATGATTTACATGCATGGACGGTCCTACTCGCACCATTTCGCCTTAACACACAAAAGAAAACGAAACAAAAACGGATAAAAACTCTGGATAGCTTTTTTGTCAAACAAACACGTTACGTCAGAAAACGTAAAACATCCCAATCGATAATCTAGAAACTAACCATTGTCATGCTGATAATAGAAGTGGAGGCAATGATCAGAATTGATAAATTAACCCACAGCTCCCGTCAGAGACACCAAAGGGAAAGAAACACAAACATGAAAAACAGACCCTAATGTAAACATCAATAGCGGAAAGCCAAAATGACAGTTACTTTTCCACAAAATTGCCAAAAGGTTAACCAAAATAAAATTATATTAGCGACACAAACACCCAAAGACAAACCATAACAAAAATAAACCGCGACAGAAGAACCGCACTGGAACGGTCAGCGGAAACGCATTCCACTGGGGGGCTTAAATCGATTTTACGTGGCCAGAATCCCCGCCCTTACTTCCGTCGCGATTTAGACAAATAATTTGTCCAGTCCGCATGAAGGAATCATTCCAGTGGGAGGGGTTGCGAACCACACACCTCACCCCAATGTGAACACTCATCATATTACGATAACACCCGTGTGACATTGTTGTTATGTAAAGGTACATATTTGTTAAAGAGTTTGATTGACATATCTGACCCACTTCCCAGACTGTAGATTATTATGTAATTTCTATGTATGGAAAGAATGATCTTGAATATGATAGATAATATTTGGTCAACGACATCCTTACAAGAAAAACTATTCTAGAATATTGTAGGATCGTTTTATTTTTATATATATGTGTGTGTGTGTGTGTGTGTGTGTGTGTGTGTGTGTGTGTGTGTGTGTGTGTGTGTGTGTGTGTGTGTGTGTGTGTGTGAATTCGGGTTTAACGTCGCTTTCAACAATTTTTCAGTCATATCACGACGGTGTCTGGTTGCGACAGGGAGCTCAATGCTCACTTTTATAGTGCTGCCTCACTGAAGTATCATGTCCCAGACAAATTACACGATACCACACCCAGTCACATTATCCTGACACTGGGTCGACCAGTCCTAGCTCTACCCCGTAAAGCTGTGTGTCAAGCGAGGAGCAGCTAGTACCATTTTTAACGACTTAGTATGTCGCGGCCCGGGATCGAACCTTTTATATTGTGAGTAAACCAAGTTCTAGTTTATTTTACCTTAGAAATAGTAGCAAATTCATTTCAAGAATGCCCCAGTATCAAGATAAGGAGAAATATTTTCAAATGGCTTCTGTTTGGGAGTTTTGAGAAAAAATTCATTCCAAATTCTGTGTTGGATTACTATTAATTTCGGAGTTAGTGCTCAGACTGGGAGTAAGAGGGGGCAGTCACCACTGAGAACTGTATTTCAGGACCTTAAAAATTTTGTAAATAAATTTTGTTCAATAATTTTTAAGCTTGTTACTCGTTATTCTTTTCATTTCCTTCTCGCCATACTCGGCTCGTAGCAAAGTGCATTCTAATATGATGACCCTTTGAGATTTTATTCTTATTAATACTCCAACTATGGCCCATCGACGCGGCTCAAACGAGTACCAAAACAAAGTCTTGGAGCAAAAACAGTAAACAATGTACAACCCTGTATAACCGATTATTCTTTTTACATGGACTTGAAATCGTAATAAGAATTCCTTATCCGGAAGGTACGACTGCGAGCCATTGAAATATGTTAGAAATAACATTTAAATAACAGCTTTATAGATACTTCGTATCTTTTGCTGCCTTTGACGAACGGTGTGGGGATAATTGTATCTATTTTAAATCACTGCCTTCAGTTCTACTTGTAGTTATATACAGTAGTACTTCAATGTCTCGAACTCCGATGGCTCGTTTACCTTGGATAAGTCGAACCCGTTCTTTAGTCCGTAGGTAATTCCTCCAAATATGAAAAAGGAATAATGTAGGAAGATTTTCTGCTTTTATCTTGCAAATGGATGCTGTGTGTACTCATTAGAATCGCCTCGATGTGTGTACTCATTAGAATCGCCTCGATGAGGCGATTCTAATGAGTACAGACAACATACATTTATAATATATAACAACAAAAATATATCCTACAATTATACCCATTAAACACCCCAGTATGGCACTTATAGTTACTCTCCGCGTGACTCGAACCACCGTTGTCTCGAACAAATTGTATGGTCCCAAAGGGGTTCGAGCCATTGAAGTTCGACTGTATGTCTATGGTTAGCTGTGACGGAGAATTTTCGGCAGTCCACAAAGAAGTTCAGGAGAAGGGAAGGCACCAAAACGTAGTTTATATCCATTATTCATAGGGTCTACTCTTTTAAAATGAGGATCTCACATGAGTTTTCATGTTTTATTGAATTTATTAAACGAGTTGAGGAAAATGGATAAAATGCTAGGCTTCGCCGAGCATTTCATCTCTTTTCCTCAACGAGTTTAACAAAATTAATATTGTATATGAGCACGAATACAAGATTCTATTGATCACATGACATTTTAAAGGCATTTTATTCACGATTTTTGACAAAAATTGTTAATTTCCCGCCATTAGTAAACGCGACGTCGTTAAGATTATCGTACGTGTAACGTTTCGGGACGTATCTAACTTATTTGCCTATTTAATCCACCAGTGTGTTACCGAATTAAATAAATAATGCTATTACACTCAGGCGCGACGTTATATGAGTAAGACAAAAGAACGCTCGAAAAGAATGTTGAAAAAATACAGTGTTTTTTGGAGGGTCTCAATTTGCATTACTACTCGCCCCTCGTGTTATAATGGCATCTTTGAATACTGTAAGAACCAGTATTTTTCAGACATTTTTTTTTTTTTATTTTATTAAGTACTGTGCAAAGCATATATTGTGGGTGCTCGTTAGAACAGCCGCCGATGTTCAAAACACGGACTTGTTTATCTGACATTATATAAGGGAAAAGGAAATCCCATACTTGTAAAACCATCACGAAAACACGCCTATATTATTTTGTCCCCTTGAACCCCGCTATTATATAGTAAAACTGGGGCTTACGGGGGGGGGGCTAATTTTTCTTATTTCTGCTTTAACATATCGATTGAGTGAGCAGAAATAAGAAAAATATCACAATGTTTAATCTTAAAATGTTCGCTTTTTCGGCAGTAAAGTTTACAGTGCATTTGTATAAGCGTGTTTTCGTAATGCACGGAAACAATACAATATTAATTCCCCTAAAACTGATAATAATCGTCTAGCTATTTTCACATTTGCATCCGTTTGCTTCTATAATGCTAGACTATGCAATTGTTTTTGTCGATTGTCGATTGAATGCTGTGATACAAACTGTCATAGACAGAAGGAGTGATTACAAACAGACTGATACAAATAAATGACTTTAAGGACTGCAGTGTAATATTTAACGTTAAAATTCGGAAACTGAAAAGCATAAAATTCTGGAACTTTGGCCTAGTATTTTATCATTTGTAAAATGTGTGCCGATGAAAAAAAAAAAAAAAAAGATAGAGCAGTGTAAGATACATGTAAGTGAAGGACTAAATACTTGTCTTAAAAACACTTGTTCATTCCGCTTTATTGTGCCTTATTAGTATCATATTATAAGAATCTTATATGGGTGTGAGCTGTGGTTGGAAAAATCCGTCCCGAGGGTCACTGTGCGGCATCACGAGGCTTGCCGAGTGATGCGGGCAGTGATCCCGAGGGACGGAGGTTTCTATCCACCCCTCACACCCATATTGGATTATTTTCTTGCATACCTTCCATTTCTTAGCGCGGATTTTTATTGATGCAAGCAATTCGGTTACAAACGTTCGCCATATTGTGATGACACTACAGGAATTTTAGCGACGTCACATAATGTGCTGTGACGTCAAACTTAACAAGGGCGCAAACGAGGACGTATTCAACCAGTGCATTTATCAAATACGCGAGAAAATTCGATTTTTGGTAAGAACAACAGGGTTAGAACATAATTTCTATCCCAAGCTAGAATTATGGATTTCCCTATCTGGTGTGCAAGAACTAGTTTTCTAAATCTGCATTTGGTTCAATAATTCTATAGGACAAACTATATATGATGTACGTTGATGTACGGAGAGACATCCAAACAGAGTAAAACAATGGGGTACAAGATATGCGGCAGACAACATGACTAACTTTTCACTCAGTCGTGGTTGATGACTATGCTTCCCCTCTTTTATTGAAAGACGGGGGTCACATGCCTCAAAGACGGCCACCATTTAAAACTTAAAAATATTTATTTTATTAGTGGTTGGTGCCTGATGATATGTCGTTGACTGGACTCTTCATGGACTACCTGGTGTTTTTCTTTAGCTCCGGCTTAAAGAAAGTGGAACAATCTACGAGCCCTCCATCACAAAAACACTCCTTTATAATTTTGACCCCCTTGAACCTCATTTTTATATAGTAAAAATGGGGTTTCCGGGGGTATACCTTATTTTTCTTATTTCTGCTCTAAAATATAGATTGTGGGTACTCGTTAGAACCGCTTCGATGATGCGGTTCTTACGAGTATCCACAATCCATATTTTGAGCAGAAATAAGAAAAATATCACAATTTTTCATCTTAAAATTGTCATTATTTCGGCGATAAAGGTCACAATGTATACTACTCAAAGTTTGATAGGGATCACTTTTTAAATGCCAAATAATGCTTGGATGAATTAATCAGCTGAATCCAAATTTGATGCATAATGATAGAAAACGTATCCTTCACAAAACCTAGTGGTTAATTTTGTCAACTGGTACTGTTATCAAGCGTGACAACAGCAACCGTCTTGGCACCCCCAAAATTTGCCGTAACACGAAGGGATTTGGACAACTGATTTTTTCACAAATTTCCAAATTTGTTTAGACAAACGTGCCTAATAACGTGTATGGCGTCCACGGGCATCAATTACAGTACGACATCGCCTGCGCATGCTCGTAATCCGAGTCTGTATCCGGTTTTGTGGAATCAGCTTCCATTCAGCAATCAATGCATCTTTGAGCTCCTTTAAAGTCCTCGGGTGCAGAGGTCGGGCTGAAACAGCACGCTGTAGCATGTCCCGCGCATGCTCAATCGGATTTAAGTCCGGTGACCGGGCAGGCCAGTCCATATGAACGATTGTCTCACGTTTCAGATAGGAATCAGTGACGTTGGCACGGTTGGGACGGGCATTATCGTCCATCAGAATCAAGTCCGGACCGATAGCACCGGCATATAGTCTAACAAACTCATGAAGAATCTCATTACAGTACCTTACTGCCATTAACGTTCCGATATCAACGACGCACAGACCAGTTTTACCGTTCATGCTTATTCGGCCCAAACCATGACTGACCCCTTTCCATATCGATCATGTCCTGCCACATTCAAGTCATCGAATGGCTCTTTAGACATTCGCCACACTAATTGACGTTTATAAGTGAAGTTTAGACAGAATCTGGACTCCTCAGTAAACAGTACTGGCGTCACGTCACGAACCGTCCACCTGACGCGAGTTCTGGCAAAGTCCAACCGGTCTAGCACGTGCTGTCTCGTCAACGGAACACGGGCAGCAGACATCATGGCATTAAGCCCGAACTCGTGGAGCCCGTTTCTGACAGTTTGTGTAGAAATTCATTCTCCAGTTCCGTTCCTAAGCTCGTTATGCAAACGCGTAGCGTTCAGGAACCGTTGACGTCGAGACTGAATCAACAAGAAACGGGACCTGACTTTCTCGACCCCGTCGTGTCAGTGTGAAGGATTTCCGTGGGTAAGACACCGACTACACATTGGGGAAACCACGCTCTGAGACACATTCAGAATCCCAGCAATACGACGTTGAGAGACGCAGGATTCCAACATTCCGACGCCACGATTCATTTCTTCGGGGCTCAGACGGTTTCTTAATTTTCCCCTTGGCATTTTAGTGTTTCACAAATCAAATGAAGTCCTTTTTGCGCTTGGTAAAGGAACACTGACAAGTTTCATTGGTCTGCTGGAAAGCAGTGCTAGGCAAGATTTTGGGGGTACATGAATTCATTTGCGAAGTGTGAGATGTGTGCACTTTTATGAGTGCTGAACTGCGCATGAGTTTCTGCTTAAGATATTTATCAATATACCGAGTATAAATTCTGTCAAGAAATATTAAATTTTCAGTGCAAAATTTGGTACATAAAAAGTGATCCCTATCAAACTTTGAGTAGTATATTTGTAAAGGTGTGTTTTCGTAATGCATCTTTGTTTCATCACAGTTATTAAAGTTTATTTGTATTTCAGTTTGTTCTAATTTGTATGCTATTCTATGACGGTCTATTTCTTCAGGTGGATCAACTATTCTGTGTGTTGTGAATAAAACTGGAACTTAAATTGAAGTTTGAGCCCATGGAATCGATTTAAACTCCCCAGTGGTTCTCGTTACTGACCGTCCTACGGCGGTGGTTCTAAATAAGTTCTGAAGTTAGATCCTTTGGAAGCAAGAGGTACACCAAATAAACGAAAATAGCAGACTCGGTTTTATTGAGTCTGTTCATGACCAGTACTGAATTGTGCAACACCGGCCACGCCCTCTAGCACCGGCTTAAGCAGAACTCTATTTTCAAAATGATACCAAATGAACCCAATGATCCCAAAGGACCAGAAAATATAATCTGCACTATCATGATGTACGGGGAGACGTTTTACGGCCGCCACACGGCACAACACCAGCTACAGTGAAAATAAATAAGTTCTAAAGTTGTTTATTTTAAATGTAGCTTTGCCGGATTTTTCGACGGGACTCTTCTTGTTGCGTATGCTTATGGTTGAGTATTAATACTGTTCTTTATTTAATTTTCATTTATTGTGCATGTTGCACATTTATCATATCTTGTGGAAAAGAGGGAGCTGGTTGCTGTGCTGTTTATGCTTGTTCTTTTTTGTTTTTTTTTCAGTGCAAGTGACTTGACCTCTTGTTGTCATTGGTAGGCTCATTACGCAAACACGCCTATACGAATACATTGCCACCTTCATCGCCGAAAAAAATGAAAAATTTTATTATGAAAAATTGTGATATTTTTCTTATTTCTGCTCTAAAATATAGATTGTGGGTACTCGTTAGAACCGCCTCGATTGATATTTTTCTTATTTCTGCTCCAAATATAGATTGTGGGCACTCGTTAGAACCGCCTCATCGAGGCGGTTCTAACGAGTACCCACAATCTATATTTTAGAGCAGAAATTAGAAAAATAAGGTTTACCCCGCAAACCCCAGTTTTACTGTATAAAAGTTGGGTTAAATGGGGTCAAAATTATATAGGCGTGTTTTCGTGATGTGTGATCTTTGAGTGCGGCTATTCTTGGGCATCTTATTTCTATATTTTGGCCATGTTTGCTCATCGTCTGTGACGGCTCGACTCGAAATCTATGTAATGATTCAATGTTGCGGTGTCTATGACGGGAGGTGTACGGTAATTATATCAGATCGGATCATTGCCTTCACTTCCATTTTGAGCTGTTTGTTGTAGTGGTCGTGACTTTTTGTCAGTAAGCATTTTTCTTTCAGTTCAGATCGGAGTGACGTTTTTTATTATAACAGTGATTCTGGACAAAAACAGCCAAAAAGCTGAAACGGTTTATAGCCCTATATTAATTATGTTCTATTAAAGGATAAGCTAGGGTTATATGCAAGGCGTCGTTTGCTGTGGTTCGATTCATGTTTTGTATTGGTGGCTCTGATTATTTCCCTTATCATATATGTTGTTACGTTGATGATTCTGATTCTTCACCCTATTTGATTGTTCATTTTTGTGACGTTTGTCATTCCAAGTTAATGTTTGCCATGTTGGTGACCTATTATGTATATTGGTTCTTTTTAGTTAGGCTTAGATATTCTGAGTCACCACCTGTTTGGGAAAGAGCTGCTGACTCGGTTTAACTGTTGTTCGTTTTGTTTACTGTCGTTACTTCATGTTTCGATTTCTTTCCCTAGTGATCTTCTGGGAAGAATTTGGATCTGACTGATTTGGAGGTCTTCATGCGGACTGAACAAATTATTTGTCTAAATCGCGACGGAAGTAAGGGCGAGGATTATGGCCACGTAAAATCGATTTAAGCCCCCCAGTGGAAATCTTCCACTGACCGTTCCAAGGCGGCTCTTCTGTGGCGATTTATTTATGTTGTTGTTTGTTACTTACTGTGTGTATCACTGGTGTCTTTTAATTTTGGATGACCATATGGCCATTTTGTGGGAAAGTAACTGTCCTTATGGCCTTCCTTTGTTTAGGTTTCCATTATGGTCTGGTCGCTTAATGTTTGTATTTCTTTCCCTTTGGTGTCTTTTGTGGGTGGAGTAAGTTAATTGTATCAATTCCTGATCTTTGTTTTACTTCTACTTTGTATCAGTTTCTGATCGTTTCTCTTTTCAATCAACGAACTGAAGAAGTATGGAGTATACAATTTTTTCTGGGCAAGACTAGTTAGTGGAAGGGATCTTTAACCTGCACAAAAGATGGCTCTCCCTGCACAGGGGATCTCTAGTTTACGTCTCGATCCGAAAGACGGTGCAGATCGTGGCATTCATTCCTGCAAAAGATGCCAACGAAGCAAGTTTTATAACCGCTGCCGAGAATCGAACCGGGGGCATCTCGCATCAGAGGCTAGTGCACTAACCACTGAGCTACCACGCTCCGACGGTTAGCCTCTTTCTCCTGTTTAGGTGATTTTAGATGACCCGTTTGTATCAACTTTGTCTTTTCCTGAGTAAAGGGGTCTTTCTTTCCCCCATCATGTTAACAAGTTCGTTACATGTACATCACTCTTAACCCTACTGTAAGTGGAGAAAACTGGGGCTTACAGTGGTTTATATTATTTTCTTTTTATGCTCGAACTTTCATCAGAAAAGAAAACCATTTTGGAGATATGAAAGAATGCAATACAGAAGGCGCGCGTTATAACGACAGTATATGCTCCCTATTATTTTGCCGTTATAATGAACTGGCCGTTATAAAGAATCCCAGTTAAGATTACGATAGGTTATAAAAGGTCTTTTCCACATTATTTCACCAAGAAACAAATGTTATAGACATTTGCTGGAATCGCCTCATCACTCCAAGAAACAAATATTATAGACATTTGCTAGAATGCCTCGATGAGGCGATTCTAACAAATGCCTACACCATTTGTTTCCTGGAGTATTTAGGCAATTCTAGCAAATGTCTATAACATTTGTTTCTTGGAGTATTGAATTGCAAGAATCATTCAAGCCCGTGCATGATTGGATTCGGGGCATTTCAATCCCGAGGAAAGCCCAAGCCGCTCGGAATCGAGGCTAAACCTTGAGCTAAGAATCCATTCAATTGAAATTGTCGTTATAACGAATATCTTTATAACGAATGTCGCTATAACGCGGATCCTCTGTATGTCGCACGGATGTGTTATCGTAATGTGAAGCCAGACGGGACAAAAATATATATGATAATTTGACATACATTTCCACATTTCGACAAACTTTTTTCTTCCTTGGGAATACAAAGTGTGTATTATGCAAACGATATTTAGAAAAATGACACGATAAATGATAAAGTCTCAACACGATAAAATCTACAAATGACTTGCGTAAACTCGAAGAAATTTTTGTCTATTACGTGAAACTCAGAATTTGGTCGAAAGCCTGTTTGTAGCAAAGCTGACCCATGTTAGTGGTAGAGTTGCACCATTTTCTACAAAAAAAACCTGACTTCCATTTTACGGTCTTTCAAGAGTAGAACTCAAATTGTGCAGGGGACAAAATATTTTTGATTTGAGATTGTTGCCTCACATGAGGGAGCTGTTATTACCGATACTTTCCATAATGTTGACCTTTCCGAACCACGAACGTACAACTTTATTGTACGTTTTACACGCTTCTAAAATGTAAGATAATAAAGGCTCAGATAAACATGCGTGCATGTGCAACTTGACCAGAGACTTCGTTCGATGTATGAAGCTTCAATAGCCAATGAGAATCATTGGAGTATAAATATATTACAAAGACCGTTATGTAACATATACAGATAAGAGAACTCCAAACACAGAGTTTCCTCTAAAATTGCTTTTCTCATTGAATAATCAGCGAGTGTCGAGTCTGGGAATATCAATGGTATCATCCTGCCACTTTGAATTTGTTTGTGACAAAATAAATGTTTTTAAAATGACCATCGTTGCTTTGCTATTTAATATTGCACTCTTATGGCATATGCGGAAAGCCCATCTTAAGTGCAGAAACTAGCTAGTCTGGCCCAGAAAACATGTACACTTCATATTTTTCAGTTCTGTGGTGTATTCCTTGCTTCCAAAGGATATCCCATTTATAGAACATATTGAAGGCAATGTTAAGGAATCTTTACAATTTACCCACAGCTCCCAACAGAGACACCAAAGGGAAAGAAACACAAACTTGAAATATCCAGACCCTAAAGGAAACATCAATAGCGGAAAGCCAAGAGGACAGTTACTTTCCCACAAAATGGCCCATTGGCTATCCAAAGCAAAAAAAGAAAAGAAAAGAAATAAGCGATTCACACACTCAAAGACAAACCACAACAAAATAAATCGCGACAGAGAAACCGCATTGGAACGGTCAGTGAAACGAATTCCACTGGGGGCTTAAATTGATTAAAGTTACACGAAAAGTTGCATTAGGGTGACGTGAATAGTATTTTCTGTCATTTTCATAACAATGACACTTTATCTGATGAAAATATGTTCACATTTATTCTAATTATTGCTCCGATGTAATGTTTGCTATGCTGGTGATTTTGATTCTTCACCACATTATGTATGTTGTCCCTTTTTAGTTAGCTTTGGATTATCTGAGCCACCAATTGTTTGGAAAAGTGTTGTTGACTCGGTTTATTCGATTTTGAACAATTACTTTGTTTTCTGTAGGCTCACAACGGGAACTCAACGTTGAAACGACAGTGTCGATGTTAGTAAATCGTAATTCATTGTTGATGTCTGCTGTTATTTTGTTTTTATAACCGTCTTATGATTCGGATCAACTGTATTTCTTCAGTGTTATACCTGTTTTGTTTAATGTCGTCACTCCATGTTTCGACTTTTTTCCCTCGTGTTATTGTGGGGACGATTTGGGATGTGATTGCATCACGTGAACTAGTCCGTGAAATGAAGACCCCCCCCCCCTTTACCCCACTTTATATAGAGAAAACGAGGGTTTACCGGGGTATACATTCTGTTCGTATTTTTACTCCAATACATAGGTTGTGGGTACTCGTTAGAAACGCCTCAATGAGGCGGTTCTAACGAGCACAAACGACCTATTGTTGCAGTGTTTATAAGAAAAATATCTAATCTGAAAGTAGCCATTTTGGAGATGAGAAATATGCACTATTTCGCACGGGTGTGTTAATGTAATGGTACCAATTTCTGATCGTTTCCCTTTTCGATTTTGAACAATAACTTTGTTTTCTGTAGGCTCACAACGGGAACTCAACGTTGAAACGACAGTGTCGATGTTAGTAAATCGTAATTCATTGTTGATGTCTGCTGTTATTTTGTTTTTATAACCGTCTTATGATTCGGATCAACTGTATTTCTTCAGTGTTATACCCTGTAATATAAATGTCTCCATATTACAGGTACAAGGCTGTTAAATATTCAATTAGAGCAAAACGTCATGAGTCTTGCATATCTCTGAGTCTAAACTAAAAGTCTACAGAGATGTGGTGTTGCCAACACTATTATATGTATGTGAAATATGGTCAGTTTACCAACGGCACGCCATAAAACTGAATCACTTCCAATACAAGTTGTCTTAGAAATCTCTTAAAGATCTAGTGGCAAGACAGGATTCCAGACACGAACGTCCTGAAAAGGGCAGGGTTACAAAGTATAAACACTCTTCTGAAACTGGCACAGTTAATATGGACTGACCCTGTTACCAGGATGCCTGAGGAACGTCTGCCATAGAAAATTCTCTATGGACAAATGGAAATGGGCAAACGCTCCCATGGTGGTCGGAAGAAGCGATACAAGGACACCATCGAAGCCTTCATCAAGGACTCCATAATACCAACAGATTCATGGGAACGAATTGCACAGGACGGGGCAAAGTGGCGAGGCCTCATCAAAAGGGGTGCTTGTGATTATGAGGCAACAAAGAATCAGCGAAGCTGAGCAGAATCGGGCACAGCGCACATCCATAGCTGCGGTATCACCAACAGAGCTGTCTTCCTCTAACCTATGTTGCTCTATCTGCAACAGAGAGTTCAGAGCTAGTATTGGTCTTTTCAGCCACCTTAGAACACTCGTACAAACTGTAACATTTCACAAATGTGATTAAGACTAGTCATTGTCAGTAATTACAAAAAAATAAAAATAAATAAAAATATTATTATTATGATTATAAAAGCAAAACAAAGAAGTAATACATACACTTGCTAAAGTGATGGCTTACCACATTTAGCACACAGTCAGACTTCCCATTCTAGATTAATAAGATATAATAACGGATTATTTCAAAACTATATCTAATATTTCCTCTTATTGTTTTAGTTTCGCATACAGATAAAAAAAATCCGTTTAAGCGGTTAGGGGATACTAGAATGTCTATCCCTATTGTTTTGGTTTCGCATACCAATCAACAAATCCGTTTATGTGGTTAGGGGATGCTAGAATGTCTTCCCCTATAATTCACAGTGTCATTTTATTCCCTTCGGGATCATCACGCCTACTAGGATATATTTGAAAATGGAGTTTTGTTTAACTATACGCTGGACCCAGTAAAAGGCAATGACCTCCCAAGGTAGTACTTTCGTTGCGGAATCATAATGTGCATCCAACGAAGACTCAGATCAGCCTGCGCATCCGCGCAGTCTGAACAGAGTCTTCGTTCAGTACTCTAAGGATAGCTAAGGCCCAATGCTCCTTCATGCAAGCACGAGAAGTCTCTGGTCAGACAATATGGATGCACAAGCTGATCTGATTCTTCGCTGGGCGCACATGTAAATAGAAATTAAATGATGTATCCCAGCTCATATCTGAAACGTGCACGGCAGGCTTTTAAATCATAATGAACAGTTAACCGAACCTCCAAAACGATATCAGCTGATAGCATACACACAGATCAGACGCCAAAGAATGCGGCGTCTCATCTGGGTTTACACTGAATAAAAATACTGTCGTTTAAGGGGAATGGAAACACATTCAGGGGAGGCAACTCATGCAAAAGTATTTTTGCCTACCATGTTAAAAGGGGTCAACTCTCAAAGGAAAGAATTTGCTCCTGAGGAGCAAACTCTTTCCTTTAAGAGTAGACTACTTTTTAAGTGGGACAGGGCTTATAGAAACGCGATCAGGAAGTCCCGAAAGTTGTCTCCCTTTGAAAAATGGAAGACAAAATCTGCTAGGTGTTCCCATTCCCCTTAAGGGTTAAACGAAGCAGTCTAAATCTAGGGTCAGGATCAACCTTCAAGCCTATACAACGAGGAGCAACAGCCCCCGCCAATCGGAGCTTGTAGAAATAGATTGGGCTGCATGATGCTTCCACGCAGAGATGGAACCGACAGCGCACGTCTCAATGTCGGTTGAACTTCCCACAAAATTGGAAGCAACGTCTCCAACTAGAGCCTCAAATCAAACAAACAAACACATGGCGGGCAATCAACCAACCAAAGCCGCCAGTGAATTAAACATCACGAAAACACACCTATATAATTTTGACCCCCTTGAACCCCACTTTTATATAGTAAAACTGGGGTTTACAGGGGTAAACCTTATTTTTCTTATTTCTGCTCTAAAATATAGAATGTGGGTATTCGTTAGAACCGCCTCGATGAGGCGGTTCTAAGAAGTACCCACAATCCATATTTTGAGCAAAAAATAAGAAAATTATCACATTTTTTCATCTAAAAATTTTAATTTTTCGGAGGTAAAGTTTACAACGTATTTTTATAGGCGTGTTTTCGTAATGTATATTCGCGTGTTCGAAGGCACTTTTATCTTCTTGTGGTTCACGTAATAGCCTGACGCGACAAGTACCTAAGAGGCATAAAACTTCATAGTCTTTCTATTAATGACACTTTTTTTATTGTAAGATTGCGCTGTGTGCGTCTACATAATTAAAATCTGTCTGTCTGCTTACCCAGTGGATTGCAACTGTCTATGAACTGTGTTTTATTTGCGTAAAATTAAAAACATACAGCCGGATTCGGATATATTGAGCACTTATGGGTATTACGAAAACACGCCTATATAATTTTGTGTATTACGATAATACGCCTATATAATTTTGTGTATTACGATAATACGCCTATATAATTTTGACCCCCTTAAAAATAGAAGTGAAGGCAATGATCAGGAATCGATACAATTAACCCACAGTTCCCATCAGAGACACCAAAGGGAAAGAAACACAGACATGAAACAACAGACCCTTATAGAAACATCAATAGCGGAAAGCCAAAAAGACAGTTACTGTCCCACAAAATGGCCAACTGGCTATCCAACACAATATAATATTAGCGATTAAAACACTCAAAGACAAACCATAACAAAAATTAACCGCGACAGAAGAACCGAAAAAAAAAAAAAAAACACTTTTATATAGTAAAACTGGGATTTGCAGGGGTAAACCTTATTTTTCTTATTTCTGCTCTAAAATATAGATTGTGGATATTCGTTAGAACCGCCTCGATGAGGCGGTTCTATCGAGTACTCACGATCTATATTTTGAGAAGAAATAAAAAAAATCTCCATTTTCCATCCTAAAATTTCCGTGTTTTTTGTTTTCGGCAGTAAAATTTACTATGTATTTGTATAGGCGTGTTTTCGTAATGAGTCCAGTTTTAGCTGCCCTCTTTAATTGCACGCCGGTGGGTCAGGCCTCAGATTCTATGACGATTCCAGTGTAAAGACTTATTGAGAATTAGAGAGATCTAATTCAAGGTAATGTTTGCTGGTGCCTGATGCTCTATCACTGGTCGCACCCATCGGAATCGATACAATAAAATTACTCCAACCATCAAAGATACCAACGGGAAAGAAACACAAACATTAAGCGACCAGACCATGATGGTAACCTAAACAAAGGAAGGTCATAAGAACAGTTACTTTCCCACAAAATGGCCATCCAAAATAAAAAAAACACAAGTGATACACACAGTGAGTAGTAACAAACAACAACATAAATAAACCGCCTCGGAACGGTCGTTGGAAAGAATTCCGAGGGGGGGGGGGGTGCTTAAATTGATTTTACATGGCCATAATCCTCGCCCTTACCTTGTAATTTTAACCCGAGTTCATTCATATCAGCTTGTGCGTCATAAATAGTGGTATCGTCTGAATAAAGATCTGTAGGGTAAACTTGATCGGAAAGACGCAATGGTATAAAATTGGAAATAGGAAATGGCCCAATATAGATCCGTGTGGAAAGTGAATCATGATCCACTAGACCGATTGCTTTTTGGAAATCTACCGTGATATAACCTACAACTTTCCCTTGATTTATAGCATTGAGCCATCTTTTTAATGAATGCTAACGGACTTTCAGTATAATGTCGAGATCGGAAACCACTTTGGGTTTGATGGATAAGATTAAAATTGCTTAAATATGACATAATGTTCTTTTGTATATTTTTTTCTAGAAGTTTTAATAATGTTGGCAAGATGAATATGAGACGTTAATTGTTTAGCTGATCTTTGCGCCTATCTTGTGGAGCGGGGTGCTGATTATATTTTCTGGTCCTTTGGGATCATTGCGTTTATTTAAATCATTTTGAAAATAGAGTTCTGCTTAAGACGGTGCTTGTGGGCGTGACCGGTGTTGCACATTTCAGTACTAGTCATGAACAAACTCAATAAAATCGAGGCTTCTATTTTCGTTTATTTGGTGTAGTCTTTGCTTCCAAAGGATTTACCTTTGATTGTTTCCATAACGTGGGATAACTGCTACTATTTAAGCGTTTTTATCTATAAAAGCAATGCTTTCAGAAATACCAACCGCAGAAAGTTTTAAATATTTTGGCTTCGATTCCACCTATGCCTATTGCTTTAGTGGTATCAAGCGGAGATAAAAATAAATAAAGGTAATTCTCATCTATATAAGGTTAACTAAAACATTCGTTTTCCGGAAGTTTATAATTAATATACTCCCCGAGTTTCCTTAAATTATTTGGCCGTAATGGCTCTAAGATTTGATACAATATTAACGAAATATTTGTTGAAATGCTTCGCTAATTCTGCATCCTCTGAGTTTGTCCCGCCATTAATTCTCACGCCCAAAATATCATAACTTATGTTATTGTTATGTTTATTGGGGGTTCCAAATACTTTTTAAAAAAAGTCAAATTTACTTCGGTTCATCTTTCCCAGATTCAGTTTTTTGTTCATATGTTGAAATTTTAGCTAATTTGATTAAGGTCGATATACTGTTTAGTAGAGCTTTATATTCTTGCATATTTCCATGCCTATATAATTTGTCAATGCTTATATATTTTTTGCGTATTTCCATGCCTATATGATAATCTCTTTCTTTCATTGCCTCTTATATTTCGGACGTTATCCAGTATGGGGTGTATACGTTGTTCTGGGCCAGACCAGCTAGTTTTGGCCACTTAGGCCTACTCAGTGACCTTCAGTTATGTTCAACATTCCACAATAGAATCATTGAACTCAAATGACAAGAACATAAAAACATATTTATAACACTTGTGCCTCAGCGCATCTCTTTTTCACTGGTTTGTGTGTATCTTCCTGTCACTAAATATGTTCTATGAAAGGGTTTATTCTTTAGAAGTAAGAAAACAAATTATGATCGGGCTATCTATCTATCTATCTATCTATCTATCTATCTATCTATCTATCTATCTATCTATCTATCTATCTATTAGTGTGATCGCTCGCAGGTGGTGTACAGCACATACACTCACGAATTGCAGGATGAAAAGTAGAAGTAAAACAAAGATCAGGAATTGATACAATTAACTTACTCCATCCATAAAAGACACCAAAGGGAAAGAAATACAAACATTAAGCGACCAGACCATAATGGAAACCTAAACAAAGGAAGGCCATATGGACAGTTACTTTCCCACAAAATGGCCATATGGCCATCCAAAATTAAAAGACACAAGTGATACACACAGTAAGTAACAAACAACAACATAAATAAATCGCCACAGAAGAGCCGCCTTGGAACGGTCAGTGGAAGATTTCCACTGGGGGGCTTAAATCGATTTTACGTGGCCACAATCCTCGCCCTTACTTCCGTCGCGATTTAGACAAATAATTTGTTCAGTCCGCATGAAGGCCTCCTAACTCATCAGTGCAACATCTCCGTGAACACAGAAATCAAAGAACCACAGAGGTGAGACAACGGTGAGGACTCGACAGCAAGAAACCACTGAAATGCTGGAGCAAAAGAAAACCAACAGTTAGACTCCGATGAGCCCGACCAGAGACAGAGCATCAGGCACCAACCAACATTATCTCTTTAATTTTCAATAAGCCTTTACGTTGGAGCCGTCATAGAATCTGAGGCCTGACCCACCGGCGTGCAATTAAAGAGGGAAGCAGAGTTGCCAACCGTGATTGGGTTAACTACCATGCATGCAGTCTGTCGTATAATATCCATGTTGTACCCAATCTTTTTATATCGAAGAATGATTTTACGAAATTGGGTGCTGAAGTCATTGCGGTTATATATTTTTCTGAATTTATATACTAAGTCACCATAAAATTCGGGTTCCGATAGACCTTGTTGCAGAAGAGATTTAAGTCCAATATTGAATTTTGAAATTAAATCAGAATGGCGTCTATAAAATTTTGAAAAGGCTTTGCGTAGTTTATGGTACCGATAACCCTGATTAAGGAGTTTAGCCGTTAATAATTTATTACGAATGTTGAAGTCAGTTACATGACTACACACTCTAGCTAATCGAATTAATTGCGAAATATAAACGCCATAGGATGGCGCACGAGGAACATCACCATCCAAAAAAGGAAAATTTACAATTTCAAAATCAAAGTCATCGCGTTTATCATAAATTTTGCACGAAACAAATCCATCTACAATAGATAGATGTAAATCCAAAAACGGGGCCTCCTACGCAGTAATCATGTAATTATGGTAGGGATCTTTAATAAAGAGTCTCCTATTTTCGTTCTTTTATGTATTCTTTGTTTCCAAAGGCAACCTGAAAGTGTTGTTATTCTTGTAGGCTGCATAACTACTTGACTTAATCCTAATGACATTTAATACCGTTTCAATTAACATTTCAAAACGATCATGCCACTGAATTAATTCATTAGGATTTCTATAAAGATTACCGCGCAGAAATTGTTTACCTTCGTTCGGCGTTATTTGAAGCCATACGCATGCAATATCATTTGTCTCGAGGTCTTGCCTTCGCTTCGACATTATTTGATCTTTAACATAGACAAATATACTTCTTCCAACGTTGTTATTACTATCCTTTCGATAAGGCGACTGAAACATTTAAAGTAAAATTCCGCTATTAAGACCACCTAAAATTACATGTAAGACTAATTCTGCTATAAAAAAGCTTATTTGGTAGGTTGCAGTTATTCTTTCGTTTCGTTTTCTGACTACAGTGTCCTCTGGTCAGAGAAATTTTAAAGTACATGGAAAAACATTTGTTGGTTTATGACCCTTGAGCTTAGACTCGTACAATCCAAATATATGCGTATTCTTATTGGGTCGATCGGTTTACGATCGACCCTAATTAACTAAATGGCCAAACGGAATTAATGCAGTTGTTTACGTGACCATCACTGATTTGGGAAAACCAATATTATGTTTTATTAATAGAACTTGAATCGTTGAGCTATTTTGATCAATGCAACAAGAGCGCTATATATATAGTCTTGACAGGAATCGTGTGCTGGATAATACCCAGATTAGACGCCGCGGAATGTGGCGTCCGATCAACAGGTTGCACACGAGCTTCACTGTTTGCTTAAATAGTGGCATTTGAGGATTAACCGAAATAGTATAAAAATTCCAGGTTGCTCACACAGTATATCTTAATCCAGGCCACGATGTCACGTGACGTCTATCGGAACATTCTATTTATAAAACTGTTACACAAATGTATGCCAAGTCGAGTAAAAATAGACTTATTGCACTCCTGCTTATAAAGTGCAAAACTTTGTTTGTGGTACCGTTATTAGACACACAGCGTAGACCAAGATCGGATATAGAGCACATTGTTTCTGATAAGGGCAGCACTGTTCGCCATATGTATGCAACAACAGTTTTGAATATGATTCAGGGCCGTTTGCAGGCTCTGAAAAGGGGCGGGTTGAGGATGCGAATTTCAGGTATTTTGCAGAGGGTGAAAAACTGTATGAACCTGAAATAATATCCAAAAGATGGGAGGGGGCTGCGTTTGCATCCTCCCCACTCTGTTGAACAAAATCCAAGTACTACCCTAAGACGTCAGTGCGCAGCGTAAGAAGAAAAATCTGGACTGTGCTCGTTTGTTTGATTTAAGGTTAAACGTCCCCGTCAACACTGTATAGGTCATTTGGAGACGTTACTTCCAATGTTACGGGACTTTCAGCTCTGCATGGAAGCATCATGCAGCCCATCTATTCATTCAAGTCCCGATGGGCGGGTGGACTGTGCTCGTACATTTTGGCATTGGCAAACAAAATCTACATAATCAGACGCCACATAACGCGATGTCTGATCAGCTCTACTGTGATTGCTTAAAGTGAAACGAACAATTCGATTCTCAGCTCAGGACTATTTGCCCAACCTACACTCAGAGACGATCGACCCTCCAGTACTCTCAGTGCTTTGATTTTCCTCTGCAGTTAACACCAATTTAATTTCTATACATTTTGTCATATCCCCCGAACATAATCCCTGAACATTAAGAAATCCAATATTTATACTCTTATTATTGAGATTCAAGTTCGTATAAGTCTCATTATTATGGCTTTTCGGTTGTCTTTTTATAAAGATGATTCAAGTTGACTTTCTGTATCTAAAAATTAATCAAGCTTTGTTGAATGAAATGAGCTACATGTGCATGCAGTGTCATTTGCAGAACAATTAGATAACGCCTCAGAATTTTCTACAACATATGCAGATTGAATGCATTTCTCATCAGGCTTTGAATACTGACATTTGAAGCTTAAAGAATGACAGTCACTGCAAAAAAATTCAAAACACATAAATAATTTTCAATAACTGTACCGGTATTGTGAACAACTACAGCACTTTGAATATTGGTGGCACTAATGCTGAGTCTCTCTTTCTGGCCTCTATATCAGCATTCTGAAAACTTACGCTCGACAAGATTGCAACCATAACAACGGTCCCGGTTGCCGCAGAACAGTCTGACCGGATGTTCATAATGAGGACCCCGTACCCCATTTACAACTTGATTCCGCCTAATTTGATTTCTTGTTGTCTTTCTCTACAATTAATTTCTAGCTGGTCCGCTGAAATTTCTCCGGTTTTGTCTTCTCAGTATTTTGTATACACATCAGCCGAAATCTGTTTTTATTTGAAGTTTCTTTTGATTGCAGTGTAGAATAGAAGTGAAGGCAATGATCAGGAATCGATACAATTAACCCACAGCTCCCATCAGAGACGTCAAAGGGAACGAAACACAAACATGAAACAACAGACGCTAATGGAAACATCAATAGCGGAAAGCCTAAAAGACAGTTACTTTCCCACAAAATTGCCAATTGGCTATCCAAAACAAAATAATATAAGCGATACCAACACTCAAAAACCAACCATAACAAAAAATAAACCGTGACAGAAGTACCGCCCGCCCTGGAACGGTCATTGAAACGAATCCCACTGGCGGGGGGGGGGGGGCTCAAATCAATTTTACGTGACCACAATCCTTGCTCTTACCTCCGTTTTATGCCGGAATCCGATAAATGAATACCGACATTCCTGTAGTATATAGATAACAACTGATCCTCTTTGAAGAAAATATCATAGCTCTACTTTTTGATTTCTCATGTGAGCGACGAGGTTAGATAAACAGCGATGGAAATAACAACTATCAACATCACCTCCCGGTACCATAGAGCAAACCAGTGTTCTACAGTCTACATTGCGACATTTTATCAAACTCAATAGTGCGTCTTATTTTCGTCCATCTGTCTCGGGACACTGCCTTTTGATAAAACATTGCCACCTTTGTAGAGAATAACAGTTGAAAAAAGCTTCAAATCATACATATCACATTCGTCGATCAACCGTTGTACAATATCGCCGCCTGTTGAGGGCTTGCGAACAGTTTCAATCAGTCATTTTTTGTTCACACCATTCATAATAGAATCGCCAAGTAGAAGTATATTTCCCCCAGAGGGCTGAGAATTATGCTGGGGTGTACGGCGTCTTGCAGAACGTGTCTCAAATTGTCGTGTTTGTCTGCTTTTTCTTTTTGGGATGGGAGGCCAAATTGTTTTGGGTCATATTTGATCAAAAGTTATCTTTATTCCCCATATTAAAATATTTGTCTAAATCGCGACGGAAGTGAAGGTGAGGATTTTGGCCACGAAAAAACCATTTAAGCCCAACCCCGATGGAATTCGTTTCACTGACCGTTCCAAGGCGGTTCTTCTGTCGCGGTTTATTTTTTGTTAAGGTTTGTCTTTGGGTGTGTGTGTCGCTTATATTATTTAGTTTTGGATAGCCAATTGGCCATTTTGTGGGAAAGTAACTGTCCATTTGGCTTTCCGCTGTTGATGTTTCCATTAGGGTCTAGTTGTTTAATGTTTGTGCTTCTTTCCCTTTGGTGTCTCTGATGGGAGCTGTGGGTTGACTGTATCGATTCCTGATCACTGCATTCACTTCTATTTTTCTATTAATTGCTACAACAGGAATGTGTTGCAGCTCTTCATTTGATACTGTAGCATGTTTTCGTTTACAACGTAAAGGTTCTGCTAGAGGAGATTATGGGCGTGTCTCTTGCAACAGTACGAATGTCTCTGAATATTTCGGAGTACGTCACCGGTTTTGACATATTTTCAACCAATAGTACTACAGATTGTTCTATAAAAGGGTTATCCTTTGTAAGCAAGGAATACACCACCGAACTGAAAAATATGGAGTGCACATGTTTTCTGGACCATACTAGCTAGTTTCGGACAATTAGGCCTCATCAGTGACCCTCAACTATTTTCGAAATTCCACAATGGAATCATTGATCCCAAAGAACAAGATATATATATTCTCTACTATGATGTAGGACAGGGAGACGTTTGACCGCCGCCATACATTCTCACACACCGCTGAAGTGAAGTTAAATATGTTCTATAAAAGGGTTATCCTTTGGAAGCAAGGAATACACCACAGAACTGAAAAATATGGAGTGTACATGTTTTCTGGGCCAGACTAGCTAGGTTCGGCCAATTAGGCCTCATCAGTGACCTTCAGCTATTTTCGAAATTCCACAATGGAATCAATGATCCCAAAGGACAAGAAAATATATTCTACACTATGATGTAGGGCAGGGAGACGATTTACCGACGCCACACATTCCCACACACCAGCTGTAGTGAAGGTAAATATGTTCTATCAAAGGTTATCCTTTGGATGCAAGGAATACACCACAGAACTGAAAAATATGGAGTGCACATGTTTTCTGGGCCAGACTAGCTAGTTTCGGCCAATTAGGCCTAATCAGTGACCCTCAGCTATTTTCGAAATTCCACAATGGAATCAATGATCCCAAAGGACAAGAAAATATATTCTATACTATAATGTAGGGCATGGAGACGTTTTACCGCCGCCACACATTCCCACACACAAGCTGTAGTGAAGTAAAATATGTTCTACAAAATGGTTATCCTTTGGAAGCAAGGAATACACCACAGAACTGAAAAATATGGAGTGTACATGTTTTATGGTCGCGTACGACTGATTCCGTCTCATTAATCTTTGAAATTAACATGGACAGTTTGTTTCAGTTTGATTGTACTCATCAAGAGATGCAATTATCCCCTGTTCTTGTGGTATACGCATAAATTGCGACATAATATGATGATCATCATGACTATCTGATTGCATTAATGGTGGACCTAAAGCTCCAGGTTCGCTGGTGACCACATCCTGTGAACTGCCCGCACAAATCTTTTAAACAGAGTTATAGCCACTTTCGGACAATATGAAGAACGCCCCGACCTGTGTCCGACTCCCGCGACTTTTACTGTGCTTATATGATTATCAAGTTTTACTTCGCATATATGTCACATGGGAACCGCATTTCGTAACAAATATGGTCTCGTCTGCATCAATTTTGCCCGATAATCGGCCTTTATCTTTTGACAAGAACATATCAAATAACACATTATAAGTTAGAGATAACGTGGTCTTACTTTCTGTTTGCTGAGTTCTGTGGAAGACCCAAAAGGATCCGTCGGACTCACTTGTGCTTGCCACTCATCATCAGCAATATCGAAAATGACAGTGAAGATAATGTAGAAACGCTGCTACCACAACTTTCCATTTCCTCGTCTCGAAGGCGCACATCTATGTCAATATCTGAATCGCGCGACCCTGCTTGTGAGTCAATGTTTAATGTCACAATTACAAAATCGACAAATTCTACTTTAAAATCTAACTTAAACTATCTTATAGCTTATCGAAGTATCTACCGAAATTTTACTTTTATGTGATTTTTGATCCGTATTTTACGTTACAATTAACTAAATTCTGATTGTTTAACAGCGTTGTTCAGAAAAAAACAGCATGACGTCAACGTGGCGCGAAACATCCCCACCCCACTCCACCTACAAGGCGGTATTATTATTGTCTTTCTTTGTCTTTCCATGTATGTAATGGATAGCCGTTTGCCAATTGTGGTTGAAAGAAGCAGCCCTTTTGGTTTAAACTTTTTTTCATTTGCATAATAAATGATAAATGTGTGTGTGTGTGTGTGTGTGTGTGTGTGTGTGTGTGTGTGTGTGTGTGTGTGTGTGTGTGTGTGTGTGTGTGTGTGTGTGTGTGTGTGTGTGAATTCGGGTTTAACGTCGCTTTCAACAATTTTTCAGTCATATCACGAGGGTGTCTGGTTTCGACAGGGAGCTCAATGCTCACTTTTATAGTGCTGCCTCACTGAAGTATCATGTCCAAGACACATTACATGATACCACACCCAGTCACATTATCCTGACACTGGGTCGACCAATCCTAGCTCTACCTCGTAAATCTGAGTGCCAAGCGAGGAGCAGCTAGTACCGTTTTTAACGACTTTGGTATGTCGCGGCCCGGGATCGAACCCGTGACCTCAAATGATAAATATACAAAATAGTATAAAATACGATAACAATACAATCACTATACAAATGGGATTCAGACAAAAAGTCAAGTGACCTATTCGAATCTGTATCCCAAGTGTTTGCAATACTATTACTTGTACAATCATATTGTTATTGCCATTCAGTAATTGTGAAATCACTCACACTTTATAACTGATTAAACATGAATATAGTAGATAGTTGGTAGTGGGTCCACGGGGAGTGAAACAAATAGACATTTTTGTAATAATTAGGAAGTCATTATGTTATGGACAACATTCAACAAAAAAACCTGTTAATAGCTGGATTTCATGCTGTTCGATATATGTTCAACATATATGTGTGTACTCGCATTTAAAATTTATCGCATCTAAATTTTCCTTAACTTAGTTGGTCAAAACTAATTAATTTTCATTGCCCTTTTGGCTTTTAACTTGTGGTGTTTTAATTAAAGTGAAGTTGTTTTATGTTGGTGGTTCTTTCCTTTTGGTGTCTAGGATGAGGGCATTAAGGTAATTGTGTCGGTTCCTGATAATTGCCTTCACTTTCTTTTTGTTTCAGGCTATGGAAAGAACCATAGCGAACGCATTTTAACCCATATAATACACATTAAATATTTTCCTTAATACTTTTAGGTGGGTCTGTTATCAAAGAGTATCCCGGACTGGTTTATTTCGTTTGTTGTAAATCTTCAAAACTTCTTGCACTTCCAACGGTATAGATCCAGACGCGACAGCTTGCCAGAGTCTACACTATTTGCTTTTCATTACGAAAACATTACCACAAAACTGAAATGAAAACTTTCGGATAAAACGTCTGTTCATTTCACGGACCTGTTAACCTGTTGCATGGGTGCAATAGACGCACCGTTGACGGCGAATTCGATTATAAAACGACGATGCAAAAGAATAAATTAGAAAAGATTAAAGAAAGCTGCGAGCATTCTTAAATGTGTACATTCTGTTCAAATATGTATTAACCCATTTAGTACCGAAACCCCAAAACTGGCAACAGGGCAAACAGTGAAGGCCCAGATCAGGCGCCGCAGAACGCGGCGTCTGATCAGAGCCTACACTGTTTGCAAAAAGTTCGGCCATTCTCCTGATAGATTTTGAAAAAAAAAAAAACCTGACACCCCTAAATTTTGAAATGGACTCATGCTATATATAAGGAGGAAGATTCCATTTGGTAAAAAAAAAGGGTTAAAAAAGCATCCTGACAGCGCAATAACATTAGATTGTTGTAGTTTTTGTTCGAAATCGAGATAAATTCATCTACTACAATACCCACTAATTTAAGACTTCCACAAGAATTATCGTTGTAGAAAATCCAATTTGAAGCATAAAAAAGACGACGTCCTCCTTCACAAACTTATTGAATTACTTGGTGTTACTGGGAACAAGGACGTCCATGGATGCAGAAAACGGAAGAATTAAATTACCGATGAAAGACTTAATTACGATAAAGGTTAAGTTTGACTAGAAACTTGTAAGCGCCAGCAGGAAAATAAGTTTATCTTATACAGTGTATTGTTTGTACTGGAGTTTAACGGCCCAGTCAACACTATATTTTAGGTCATTTTTGCGCCGGTCAGTTTACCTATCCATACATTTCCTGGGCAACCTTATACATAAGCGGTTAACCAGTACAGTGCACATTCTTTCGCCAGAAACTGACAACTGCCCTTCTTGAATCAGCGGAAGGGTGAGAATTACCGTAGAAAAGATTTTATGATCAATCTCCACGAAAGAATGTTGCCGACCCGAACCCCTACTCATATAGAGAAATGTAGGGGTTAACAGGTTACGCCCCTGGCATGCAGTATTTCCCTGTATTTTATTTTTGCTCAAAAACATATATTTTTGAGCTCTTTAGAGCCGTTGCTATCGAGCTTAGGACAAAAAGTCTATATAATATAAAGTGAGGTTTACAGGATGTCTATTACAAGTGATGGTAAGTGATTTACAAAACTTGTGTTTCTTGCGTTATGATGCATACCCAATGAGCCACGCTAATGGTTTGCCCGCGCAATCATTACGAAAACATGCTTATTCAAATACATTGTAAACTTTACTGCCGAAAAAAACCCGAAAAATTTAAGTTGAAAAATAGTGATATTTTTCTAATTTCTGCTCAAAACATAGATTGTGGGTACTCGCTAGAACCGCCTCGATGAGGCGGTTCTGACGAGTACCCACAATCTATGTTCTGAGCACAATCTATGTTTTGAGCAGAAATAAGAAAAATAAGGTATACCCCTGTAAACCCCAGTTTTACTATATAAAAGTGGGGTTCAAGGGGGTCAAAATTATATGGGCGTGTTTTCGTGATGATAAGTTTATCTTGTACAGTGTATATTTACATGTATTTTATAGTTTAAGCGCATTTATAACTCTCGCGAACCCCACCTCACATATTGAAAAGTAGGGGTTAAGAGGTTGCGCCCCTGGTATGCAGTATTATCTTTATTTTTTTACTCAAAAACATAGATTTATGAGCTCGTTAGAGCCGTGGTTCCATATTGCTTAGGTTTACAGGAATCTATTACATGTGATGGTAAGTAATTTACAAAACATGTCTTTCTTCTCACTGGTTATGATGCATACTCAATGAGCCACGCCAATGGTTGGACTGCGCAATCATAATTACAAAAACATGTCTATTCAAATACATTGTAAACTTTACCGTCAACAAAAAACAAAAAACAAAAAACGAAAAATTTAAGTTGAAAAATAGTGATATTTCTTTTCTTATTTCTGTTTTGAACAGAAATAAGAAAAATAAGTTATATCCCTGTAAACCCCAGTTTTACTATATAAAAGTGGGTGTTTATTTCACGGACTTGTTAGCGTAATAATGGCTCGAACATCGATGGTTCGTTGTCCGTGGTTGTTTCCCTCAAAGGACTGCCCCATTAAGAAAACTCGCCTATTCAATTATAATATAAAATAATGACTAGTTTCAGATACAAATTCTGACATTTGTTACAGTTTGCTCAAAACTCACTTCTAACGTGTACCCACACTCTATGTTTTTGAGCAAAAACAAAAGTTGAAAAATACTGAATACCCCTGTAATCCCAAGTTTTACTACATAAAATATGGTTTAAGGGGGTAAAATTAAATAAATGTGCTTTCGTGATGCCATAGCTGTATATTTGTATTATATATTTTCTGAGAATCTGGTGAGAATTGTCTAATTTTAACTAAAAATGTATGTTGTGTGCGCTCATTAGTATCGCCTCGAATGGGGATTCTGGTAAGTATACACGGCCTACTCTTTTTAAAGCAAATCGAAAAGATATAGAGGATCTTACATGAGTGTTCATGTATTATTGAATTTATTAAACGAGTTGAGGAAAAGGGATGAAATGCGAGGCTTTGCCGAGCATTTTATCCCTTTTCTTCAACGAGTTTAATAAATTCAATAATACATGAGCACGAATGCAAGATTCTATTTATCATATGATATGTAAAACGAATTCTATCAACGATATTTTAAAAACATGTCAATAGCCCGCCATTAGTAAACGCGACGCCGTTAAGGATGTCGCACATGTAACGTTACGGGGCGTATCTAATTAATTTGCATATTTAATCCACTAGTGGATTACCGATATTTTTAAATGGCGTTATTACACTCTCAGACGCGACGTCATGTGATAAATTGATATTATGCCTCCTTTCCTGGCATTAGAATAAACCCCAGTGCCTCAAACATCCTATGTCTTGAACATTTTTTCTTGGTCCCTAAGGTTTTCGAGGTTTTTAAATTTATTTGTAATATCAATGCATTGAAAATTTTACTTCCAAAGAATATGATAAATATTCTGATATTTTTTCACATTTCTGCACAAAACAAAGATTGTGGGTACTAGTTAGAACCGCCGTAGAGGCGGTTCTACCTAGTACCCACAATCTACATGCATGTTTTTGAGTAGTTTTCATATTTCCGCCCCAAACATACATTGTGGGTAATTGTTAGAACCGCCTCATCAAGTACCTACAAACTATGTTTTAGAGCAGTTTTCCTATTTCCCCTCAAAACATAGATTGTGGGTACTTGTTAGAACCGCCTCATCGAGTACCCACAGTCAATGTTTTTGAACAATTTTCATCTTTCTTCTCAAAGCATAGATTATGGATACTTGTTAGAACCGCCTCATTGAGGCTGTTCTAACAAGTACCCACAATCTAGGTTTTGAGCAGAAATAATAAAACAATGCTGTACGCGTACGCTCCTTTAAATAGAAGTGAAGGCAAAAATCAGGAATCGATACAATTAACCCACAGCTTCCATCAGAGACACCAAAGGGAAAGAAACACAAACGTGAAACAACAAACCCTAATGGAAACATCAATAGCGGAAAGTCAAAAGGACAGTTACTTTCCCACAAAATGGCCAATTGGCTATCCAGAACAAAATAATATAAGCGACACAATCACTAAAAGACAAACCATAACAAAAAATAAACCGCGACAGAAGAACCGCCTTGGAACGGTCAGTGAAACGAATGTCACTGGGGAACCCAAGTTAGTGGTGTTTAAGGGGGTCAAAATTGTATAGGTATGTTTTCGTGATGAACTCTACAAATATAGTTATTTTTGCAAATATAAGTTTCCATTGTGCACGTGCAGTACACCAAAGTATTAAGCTGACACCCATGCTAAAAGGAAGGCAAAGATTACCATCATTCAATAACGGTGTGATATTTAGTGTAACCCTATAAGTAATATTGGTATTTTGGAACACCTCTTCAGACTAAAATGCTCACGATATTCAATGATGCCACGAATAAACGTAACAGTCGCGTAACGAAAGGAATCCTTTATTATCTTATCAAACTATTTGCTATTGTCAAAGTTTGATAAATGAAATTAACAAAGAAACAATGAAACTCCATAGGTTCGCCGAGACATCGCATTACATTTCGTTTGCGTAAACATTGCTTATGACACACAATTTTTTCATTTCAATCGCGTGTCCTGAAATTGATTAACTTAACGTTTGCTTTCTTGCGCGATATAATACAAAATTAAAGTAAGCCACTTCTCATATCATCATCTGACATCACGAAAACACACCTAAAATTTGTCCCCCTTGAACCCAACTTTTATATAGTAAAATTGGGGTTTATAGAGGAAACCATATTTGTCTTATTTCTGCTCAAAATATAGCGTGTGGGTACTTGTTAGAACCGCCTCGATGAGGCGGTTCTAACGAGTACCCACACCCTTTATTTTAGAGTAGAAATAAGAAAATTCTTATTTCTGCTCTTAAATATAGATTATGGGTACCCGTTAGAACCGCCTCGATGAGGCAGTTCTAACGAGAACCCACAATTTATATTTTGAGCAGAAATAAAAAACTAATCACATTTTTTCATCTTAAAATTTTCGTGTGTTTTTTTTCGGTGAAAAAGTTTACAATGTATTTGTATAGGCGTGTTTTCGTTATGTTTGGCGGTGGTCCTTCGGGAAGAAATCGCTAAAAGTTCAGGATAGTACAGTTAGATTTCTAACCAGCAACTACTGCTTTGAAACGGGAAGTATGACTGGAAAAAAAAAAAAACAAAAAAAAAAAAAAAAAAAAAAAAAAAAACTTGAAATTGGAGTCTCTCAAAAAAAGAAAGAGAGATCGTAAGCTTATGCCGGCCTCGGTAGCTCAGTCGAATGTGCGTCTAACTGGTGATCAGGAGGACGAGGGTTAAATACCTACCTGCCGGGGTCGGCATCATTATTTCGTGGAGATTGATCATGAAATCTTTTCTGCGATCATTTTCTCCCTTTCGATGATTCAAGAAGGGCAGTTGTCAGTTTCTGGCGACAGAATGTGCACTGTACTGGTTAACCGCTTACATATAAGCCTGTCCCGGAAAGTATGGATAGGTAAACTGAACGGCTCACAAATGACCTAAAATAGTATTGACTGGTCCGTTAAACTCCAATACAAACAAACAAACAAACAAACAAACACAGATCGTAAGCCTATATTCTTGTACCAACGTCTTAAAGGTGCTGCCAGTATTCCAAAAGATGACTTTATTCCCCAATAAGGAACCGTTTTTTTTTTGTTTTTTTTTTGCATTAGGAAAACATGTCCGTGTGAAATAATGGCGTCAAACATGGTGTCAGAAATTACACATTTTGGGTAAAAATGCTAACATCTTCCTTATTTCTGCACCCAACATAGATTGTTGGTGCTCGTTAGAACCGCCTCAATGAGGCGGTTCTAACGAGTACCGTCAATATATGTTTGGAGCAGAAATAAGGCAGATAATGTATACCCCCGTAAACCCAATTTTTCTATGTAAAGTGGGGTTAAGAGGGGTCTTCGTTTCACGGAATTATTATCGTGATGCATTTCAGACCCTACTGAAAGAATTGATATTTACCAAGGATCCTTCTTTCCTCAGATAATTAGAGATTGGCATCTGCTTCAAGGGTCGGTAATTTTATTCGTCGAACGTGCAAAGAATAAAGTAGCTACTTTTTTTTCTTCTATTGCAAAACTTCCGTTTCACAGGTCCAAGAGAATGAATGTCATTTGAAATGTCACCAGTTAAGACTTCTGATTCTGACTAGACCGGAATACGTGGAATTTATTGTCGTTCAAGGCTTCCGGTCCATACCATTTGTTTGAGACAAAATGTCTTATAATTTCTGCAATGGTCAGCAATATAGTTAAACTCCAAGTGGGTCCATGAAAATGTGCATGCGATATGGCTTATTCGAAACATATTGGTTTAAGGGGAATGGGAACACCTTCAAGGTAGGCAACTTCTGCAAAGGTATTTTGGTCTCCCATGTTAATAGGGGTCAACTCTTAAAGGAAAGAATTTGCTCCTTAGGAGCAAATTCTTTCGTCAAGAGTAGATTCCTTTTTCAATGGGAAATAACTTATAGAAAAGTAGACAGGAAGTCCCGAAAGTCGTCTTCCTTTAAAGATGGCGGACAAATCTGCCAGGTGTTCCCATTCCCCTTAATAATAAGACGTGGTCAAGAGGTACTTGTAAAATAGGGATGACGTAGGTATATGTTTGTTTGTTTGAGGTTTAACGTCCCCTTCAACACTGTACAGGTCATTTTGGAGACGTCGCTTCCAATAGTGTGGGACTTTTACCCGACATTGAGATGAAATGACACCTCAAGCCCTGCCACCCAATGAAACCAATATGTATGCATGGACGGCCCAACTCGCGTCACTTTGCCTGGGCAAGCTTAGACCCTCTAAGAGGTTAACTGGTACACATGTGCGGTCGGTTTCCGTTCTGCGTGGATGCATCATGCAACCCAATCTATCTGATCTATTTCTTCAAGCCCCAATACCTAGGTATATTCTTTGAATTTTATTAAATATATGTCTCAGATATAACCGGTTTGCTTAGCTATTCAACCGTTACGAAAACACGCCTATGCAAATACACTGTAAACTTCACGCCGAAAAAAATGAAAATTTTAAGAAGAAAAATTGTGATATTCTTCTTATTTTCGCTCAAAATGTAGATTGTGAGTACCCGTGAGTACCGCATCATCGAGGCGGTTCTAACGAGTACCAACAATCTATATTTCAGAGCAGAAATAAGAAAAATAAGGTATAACCCTGTAAACCCCAGTTTTTCTATATAAAAGTGGGGTTCAAGGGAGTCAAAATTATAAAGGCGTGTTTTCGTGATTATTTCGATAAGCATCCGCCGAAACGGCATCGTTCGTATCGTCATACATCACGTGAACAAGTCAGAGAAATGAACACCCAGAGAAAACTGGCGTTTGCAAGGATATACATTCTTTTTTTTATTTCTGCTCCAGGACATATGTTGTAGGCACTCAACCTCAATGAGACGGCTCTTGCGAGCATCCAAAACCTCCGAAAAAGCATCAGCACAAATCTGATATTTATCTTATTTCTGCTGAAAATATAGAACGTGGGTACTCGTTATATATCCGCATCATCGAGGCGGTCCTAACGAGTACCCTCAAAGTATATTTTTGAGCAGAAATAAAACAATAAAGTTAAACCCTGTAACCCCCAGTTTTACGATAATAAAGTGGGGTTCAAGGGGTCAAAATTATATAGGCGCATTTACGTGTTTGAAGGTGTTGTGTAACTTTCAGTGTTCGACTGCCATTACGATAACACACCCGTGCGACATAGTGCATTTTTTCACATCTCCAAAATGGCTACTTTTCTAATGAAAATCCTTGATATTTTACTTATAAATACTGCAATCATAGGTTGTGGGTGCTCGTTAGAACCGCCTCATTGAGGCGGTTCAAACGAGTACCCACAACCTATGTCTTGGAGTAAAAATAAAGAAAATAATGTATACCCCCGTAAACCCCCATTTTCTCTATATAAAGTGGGGTATAGGGGGGTCTTCATTTCACGGACTTGTTCACGTGATGTTTGGCTTCAGTAGGGCAAGGACTTGTTGTGCTTGCTGCAGGTGCGGCATGGGGAGGGCGGGGTCGGCTGATGTTTAGTTTTTATTATTATTATTATTATTATTATTATTATTATTATTATTATTATTGTTTTTTTGTTGTTTTTTTTTTGTTTTGTTTTATTTCTTCTACTCAATCTTTTTTTTTTTTTTTGTTCTGTTTTTTTCCTTTTAATAATACCCCATCTCGTAAAAGATGGCTTAAATTGGGGGGTTGTTTCAGTACTCAGCCGTTTATCCATCGACTCTTGTGGGTTACTGTCGCGGGGGGTGGGGTCTCGATAAGTACTAATAACGACTATTAGGGTCTAAGCCTACCCTGAAACAGTGATGGTAATTGACCTATCTTACATGATAGGGCAGTTAAACCACAACATAACTAGAGGCCAAAGTGGGCCAGAAATCGATCACCAGGATGAGGCTGACCATCTACTAGCTGTATATTACATTGTGCCTTGGTGCACATCTTGTCTATCACAGATCACATTGCCTTAAACAATACTGAACATGCATGATGCATTGATGTCTCTGGCAGCCATCTCGGATATCTGAACAGAACGGTTTTAGCAAATCTGAATCTGCATGGCGCCCAAAATGCCGCCAATCAAGTTTTAGCTCGATCAAACCTTTGGTTCAGGAGAAGATGTTGTTTGACGAATTTCAAGATGGCTGCCCTTGTAGATTCGAATTATTTTAGCAAATCCGAATCTCCATGTCGCCCCAATGTCTCTCATCAAGTTTCAGCTCGATCTGACCTCTGGTTCGAGAGGAGATGTCGGGTGAAGAATTTCCAATGGCAGCAATCTTGAATATCGGAACAGAACAGGTTTAGCAAATCTGAATCCCCATGTTGCCCCGATGTCTCCAATCAAGTTTCAGCTCAATCGAATCTTTAATTCAGGAGGAGATGTCGAATGGAACCATTTTAGCAAATCTGATTCCCCATATCACCAGGATACCTTCCATCAGGTATCAGCTTAATCTGACTTCCGGTTCGGGAGCGGATGTCCAAAATGTGAAGTGTTAACGTCGGACCGGGACGGACGGACGACACTCGGACGGACGACAGGCGACGGCATAAGCTTACCTAGAGCAACAACAACAACACAAGTCAACTCATCCAGGGTAAACTATTTTTTGTTTAACCCGGAAACGTATGAATACTTCCCAGCAATACAGAGAAAAGGAGTGACGCCCGCCGAGACAACGTATGGTATTGCGACAAGTCCAAACGTGTTTGTATGCATGTGCTGTGCACAACGAAGATTCAGATAAGCCTGTGCGGAATTACCAGAATCTCCGTGCGTTATATGGATGTCAGGTGACCCAAGGCTCTTTATGCAGATACTCACCAGGTTAACAGATCCATAAAAAGAAGACGCCTCTAAACCCCACTTTACATAACGACAACACATCCGTGTAATATAGTGCATTTTTCATACCTCAATAAAGTTTTTTTTTTCTGACGAAAACTTGTGATATTTTTCTTATTTATACTCAGAACATAGATTTTGGGTGCTCGTTAGAACCGCCTCATTGAGGCGGTTCTTACGAGTACCCACAACCTATGTCTTAGAGCAGAAATAAGTAAAATAATGTATACCCCCTTAAATCCTAGTTTTCTCTATATAAAATTGGGTGTATGCCATAGTATTGGGTGTTCATTTCACGGACTTGTTCACGTTATGAAATATAGAAATGGCGGTTTACCAGGTATTCCTTGTTTTTCTTATTTTTTCTCAAAGACAGATTATGGATACTCGTTAGAACCTCCTCATTGCGGCGGTTCTAATGAGCGCCAGCAAACTGTATCTGGACTTTGACCAAGAAAAAGAACGGCCCCGCCCATCGGGGCTTGAAGAAACAGACGGGCTGAATGATGCTTCCACGCAGAGCTGAAACTGACCACACACGAGTACTGGTAAACCGCTTAGAGGACCTAAGCCTGCCCAGGCAAAGCGGTTCGAGTCGGACCGTTCATGCTTATAAACCCTATTGATTTCATTGGGCGACCGGGCTTGGGACGTCATTTCATCTCAATGTCGGTTAAGGGTCTCACAAAAATGGAAGCAACGTCTCCAAAAAGACCTATACGGTGTTGACGAGGACCTTAAACCTGAAATCAAACAAACAAAATACAAGAAAAATATCAAACATTTCTTCACAAAAAAGTTAGTTTTAGAGATAGGAAAATGCCATCTCAGCACGCGGATGTGTTATCGTAACGATAAAGAATTGGCACGCAGTGGCTGAGGGCCCATGGTCAAAACACCATTTTACTACTCGCGGTTCATTTGATGAGGGTGTCTGCACTTTTATACTGGTTGTACGATGAACAAAATCCCAGAGGAGCGGCTATTTTATTTCATCCTTTCTGAAACCTTATTGTCGCAGTCAGTCGTTTTGCAAAATATTACACTACCTCTTCGGGAGAGTTTGACAATAAACGAGTAGGCATGATTAAACACAGACATTTTCAATCATATTGAATCAACATTTTGTATATTTTGTTAAGACCCTGACAGGTTTTGTCTGGTTTTATATTATATTTAAAGGGTATCTTATTACACGATGGAACTGACTGCGACAGACATGCATCAGCTATTTGCATAAATGTTGCATAAGTTGAAACCTTCATTACTTTATTGTCAACTACATAATTATCAAGTCCAAGTTCTTCGTGAACCCTTAAACCATAAAAAAAAACTCGTTTACCATATGACGTCGAGTCTGAGAATGTAATAACATCATGTAATACATTCGATAATCCACTGGGAAATAGTAATTGCATGATTAGTGTCTTTAATAATAAAATATAATCGGTGAGCCTTAGACAATTTTATACGGGTGAGCTTTAGCGAGCCCCTATAAAATTGTCGCTGCGAACCGATTATATTTTATTATTAAGACACTAATCATGTATTTAGTTTATACTGCAATTTAAAACAATCAAGGGGTTTTGCAATAAATAGGCAAATTTAAGCTAGAAAGACAGCAGACAGTGTGGCATATTAAACGACATTCAGTGCCATGGCGCGCACACGTAGTATAACATGACGTCAACGATTGCAAAGTTTCTGACGTCATCGCGCCGCAAAGACGTCGGAAACAACATGGATGCTCGAATAGAAGTTTCTCAGCGCTTTACATTATGTATGAAAATCTGCAATTACATCTATTATTTTATCTTTAGAAGCAGTAGCAGTGCGCAGTTATTCCAACGGGCCATTCAAACCAGGAATGGCCGAGAAGGTTTTCAGGTAAGAATTTAGCTGAACTTTCCGAAAATCTGTTCAAATAAACATTGCAAAGATTTTAACTTGTAGTTTCGTTGTTTTCCCATGTATAAACAGTCGCATTTTATTGTTTACACTTGTAAATTAGTGACCTGAAAAGTAGGTCCAGTCTATAAACGGTGACTAGACGATTACAGGTCAGTGTAAGGTATTATAGGTCACTACCGATTACAGCGTGCAGTTATTGCCTCCCTTTATTAGGTTACTAGAATGCCGGATTTTGCCCATTAACAATCCCATACCACTCATTCCCGATGTAAAAATGTATGCAAAATTCGAAAACAAAATGTAAAAAAATACTCAAGTTATCGATCGGAAATGGTGCGGACAGACGGACGGACGTACGAACGTACGTACGGACGGACGGACGGACGGACACTCGACGGTATATCATAATACCCCACCACTATCGTGTGTTGGGGTATAAAAGTTCGGCCGAAAGTTCAAGGCCATCTTTTCTGTCATTTTGATGGCCAACCCGTTACCCGTTATCAGTTTACCCACACTATTTAATAGAGTGGTCAACTTCCCATGGCCACAATTGTCATCTGCTATTATACGCCCTTCCTTTCGAATTGGGGCTACCACGCTTGCAAGCTCTCAAAGCATATCGGATTCGGATATAACACTAATGGGCAGATGATCTATGTTTGCTAGTGTGAAAACTCTGACGGAGACGTAAAGCCGAAAACGCTTAGTTAAAACAAACAAATTTGCACTGTTTATATATATGTTAATCTTTCTATAGTTTGCGTTCATGTCATATTTACGATGCTCTGTGTTATACATGCATGTAGCTCAAGGATCGGTAGGCCTTTTACGAATAAAATGTACTATTTTTCATAAATTTTCAAATGGCAGCACTTGCTGGCATTCTAAAATGTATGAGCAGCACAAACACCACCCTTTGTTGATCCAAGCGGACAAAATACTTAATTTACATTTTCAAAATTATAAGCATAATAATATAAACTACATTTATGACGACAAAAGGAAAGAAGCACACGGTACCACAACCAAGCTTTCAGAAAACACGCCTATTCAAATATATTGAAAATTTTACCATCAAAAAATGAAAATTATCAGATAAAAATTTCTGATACTTTTCATATTTGTGCTGAAAACATAGATTGTGGGAATCGTTAGAACCGAGAATCGGCGGTTCTAAAGAGTACATATAATCTATGTTTTTGAGCTGAAATACGAAAAATAATGTATACCCCTGTAAACCCCAGTTTTACAATGTCAAAGGAGTCAGAATTATATAGGCGTGTTTTTCGAGATGGATCAGTTCCTGAACTATCTTTAATTTACATAAATCAGTAATATGCATTCAATATTTTGATATAGAGATGTTTCATCTTACTATAGTTTGCTTCCGTGGCATGTTTACGATGCTCTGTTTTATGCATGCATGTAGCTCAAGGGTCGATATGCCTTTCGCGTATAAAATGTACTTACATAGATGAATTTTCAAATGGCAATTCTTGCTGGCACTGTAAAATTTATTAACAGCACAAACACCGACTTTTGTTGATCCAAGCGAAAAAAAAAATGCTTCATTTGCATTTTAAAAATTAATACGTAAATAGGCTCATCTTAAGGGCAAGTAGAGCCTAGCATACATGCGAGTATGCAAGTAAATAATTCCTTTAATGACCCTGAAATAACCATATCGAAAACAAGCCTATATAAGTTTGACCCCCTCGAACCCCACTTTTATATAGTAAAACTGGGGTTTACAGGGTTAATCTTATTTTTCTCATTCCAGCTCTAAAATCTAGATTGTGGGTACTCGTTAGAACCGCCTCATCGAGGCGGTTCTAACGCGTACCTCAATCTATATTTTGAGCAGAAATAAGAAAAAAATCACAATTTTTCATCTTAAATTTTTTGAATTTTCGGCGATAAAGGTTGCAATGTATTTGTATAGGCATGTTTTCGTAATGAATAATTCCTTTAATGTCACTGAGGCTAAAATAACGAAGCACAGTAGCTCATAAAGATAAGAGTTTTATTTAACGTCGCATATCAGAAACAAGTAACAAAAGCTCCGCAGAGCTTTAATTGCTGTAAACCAATTATCATGTTAGTGTATTAAATACTTACCAGCCTTCATTCATCTTCCTAGAACTACCCCTGATGATGCGAGTGACAGCCAAGGGAGCACCTAGTATCCTGTTTCACGCCTTTGGAATGGCGGGGCCATGGATCGAACCCGCAACTTCCAGTTTCAGAAGCGTATGCCATAGATGCTTGATGTTACATTAGAACTACGATAATATCAAGGACATTTTCTTTAAATTGTGGATTTTGTGACAGTTTTAATTCTCGCATTCTGAAGTTGATTTTACGAGGCACCAATTCTCGCCTATGGTTCAATCGTGGTGTAGACAAATGATTTCTCCAGTCCGCAAGAAGGATTTCAAACACATCAGTGCAACGTATACTAGAATATACATAGTTTTCGAATACAGAGATGACAAGGTAGGGTCTCGACATCATGAAATAACTGAAATTCTGGAGCAAAGGAAAACCAACAGTTGGACTCCTTTGGGTTCGAACAGAGACATCTGCGGATTATGGCTCATTCAAAAGAGCGAACAAAAATTTCCAACATGGCTGCATAGACCCGAAAATCATCACGCAACATGCCTATATGGTTTTGACTCCATTGAACCCAACTTTCATGGGGCGGTTCTAACGTGTACCCACAATCTATATTTTGAGCAGAGAAAAGAAAAAAATATATCACAATTTTTCATGTCACATGTTTCATTTTTACGGCGGTAAAATTTACAGTGTATTTGTATACGTTAGGCGTGTTTTCGTAATCATAACGATAACACACCCCTGCGACATGGTGCATTTTTTTTCGCATCTCCAAAATGGCTATTTTTTTCAGATGAAAATCCATGACATTTTTCTTATTTTTACTGCAAACATAAGATGTGGGTGCTCGTTAGAACCGCCTCATTGAGGCGGTTCTAACGAGTACCCACAATCTATGTATTGAAACAGAAATAAGAAAAATAATATATACATCGTAAACTCCAGTTTTCTCTTATAAAGTGGGGTTTAGTGGGGTGTTCATTTCACGGACTTATTCACACGATGATGGGATTGCACTATTCACCTGTCGTGCATGCCAAGTTGTTCCATTTCGGTGTGCACAGCATCATGTATTTATGACACAGCTTACTATATTAATTACCTATTCTGTCTTCGATTCCGTCGGACTTACAGTTTGAATTGCCACTTCTCAGCCATAAGGGATATTTAAGATGTCTGCATGGAAACTCAGTTAAGACTTAGTCTGTAACTTTTACTTGACAACAAAAACACACCTTCGTTATTATATCATGGTCCTTTTTGCGACTATAGATAAGTTCACCACTAATTCAATGACTTGATAGATTTTTTAAGGTAACCGGGCGCTAAAAGCACATAGGGGCTACCCCCACTAATTCAATGCACCTGTCCATAGACATTTATGAATAACATGATTATAACTTGATTTAGCCACACCCATTTCTGACTATCAACCAATCAAATTACTGGATTTTATGTATCAATTAATTTCACAAATTGCATGACTAACATAATAGATCCTGATCAGATTACTTCTTCGGAAGCTATCTGATCTGGATCTACACTGATTGCAAATGTACGGGGTTGTCGTGTGCAGCAGGATAAGTGCAAAAACCGATAGAAACGAATATTACAATGTTCATGTTCATTTGAGTTTAGCAGGAATAGTTTTGCTGTTAACTTTCATTCCAGAACCGAACCGTCAAATATCATCCAGTTGTCATCGCCAAATACATGTACCCCTACATCAGCTGCTATGAATTCTAACTTTCTAGTTATTTTTCAGCAAAAGTTTAATAAAAATCTCCAACAAATTGGGTTAAATCACGAAAACACGCCTATATAATTTTGACCCCCTTGAACCCCACTTTATGCAGTAAAACCTTATTTTTCTTATTTCTGCTCTAAAATATATATTGTGGGTACTGGTTAGAACCGCCTCATCGGTTTCTTATTTCTGCTCTAAAATATAGATTGTGGGTACTCGATGAGGCGGTTCTAACGAGTGCCCACAATCTATATTTTGAGCAGAAATAAGAAAAATATCGTTATTTTTCATCATAAAATTTACATTTTTTCAGCGATAAAGGTGGCTGTGTATTTGTATAGGCGAGTTTGCGTAATGACTAGGTTTAGCAGGCTCTGTACTGCTACCCCTTCCTTTGTGGGGTTTTCTGTATTCCTGTTGGGTATTGATATTGTTCAAATGGCTTCATATTCAAGATGGTTTTCATGTGAGTTTTCATTACCCGTACAAGGGCAATACATTCACCTTATTTGCAATATCTGCTGGTTCCTGGTCTGAAGGTTATCAGTATTGGAAAAACAGGTAACCAGACCCTCTTTCAAGGTCAGGGGGGGGTGTGGTTACCTGTTTTTCAATTATTGATAATGTGCAAGCTGGGAGCCAGCAAATAAGGCAAATATGTTGATTACCTTCATATTAAAATGGACACTATCATCGGTATATATAATAGGCTGTGGATACCCGTTAGAACCGCCTCGATGAGGCGGTTCTAACGAGTACCCACAACCCATGCCTTGGAGCAAAAATAAGATAAATACTGTATACCCCCGTAAACCCCAGTTTTCCCTATATAAAGCGGGACTTGGGGGGGGGGGGTCTTCATTTCACGGACTTGTTCACGTGATGGTTTGTGGTTAGTTACAATTAACTTGGGGCATGGTCTTTCCTTAACTTCAGCATACGATGGTTGTGGTTTACTTAGAGCATCCTATGTTTGCGCATTGTTTCGTCGCCAAAAAAAAAAAAAAAAAAAAAATGACGTGTGATTGAGTGAACAGAAGAAGCTTTCCAATTCAAACAGCTTCTAGTTACTGATCTGAAACTTGAACAGTTGTTTCAGTAGAAGATTTGTTTTCATCTATAGATAGGCAACAGTGTCGGCTCCGGGGAACGGGAGGTCACGGGTTCGATCCCTGGCGAAGACATACATGTACCAAAGTCGTTAAAATGGTACTAGCTGCTCCTCGCTTGGCACTCAGATTTACGGGGTAGAGCTAGGACTGGTCGATCCAGTGTCAGGATAATATGACTGGATGTGGTACCATGTAATACGTCTGGGACATGATACTTCAGTGAGGCAGCACTATAAACGTGAGCACTGAGCTCCCTGCCGCAACCAGACACCGTCGTGATATGACTGAAAAATTGTTGAAAGCGACGTTAAACCCGAATTCACATACACGCACACACTTACACACACACACACTTACACACACACACACACACACACACACACACACACACACACACACACACACACACACACACACACACACACACACACACACACACACACACACACACAGAGAGAGAGAGAGAGAGAGAGAGAGAGAGAGAGAGAGAGAGAGATAGGCAACAAAGAATCAATCCAGCTGTTAAACGAACCAAGGATAGCTAGACCAAAAGTGATGGAGACGCTCTGTTGTGCGGAGTGGTCTGAGCTAGTCGGAAAAGCCTTCCTGTTAAAAAGTGTTGGAACTAAAGATGTGTGGCAGAGGGAGGGCAGCGCCTGCTGTAGCAGTACTGTTTGTCTTACCCATAAAAAAGAATTCATTTTATTTTAGCTGCGCTGTAAAAGCTCGCCTCGCTTATGTGATGTGATAGCATAACGCGAGGTTTAGGACAACATGTGTTCCAATATAAGGGAGTTACATCACGAAGGCACGCCTATATAATTTTGACCCCCTCCAACCCCCCTTTTATATAGAAAAACTGGGGTTTACAGGGGTAAACCTTATTTTTCTTATTTCTGCTCTTAAATATAGATTGTGGATACTCGTTAAAACCGCCTCGATGAGGCGGTTCTAACGAGTACCCACAATCTATATTTCGAGCAGAAATAAGAAAAATAACACAATTTTTCATCATAAAATTTTCATTTTTTCGGCGATAAAGGTGGCAATGTATTTGTATAGGCGAGTTTGCGTAATGGCTCGCCTCGCTTATGTGATGTGATAGCATAACGCGAGGTTTAGGACAACGTGTGTTCCAATATAAGGGAGTTAGCAGATCCCTAAGCAAATCTAAATTCAGGATCTACATACGAGATTACATTCACATAATCATTTTTCTTACCCATCAACTGCCCCCGCCTATAGGGGCTTGAAGAAATATATGGGCTGCATGATGCTTCCACGCAGAGCTGAATCCGGCCCGCACACTAGTACTGGTAAACCGCTTAGAGGATCTAAGCCTGTCCAGGAACCGCGGTGCGAGGCGGACCGTCCATGCTAATAAACCCTATTGGTTTCATTGCGCGACAGGGCTTGAGATGTCATTTCATCTCAATGTCGGGTAAAAATCCCACACAATTTGAAGCAACGTCTCCAAAATGACCTTTACAGTGTTGACGGGGATGTTAAACCTCAATTGCCGCGCCTTTCCATCAAATCCGTTACCGATTACATGTGTGTTGTATCATCTTATATATAACAGGGGCCAGTTGTTCAAAATTATGACGTCATTAGTTAACGTATCGTTAAAACTTTGATCATTAAATATGGCAAATATGCTAATATTTTTAGCTGCTCACATTTTGGCAAAAATAACAAATTTTTTGATAATCTACATGTACTTGCTAGGAGAGTTAACAATTTGACCATTTACGAGCTCGTTAAGCTAACGATGCTTTGAACAACTCGCCCCAGGTATATAACATAATACTGTTTAACCCTTATCCTGCTGTTCACGAAAATCCCTATCTCTCAATGCAGATTCAGATCAGATGGCTCTTGGCTAAAAAATAATGTATACCCCTGCAAACCCCAGTTTTATCTTTATAAAGTGGGATGTAGAGAGGTGTTTATTACACGGACTTGTTGACGTGATGATTTAACGTGATAAATACATCAAAGTCCCTTTAACTCTCCTCTCTGAATGTAGGGACTTGTATACTCTGCAATTTATCCGACCAGCATACTGTCGGAATGTAACATGATCTCCCACTTGGTGATAAGAGCATTAGGCTCTGCAGCTAATGTTTATTTCACAATTTTCATACAAGGAAGTATTGCTATTTTCATATAAACGATTTGTTCTAAAATTTGACAATTAATTTACATACTTTGGTAAGTCTAGTATTGCTGGTATCGAGATTGTTCTAAAGAGATCAGCAACCTATGTTTGAAGTTGAACAAAACAAAACAAAAAAAAAAAAAAAAAAAAAAAAAAACAGAAATAGTATGTTCGCGCAAATGGGCGTTATAACTTGGACTTGCTAACGTAACGATTTTCGCTTGATGGCTTTCGATCCTGAAGACATGGTTATGACTTAAAAAATCTTTGAGTGGACCCCTTTCAAAAGCTTGATCGGCGATCCCCATATGTTTTTTTTTTATTATTATTTCACCACGAAACACGCCTAAATAATTTTCACCCCCTTGAACCCCACTTTTATAAAGTAAAACTTGGGATTCCGGGGGTATACCTTATTTTTCTTATTTCAGCAGAAATAAGAAAAATATCACAATTTTCATCATAAATTTTACATTTTTTCGGCCATAAAGGTGCCAATGTGTTTGTATAGGCGTGTTTGCGTAAAGTAAAATCTATATGGCGGCACACATTGTATCTCAATCTTTATAGTATATGAACACAGGATTTTTTGTTTCATTTGTTATATCAGCGGCAGCTAATCAGGGTCATCACTGCTTATATAAATCACATATATAACCTGACACCCCTTTTGTTGTTACTTAGTCTGTCGAATATGTTCTATAAAAGGTACAATCATGTATTGTTTGTTTGTTGGTGGTTTGACGTCCCCGTCAAAACTGTATGGGGTCATTTTGAGACGTTGCTTCCAATTTTGTGGGACTTTTACCCGACATTGAGATGAAATGACATCTCAAGCCCTGTCGCCCAATGAAACCATTAGGGTTTATAAGCCTGGACGGTCAGACTCGCACCGCTTTGCCTGGGCTGGCTTAGATCCTCTAAGTCGTTTACCAGTACTCGTGTGCGGTCGGTTTCAGCTCTGCGTGAAAGCATCATGCAGCCAAAAAGCATATATGAGCTAGCGCATGACAAAACCTATAATAAGACATGTGCGCCCAACGAAGACTCAGATCAGCCTGCGCATCCGCGCAGTCTGATCAGAGTCTTCGTTGTGCGCTCTAAGGATAGCTAAGGGCCCAGTACTCATTCATGCAGCAAGAGAAGTCTCTGATTAGACCATCACGAAAACACGCCTATATAATTTTGACCCCCTTGAACCCCACTTTTATCAAGTAAAACTGGGGTTTCCGGGGTATACCTTATTTTTCTTATTTCTGCTCTAAAATATAGAGTGTGGGTACTCGTTAGAACCGCCTCGATGAGGCGGTTCTAACGAGTGCCAACAATCTATATTTTGAGCAGAAATAAGAAAAAAAAACACAATTTTTCATCATAAAATTTTCGTTTTCTCGGCGATAAAGGTGACAATGTATTTGTATAGGCGTGTTTGCGTAATGCTTTATGGGTAGGAAGGTTGATCTGATTCTTCGCTGTGCGCACACGTAAGTTGTAAGAAATGCTGTACCCCGGCTCATATAATAATGTGCTGCGACTATTCTGATACGGCTTTATTTCCTTGTAGGGTCTTATATACTGCATCGTCATCAACAGAAACATAGACTAATGGCGTGCGCCAGTTTTATAACATGTTTATTACATTTAATTTTCAGCCAAGTAGGCGAAGTCCATAATTTACAAACAACTATTACAAAGCACAAGGCTACAACCGAGTAATGCATTTTGCATCACGTGAACAAGTCCGTGAAATGAAGACCCCCCTAAACCCCAATTTACATAGAGAAAACTGGGGTTTACGGGGGTAAACAGTATTTTTCTTATTTCTGCTCTAAGACATAGGTTGTGGGTACTCGTTAGAACCGCCTCAGTGAGGCGGTTCTAACGAGCACCCACAAGCACCCACAACCTATGTTTTGAACATTTATAACAAAAATATCAAGGATTTTCATCAGAAAAGTAGCTCTTTTGGAGATGTGAAAAATGCACTATGTTGCACGGGTGTGTTATCGTAATGGTCACTTGATTGTTAAACATTGGAGTCGATAGCAACAAACATAATGACCCTGTATATTTCCTAACAGCTATCAATGTTTTCTTTTTTTCTAATGGACACCATAATAATTGTCTTAATCATCTGTTTAACTAGAAATTCTTAGAGTCCGTAAATGTAGTTTTCCAGCGAATAGACCTTAATTCCATCGTTACCAGAAATATACCACGTCATACCTACATCTACAAACATTAAACAATGTACAAAATCGCATAACTATTGCAATAGAAATTGATGCACTCGCACCTGTAACCAAATGATTTTATGACCAGTCTCAAATTGTTGTGACATTTGACAAACAGTGTAGGCATAGATTAGACGTCGCAGAACGCGGCGACGGATCTGGAATTACCCTCTTTGTTAAAAGAAAAAAAGAAAATACACTTTTGTGAAGTTCACTGCAATCGAAAAACTATGACACCCCTATATCGGAAATGGACAACCCCAAACTTATAAAGGGGGGAAGATTTAATTTTCATAAATGAGTTAAAGCATTTATTCTCGTTTATTGAGGACCATCATTGCATTATATAATATTATATAGCCCTCAGTGCTGACTGAAGAGAAGTGCACTGTCTTCAACAGGTAAAGGGCCTCTTGGGGAAAAATCAATAGTTTACTAACTGTTGACTAGAGTGTACCTTATTGTTTTTCCCCTTAAGTGCCTCAGTCAGGGATTCAACAAGAGCTACTAATCACCATATTAGGGGCTGCCTTTGATCTGCTACAGAGAGTATATCACAGGGGGCAATAAAACAAGTATGGGCACACGGTGTGTCCTACCTTACAAGAATAAATGCCTTTAATGGTGCGGGGCAACGCAATCCTCATGAAAGTCTTGCGACCTGCGATAACTCGGATCAAACTGTGTATCATTACAATAACCCGCCCGTGCGGCGCAGTGCATCTGTTCCCATCTCCAAAATTTCTACTTTTCTGATGAAAATTCGTCATGTTTTTCTTATTTATATTATAACAATAGGTTGTGGGTGCTCGTTAGAACCGCCTCAATGAGGCGGTTTTAACGAGTACCCACAACCTATGTCTTGGAGCAGAAATAAGAAGTGAGTGTTTGAGTTTTACGTCTCACCAACAGCTAAGGTCATACGGGGACGGGACCTCGGTTTAAAGACTTATCCGAAAGTCTGGAAAAGCCCGGCATCGATCCAGCGACCCCTGGTTTACAAGGCGAGTAGCATAACCACTACACCACGGAGGCTTCTAGCAGAAATAAGAAAAAATATGTTTCAGCAGAAATAAGAAACATATTTTATACTCGTACTCTTGTAAACCTAAGTTTTCTCTACATAAGGTGGGTTTCAGGTGGGCGTTTATTATACGGACTTGTTCACGTTATTTAAAGCAGTCGTCTCGGAGTCAAAAATTCTTATTCTGAGGTAGCTAAGAGGATATAGCAAGCTCATGTCGTATGCGTCTAATTAATTTGTGTTTACAGTATATTATGTTTTCCGCACAAGATATTGAGTTGTTCGAACACGATAATATCTTGTGCGCGCACAAGATATTATGTTGTCTGCACAAGATCTATGTTTGCAAACAAGATAATTTGTTGTGCGAACAAGATAATATGTTGTGCGGACATCATAATAACTTATGGGCGCACAAGATATTAACGGCTGTGCGAACAAGATAATATTTTGTGCGCACAAGCTATTATGTTGTCCTCACAAGATCTATGTTGTGCAAACAAGATAATATCTTGTGCGCACAAGATATTAAGTTGTGCGAACAAGATATTATTTTGTGCACACAAAATAATAATTTTTGCGCAAAAGATATTATCTTGTTGGCACAACATATTAAAATAAATTGCATGTCCCTTCAAGGGTTCCGTAATTATGACACTTATCTTTCCAAAAAATAAACTATGATGTAATTTATTTAACGTTCATTGAAGTTTGAACGTCGGGGTTCACTTAAACTTCGCTCGTGGCCCGATTTGTACCTACCAAATTAATGTTAAATTAATTACTTCCTAATCGGGGTTCCCCCAAACTTTGCACATAATCCGATGTTGTTCTTAGTTCTTACAAAATTCATCACGAACACACGCCTATATACGACGTAATTCTGACCCCCTTGAACCCCATTTTTGTATAGTAAAAATGGGGTTTACAGGGGTAAACCATAGTTTTCTTAAACTATATTTTGAGCAGGAGTAAGGAAACTAACTCAATTTTCCATCCTAAAATTTAGTTGTTTTTGTTTTTTTTCGGCGAATCATTAACAATGTATTTGCATACATGTAGGCGTGTTTTCGCAATGTTAGATTATTGTCCATCCATTATTCGTTGAAAAATTCTGGATGAGCGCTGAAAAATCAAACAAGAAAGCAACTGCACATCACGAAAACATGCCTATAATTTCGACCCCTTTGAACCCCACATTTATATAGTAAAACTGGGGTTGGCAGGGGTAAACATTATTTTCTTAATTTCTGCTCTAAAATATAGATTGTGGGTACTCGTTAGAACCGCCTCGATTAGGCGGTTCTAACTAGTACCCAAAAATTATACTTTGACCAGAAATAAGAAAAATATCACGATTTTTCATTTTAAAATTTTCATTTTTTTATGCGATAAAGATTCCAATGTATTTGTATAGGCGTGTTTTCGTAATGACGCAGTCTTTACTGTCCGTTCCGAGGTGGTAGTTTGTATTTGCGTGTATTTCATTTGTGTGGGGAGCCGTTTTACTATTTATTCCCCATTTATAGATTTTTTTTTGTTTGGGTTTTACGGCCCTTTCAAGATTATTTCACTCATATCGAGCCGATCGTTAATCAGAGGTGGGCGAAAACCGGAGTACCCGGAGAAAAACCACCTGACCTTCCGTTGCAGAACTTGGCGTCTCACATGTGACCCAAGCGAGGCTCGAACCACAGCGGTGAGAGACCTAATGATCAAGAGTCAGCGCTCTTAACCACTAGGCCACGGAGGCCCGTCCCCATTTATAGATAATGGATATCCATAAATTCATTACGCAAACACGCCTATTCAAATACATTGCCACCTTTATCGCCAAAACATGAACATTTTATGCTGAAAAATTGTGATGCGGTTCTAACGAGTACCCAAAATATATATATTAGAGCAGAAATAAGAAAATCAATGTAAACCCCTGGCAACCCCAGTTTTACTATATAAAGGTGGGGTTCAAGGGGGTCAAAATTATATAGGCGTGTTTTCTTGATAGAGGTGGTAGTTTGTATTTGCGTGCATTTCATTTGTATGGGGAGCCCTTTTAATATTTATTCCCCATTTATAGATAATGGATATCCATAAATTGAATTAGTGATATCCTAAATTCGAATTATTGATATCCATAATTATTTATGGATATCCATAATTATTTATGGATATCCATAATTAGTATCAATGATATCCATAATTTTAGAATCAATGATATCCATAAATCGAATTATGGATACCCATAATTCGGACTATTTGTGGATATCACTAATTCGAATTATGGATATCAATAATTCGTCTTTGAAAATAAATACAATAAATAAAGACTGGAACCAAAGGCTTTTGTGGTGAAATTGGATATCCATAATTCGAAATATGGATATCATTAATTCTGCCCGATTTATAGATGTCCATAATTCGATTATGGATATCCATCAATGAATTATAGATAGCCATTAATCAACGGAATAATACATATCCATATTTTGATTTACTGATATCCATAAATCGAATTATTGATATCTCTAATTCGAATTATATACAATGTACAATGTAGGTTGTGGGTGCTCGTTAGAACCGCCTCATTGAGGCGGTTCTAACGAGTACCCACAACCTATGTCTTGGAGCAGAAATAAGAAAAAATATTGTAAACCCCCGTAAACCCCAGTTTTCTCTATATGAAGTGGGGTTTATGGGGCCTTCATTTCACGGACATGATCACGTGACGAAAAATACATACATCTAAACACCAATGTTTGATCCTCTGTTTAAAATTCTAAAGACACAAAGACATTTCTAGAGCAGACGACAATCATTTTTATCATTTTTTTTTCGGGGTAACAAAAGGCTTGATTTGATCATCTGATTCACATGAAATGGCATACATTATTGCCCCTGAAAATTACAACAAACATACTTTTTAGTTTCATCTTTTAGACCTAGTTTGTGGTTTCACATCACGTTAAAAAGTCCGTGAAACAAACACCCCTCTAAAACCCACTTTAAATAGAGAAAATTGTGGTTTAAAGGGGTGTACATGTGCATTATTTTTTTCTTATTTCTTCTCCAAGACATAGGCTGTGGGTACTCGTTAGAACCGGCTCCATGAGGCGGTTCTAACGAGCACCCACAACCTATGTTATGAGTTTAGATATGAAAAAATACCACAAATTTTCATCGGAAAAGATATGAAAGAATGCACTATGTCACACTAATATGTTGTCGTAATGAGGGGGGGGGGGGGGGGGGGGGTGGGGGTAAGTAAACAAAAATAATAAATACAGAATTACAGAATACCAGGTGAGTGTCTTTTGATAACAAGTTTATCAGGCAAGGCTTCGAGAACGCTTGTAGAATCGCGAGGCTTGCCGAGCGATTCTACAAGCGTTCTCGAAGCCGACCCTGATAAACTTAATATCAAATGACACGAATTTTGTATTCTATTTATCAGTTTGTACACTCTTAAATTAGCAATTTACGATTAGTTATCGATCCCAGCATTCTGGCGGTCAATATATTCAGTATAATCTGACATCAGTTATTCCTATCATATTTTTTTAAGTATTGTTTCCATTTTTTTTTTCGAGTAATAATAAGATTTTTGGCATTTTTTTCAGTAGTCCGCCTCGTTCATAAAAGTGCAATGTCACGATGACGTGATAAAGCTCACTTGTCCTGAGATAACATATCTTTATCAGGTCAATGTGCTACAATGCAATTAATATAGGTGGTAACTGATAAAATTAATTACAGTCGACTAACTAAACTCTATGGAACTGGGACATTAGTTTCAGACTAAAGGAGGTGGCATATAAAACAAAACTAAACTAGCGTTTCTAAAAGTAAGCAGTGCTTGTCACATCGCATCACAAACATGCCTATATAATTTTGAACCCCTTAAACCCCAATTTTGTATCGTGAAACTGGGGTTTACAGGGGTATACATTATTTTTCTTATTTCTGCTCAAAAACATAGAGTGTGGGTACTCACTAGAACCGCCTCCCTGAGGCGGTTCTAACGAGTACCCACAATCTATATTTTGAGCAGAAATAAGAAAAATATCACAATATTTCATTATAAAATTTTCATTTTTTTCTGCGATAAAGGTGGTAATGTATTTGTATAGGCGTGTTTGCGTAATGGGAAGCAGTGCTAGTTACATCGAATCACGCAAAAAATGCCTATATAATTTTGACCCCCTTAAACCCCACTGTTGTATCGTAAAACTGAGGTTTTCAGGGGTATACATTATTTTTCTTATTTCTGCTCAAAAACATAGATTGTAGTTACTCGTTAGAACCGCCTCGCCAAGGCGGTTCTATCGAGTACCCACAGTCTATATTTCGAGCAGAAATATTACAGATATCAGGATTTTTATCTGAAAAAAAAATCAGTTTTGGTGGAAAATTTTAGCAATATATTTGAATAGATGTGTTTTCCTAATGGGTGTTTATGATAACGAAAATGATGCTTACCGTTTAGCAGATGTTTCAGTATACTCCGTATTGGAATACAACACTAAACGCCTTATAGGCAAAACAACGACCAAGTCAGTCTTCCACAACTGTCTCAGTATTGGTTTTCGATTGTGTTCTGTGTGGCAGTGCACGCTCTCTGAAACAGATAACGGAACAAATTACTTACTTAATAACAATTCTGTAATGTTTGAGGGTCCCTGAGATAAATGGGCAATTAGACACATCCAAAAGATTCTATTTACGCCTTCTTGAAGAAATCGCTAAAACAGCAGATAAACAACCTTGTTAAATTGATACGCTGGTAACCCTTTAAAATGAAGCAAAAGGATTTACAATGGTATGTTATATACAATTTATCATATGACGTTGCGTCTGAGAGTGTAATAACGCCATGTAATATGTTCGATAATCCATTAGTGGATTAAATATGCAAATTAGTTAGATACGTCCCGTAACGTTACACGTACGACGTCCTTAACGACGTCGCGTTTACTTGTGGCGGAATATTGATATTTTTGTAAAGTAAACGTGAATAAAAAAAAGCGTTATAAATGCCATATGATAAATAGAATCTTGCATTCGTGCTCATGTATTATTGAGTTTATTAAACGATTTCAGGAAAAGGGATAGAATGCATTCTATCCCTTTTCCTCAACGAGTTTAATAAATTCAATAATACATGGGCAATCATATAAGATCCTCTATATACATTATGTTTTTTATTCTACTAAATTCATGTTGAAATGCTCTTACGAGACCCACGTTAAACCTAAAATCGATTTACCTACTTTAAAAATCATCAGTGACAGTCTCGACAAAGTTAGCAGTATGGCAGGACAGCAGGATGAAACATGTTAAGTTAGCAGGATGGCAGGACAGCAGGATGAAACATTAAGTTAGCAGGATGGCAGGACAGCAGGACGAAACATAATAAGTGAACAGGATGGTAGGACAGCAGGATGAAATATAAAGTCAGCAGGATGGCAGGACAGCAGGATGAAACTAATAATTGAGGAGGATGGACGAACAGCAGGATGAGAACTTGTTCTGAATTTCAAAATATATACAACCATGTTATTGGCACCTATAGCTATGTTAGAAACTAGAAATCAAATTTAGCCCCTTCCCGTCTTTAAAGCGTACGGCCGCGAAAACCCAATTTCGTCCTGCCACAAATTCACCCAGATGAAAAATTGTTTCAAATCACAAAACTTTTACCATCATGTTGTAGGCAACAAAAATCTATGTAATGAAGTGGAAATTTAATTTGGCTCCTATCAGCGTTTATAGCGTACGGCCTTGAAAACACAATTTTCATCCTGCTGGAAATGCAACACCAATTTATCCTGCTGAACCTGTCAAGTTAGCAGGATGGCAGCACAGCAGGATGAGAAATTCTTCAGAATTTCAAAATTTTTACCTCCATGTTGTAGGCACCAAAAGTCTATGAAAGAAACTAGAAATCAAATTTAGCCCTTTCCCGTCTTTAAAGCGCACGGCCGCGTAAACCCAATGTTCGTCCTGCCTAGATGAAAAATTATTTCAAATCACAGAACTTTTACCATCATGTTGTAGGCAGCAAAAATCTATGTAAGAAAGTGGAAATTAATTTTCATCCTGCTGGAAATGCAACATAATGAAAAGTTGGTCGGACTTTTAAAACTTTCACCACTATCGGGTAGGCAACAAAAATCTATTTGAAAATGTAGTAGTCGAATGCGGCCCAGTTCGTCCTTTCAAAGGCAGTACTCAAAAGTACCAATTGTACTTCCATGTTGTGGGCACCTAAAACCTACGTAAGAAACTAGAAATCAAATTTAGCCCTTTCCCGTCTTTAAAGCGTACGGCCGCGAAAACCCAATGTTCGTCCTGCCACAAATTCGCCTTGATGAAAAATTGTTTCAAATCACAAAACATTTACCATCATGTTGTAGGCATCAAAAATCTATGTAAGAAAGTGGAAATTAAATTTGGCTCCTATCAGCGTTTAAAGCGTACGGCCGTGAAAACTCAATTTTCATCCTGCTGGAAATGCAACATCATTTTTCATCCTGCTGAACCTGTCAAGTTAGCAGGATGGCAGCACAGCAGGATGAGAAATTCTTCTGAATTTCAAAATATTTACCACCATGTTGTAGGCACCTAAAAACTATATAAGAAACTAGAAATCAAATTTAGCCCTTTCCCGTCTTTAAAGCGTACGGCCGTCGAAAACCCAATTTTCATCCTGCCACAAATACACCCATATGTAAAATTGTTTCAACTCTTAAAACTTTTACCATCATGATGTAGGCAACAAAAATCTATGAAAGAAAGTGGAAATTAAATTTGGCTCCTACCAGCGTTTTAAGCGTACGGCCTTGAAAACTCAATTTTCATCCTGCTGGAAATGAAACACCAATTTTTATCCTGCTGAACCTGTCAAGTAAGCAGGATAGCAGCACAGCAGGATAGGAAATTCTTCTGAATTTCAAAATATTTACCATCATGTTGTAGGCACCTAAAATCTATGTAAGAAACTAGAAATCAAATTTAGCCCTTTCCCGTCTTTAAAGCGTACGGCCGCGAAAACCCATTTTTTCGTCCTGCCACAAATCCACCCAGATGAAAAATTGTTTCAAATCACAAAACTTATACCATCATGTTGTAGGCAACAAAAATCTATGTAAGAAAGTGGAAATTAAATTTGGCTACTATCAACGTTTAAAGCGTACGGCCGTGAAAACTCAATATTCATCCTGCTGGAAATGCAACATCAATTTCCATCCTGCTGAACCTGTCAAGTTAGCAGGATGGCAGCACAGCAGGATGAGAAATTCTTCTGAATTTCAAAATATTTACCACCATGTTGTAGGCACCTAAAAACTATATAACAAAGTAGGAATCAAATTACGCCCTTTCCCGTCTTTAAAGCGTACGGCCGCGGAAACCCAATTTTCGTCCTGCCACAAATACACTCAAATTAAAAACTGTTTCAAATCACAAAACTTTTACCATCATGTAGTAGGCAACAAAAATCTATGTAAGAAAGTGGAAATTAAATTTGGCTCCTATCAGCGTTTAAAGCGTACGGTCGTGAAAACTCAATTTTCATCCTGCTGGAAATGCAACACCAATTTTCATTCTGTTGAACCTGTCAAGTTAGCAGGATGGCAGCACAGCAGGATGAGAAATTCTTCTGAATTTCAAAAATTTTACCTCCATGTTGTAGGCACCAAAAATCTATGAAAGAAACTAGAAATCAAATTTAGCCCTTTCCCGTCTTTAAAGCGCACGGCCGCGTAAACCCAATGTTCGTCCTGCCTAGATGAAAAATTATTTCAAATCACAGAACTTTTACCATCATGTTGTAGGCAGCAAAAATCTATGTAAGAAAGTGGAAATTAATTTTCATCCTGCTGGAAATGCAACATAATGAAAAGTTGGTCGGACTTTTAAAACTTTCACCACTATCGGGTAGGCAACAAAAATCTATTTGAAAATGTAGCAGTCGAATGCGGCCCAGTTCGTCCTTTCAAAGGCAGTACTCAAAAGTACCAATTTTAATCCTGCTGAACCTGTCAAGTTAGCGGGATGGCAGCACAGCAGGATGAGAAATTCTTCTGAATTTCACAATATTTACCACCATGTTGTAGGCAACAAAAATCTATGTAAGAAAGTGGAAATTAAATTTGGTTCCTATGAGCGTTTAACGCGTACGACTGTGAAAACACAATTTTCATCCTGCTGTTAATGCAACATTATTAAACTTTTTTTTTAATCATATGACGTCGTTGATAAGCAGTGGATAACGTCGTGTAATAAAAATCGTATGACCACAGGTGTAATAACACTTTGGCGGGATTAAGTAACGTCATGACGACGTCCATGTCAACCATGCATTTTTTTTTAAAATTTGTCAGATAAAAAGGCAATAAAATCCAATTTAAAGTGGTCATATGATAAACAGAATCTTTCACTCGTGGTCATATCATATGAAATGACCACTCGTGAAAGATCGTCTATACCCGACATTGAGATGAAATGACATCTCAAGCCCTGTCGCCCAATGAAACCAACAGGGTTTATGAGCATGGACAGTCCGACTCGCACAGCTTTGCCTGGGCAGGCTTAGATCCTCTAAGTAGTTTACGAGTACTCGTGTTCGGTAAGTTCCAGCTCTGCTTGGAGGCATCATGCAGCCCATCTATTTCTTTAAGCCCCAATGGGGACGTAAAACATTAAATAAAATCACATTTGATGTAAAGCAAATTCAATCACTAAATCCGTTTGCACATGTGAAAAAGTTGGCAAAAAGAAAGAAAAATGATGTGTATCAGCGTATGTAAACATAAAGATGAATAAGAAAAAAAAATCAATAAGTTCTCAGAGAGAGAGAAAAAAAAAACATGAAACAATACGGATTCGACCTCGGGTCGCTAGCGTCTGAGTCGACGCCGTTGCTTATCGCGCCATAACCCTTTACAATAAACTAGCGTTTTGTTATATGTATAATCAAAATGTCTGTCGTGATTATTAATTTGTTTTGTTTGTTTTATTTGAGGTTTAACTTCCAAGTCCAGACTGAGTCGACACTGTAATGGTTATTTTGGAGACGTTGCTTCCCATTTTGACGGACTTTTACCCGACATTGAGATGAAATGACATCTTAAGGTCTGTCGCCCAATGAAACCAATAGGGTTTATATGCATTGGATGGTCCGATTGCCACCGCTGCCTGGGCAGGTTTACCAGTAGACCTACGCGTGTGCGGTATGTTTCAGCTCTGCGTAGAAGCATCACGCAAACCATCTATTTCTTCAAGCCCCGATGAGCGGAGGCCGCTTCATGAACTAGTATATTAAGAAAAGATATATGCCTATATTTAATCATCAGTTATCTTTTGCATCCCCACCTTCCCCCCCCCCATTCCTGGTCAGAAAAACAGATTTTGAGTACTAGTTAGAACCACTTGTAAGCCTGCCAAGGCAAGATAGAGTGAGTCGGACCGTCCATGCATATAAACCCATTTGGTTTTATTGAGCGACAGGGCTTGAGAAGTCATTTTATCTCAATGTCTGGTAAAAGTCCTACAGAATTGGAAGCAAAGTGTACAAAATAACCTAAATGGTGTCGACGGGAATGTCAAACCTCTAAACAAACAAACCACTTCAACGAGGCGGTTCTATCGAGAATCCACAATTTATATCTTAAGGTAAAATATGAAAGATATCAGAAACTTGGACCTGAAAATTTTCAATTATTATTATTATTTTGAGATAAATTATTCAATATATTAAACGATTTAAAAGAAAAAAAGCCCTGGATCGCTCACCTGATCCATAGCGTAACAAGTAGACCCCGGGGTGGACCATTATTGACCCAGGGCTATAATGTGCATAATGTTGAGGGAGGTCTAAAAAGGTGAAGCTTCATACCAAATATTAACAAAGGCTATAGTTTGAACAGTCTTGGCAAAGGTCCACTAGATGAAGCTACACACCAAATATCAAAGACCTGGGCCTTGCGATTTCAGAAAAGAAGATTTTTTTAAAGATATTCCCTACATAAGGCTATGTAAAACCAAATGGCAATGTTTTCTTCAGGGCCATCATTTAAACAATCTTGATAGAGGTCCAATAGATAAAGCTTCACACCTGATATCAAAGACCTGGGCCTTGCTGTTTCAGAGAAGAAGATTTTCAAAGATTATCTCTATAAAACTCTATGTAAAATCAAAGGGCCGCGGGGCTGGGCCATTTGTGGCCTGAGGGCTATAATTTGAGCAATCTTGGTAGAGGTCCACAAGATAAAGCTCAATACCAAATATCAAAGACATGGACCTTGCAGTTTCAGAGAAGATTTTTAAATATTTCCCTATATAAGTCTATGTGAAAGCAAAGGGTCTCGAGGCGTGGGCATTTTTTTTTGCATCATGGCTGTAACTTGAACAATCTTGATAGAGGTCCACTAGATGTAAGTTCACACCAAATATCAAAGACCTAGGCCTTGTGGTTCACAGAAGAAGATTTTTTAAAGAAATTCACTATAAAAATCTATGTAAAACCAAAGGGTCCGAGGCGGGGGTGTTTTGGTCTCAGGGCGATAATTTGAATAATTTTGGTAGAGGCCCACTAGATGTAGCTTCATACCAAATATCAAAGACCTAGGCCTTGTGGTTTCAGAGAAGAAGATTTTTTTAAGTTTTTTGGTTTCAGAGAAGAAGATTTTTCAAGATTTTCCCTATATAAGTCTATGTAAAACCAAAGGGATTCGGGGCCGGGACATTTGTGGCCCGAGGGCTATAATTTGAACAATCTTGGTAGAGATCCACAAGATGAAGCTTCATACCAAATATCAAAGACCTGGGCCTTGCGGTTTCAGAGTAGAAGATTTTTAAAGAGTTTCACTATATAAGTCCATATAAAACCAAAGCGCCCCGGGGATGGGGCATTTTTGGCCCCAGCACTATAATTTGAACAATCTTGGTAGGGGTCCACTAGATGAAGCTTCATACCAAATATCAAAGACCTGGGTCTTGCGGTTTCAGAGAAGAAGATTTTTAAATATTTTCCCTAATTATATATGTAAAATCAAAGGGCTCCGGGGCGGGGGCATTTCTGGCCCCAGCATTATAATTTTTACAATCTTGTTAGGAGTCCACTAGATGAAGCTTCATACCAAACATTAAAGACCTGGGCCTTGCGGTTTCAGAGAAGAAGCTTTTTTTTTAAATTGCTCCCTATATAATCCTATGTAAAACAAAAGGGACCCGGGGCGGGGGGCATTTTTGGCCCCAGAACTATAACTTGAACAATCTTGGTAGGGGTCCACTAGATGAAGCTTCATACCAAATATCAAAGACCTGGGCCTTGTGGTTTCAGAGAAGAAGATTTTTTTAAGTTTTCGGTGAAAAAAAAATCTATTTGTGGCTCCTGTTACCTAGATTTGTAATGGGCCGGAACCATTTGAACAACTTTGAAAGGAGACCAACATAAGGATCATTCCTGTGAAGTTTGAGCAAATTCCGATCAGTGGTTTAGGAGGAGATGTCGTTTGAAGAAATTGTTTACAGACCGACACACGCACGGACGGGCGGACAGACGACGTGAGCTAATAAATACGTAATGCTCTGTCAGATTTGCCGTCACTAAACATTTCGCCCCCCCCCCCCCCCCCCCACACACACACACACCCAGCGTCATATTAGTTTACGGGCCTACATGCGTTTGTGTCAATATGGAGCTTCACGGACCGATATGCCTAGTAACGTGGCATGAAACACACTTTAATGAAAAAATGGATATGACATTTTCCATGTCGCGTTACTAGGCATATCGGCATATTAAAGATTGTACGTACTCGTTAGAACCGCCTCGGTACACGTTAGAACCGCCTCGATCAGGCGGTTCTAACGAATGTCCACACTCTATATTTTGAGCAGAAATAAGAAAAATATCACAATTTTTCATCATAAAAGTTTCATTTTTTCGGCGATAAAGGTGGCAATGTACTTGTATAGGCGTGTTTGCGTAATGAAATGGGACCACCTAAGGATCATTCCTGTGAAGTTTGGTCAAAATCCGATCAGTGGCTTAGGAGGAGATGTCGATTGAAGAAATTGTTTACGGACGAACGGACGCAAGCACGGTCGCAAGGCCGGGCGTTGAAATTCAGAATAATTGCTCATCATGCTGTGCTACCATCCTGCTAACTTGACAGGTTCAGCAGGATGAAATTGGTGTTGCATTTCCAGCAGGATGAAAATTGAGTTTTCACGGCCGTACGCTTTAAACGCTGATAGGAGCCAAATTTAATTTCCACTTTCTTACATATATTTTTGTTGCCTACAACATGATGGTAAATGTTTTGTGATTTGAAACAATTATTCATCTTGGTGAATTTGTGGCAGGACGTAAAATGGGTTTTCGCGGCCGTACGCTTTAAAGACTGGAAAGGGCTAAATTTGATTTCTAGTTTCTTACATAGTTTTAAAATGCCTACAACATGGTGGTAAATATTTTGAAATTCAGAAGAATTCTTCATCCTGCCGTGCTGCCATCCTGCTAACTTGACAGGTTCAGCAGGATGAAAATTGGTGTTGCATTTCCAGCAGGATGAAAATTGAGTTTTCAAGGCCGTACGATTTAAACGCTGGTAGGAGCCAAATTTAATTTCCACTTTCTTACATAGATTTTTGTTGCCTACAACATGGTGGTAAATGTTTTGTGATTTGAAACAATTTTTCATCTGGGTGTATTTGTGGCAGGACGAAAATTGGGTTTTTGCGGCCGTACGCTTTAAAGACGGGAAAGGGCTAAATTTGATTTCTAGTTTCTTACATAGTTTTTAGGTGCCTATGACATGGTGGTAAACATTTTGAAATTCAGAAGAATTTCTCATCCTGCTGTGCTGCCATCCTGCTAACTTGGCAGATTCAGCAGGATGAAAATTGATGTTGCATTTCCAGCAGGATGAAAATTGAGTTTTCACGGCCGTACGCTTTAAATGCTGATAGGAGCCAAATTTAATTTCCACTTTCATACATAGATTTTTGTTGCCTAAAACATGATGGTAAATGTTTTGTGATTTGAAACACTTTTTCATCTGGGTGAATTTGTGGCAGAACGAAAAATGGGTATTCGCGGCCGTACGCTTTAAAGACGGGAAAGGGCTAAATTTGATTTCTAGTTTCTTACATAGATTTTAGGTGCCCACAGCATGGTAGTAAATATTTTGAAATCTAGAAGAATTTCTCATCCTGCTGTGCTGCCATCCTGCTAACTTGACATGTTCAGCAGGATGAAAATTGGTGCTGCATTTCAAGCAGGATGAAAATTGAGTTTTCAAGGCCGTACGCTTTAAACGCTGATAGGAGCCAAATTTAATTTTCACTTTCTTGTATAGATTTTTGTTGCCCATATATCATGATGGTAAAAGTTTTAAGATTTGAAACAATTTTTCATATGGGTGTATTTGTGGCAGGACGAAAAATTATTGGGTTTTCGCGGCCGTACGCCTTAAAGACGAGAAAAAGGGCTAAATTTGATTTCTAGTTTCTAATATAGTTTTTAGGTGCCTACAGCATGGTGGTAAATATTTTGAAATTCAGAAGAATTTCTCATCCTGCTGTGCTGCCATCCTGCTAACTTGACAGGTTCAGCAGGATGAAAATTGATGTTGCATTTCCAGCAGGATGAAAATTGAGTTTTCACGGCCGTACGCTTTAAACGCTGATAGGAGCCAAATTTAATTTCCACTTTCTTACATAGATTTTTGTTGCCTACAACATGATGGTAAATGTTTTTTATTTGAAACACTTTTTCATCTGGGTGAATTTGTGGCAGGACGAAAATTGGGGTTTCGCTGCCATAAAAATTGGGTTTTCGCGGCAAGACGGGAAGGGACTAAATTTGATTACTAGTTTCTAACATAGCTATAGGTGCCAATAACATGGTTGTATATATTTTGAAATTCAGAACAAGTTCTCATCCTGCTGTTCTTCTATCCTCCTAAATTATTAGTTTCATCCTGCTGTCCTGCCATCCTGCTGACTTAATATTTCATCCTGCTGTCCTGCCATCCTGTTCACTTATTATGATTCATCCTGCTGTCCTGCCATCCTTTTAACTTAATGTTTCATCCTGCTGTCCTGCCATCCTGCTAACTTAACATGTTTCATCCTGCTGTCCTGCCATCATGCTAACTTTTTTGAGCTTCAGTGACACCGCCATTGCTAACAACAACGCCATGATGATGTAAACATTCTATCGTAATCAACGGCGATCGGTCACATTTGACCATTATTCGCAGTACACTCCAGATTTTGCAGGATGAAAACCTACACTGTATTTAATCATGTAATTGCGGTAGAGATCTTTAACATGCACAGGATATGACGAGGGTGTGTGTGTGGGTGTGTGTGTGTGGGGGGGGGGGCGTCCAGTTAACGTCCCGATCCGAGGGACGGTGCACTGTGAATTGAAATGGTGTCAATGGTACAAGTTCTGACACCGCAATTTCATTACCGAGTAATATTTCCCCTGCAGGAAATCGAACCGGGGGCCTCTAGCATCAGAGGCAACTGCACTGAACACAGAGCTACCACATTCAAAATAAACGCCAGTTGAATGGATGTTAGAATCTGACACTGTCTAACAGAATCAACAATGTTAGATCTATAGGCGTACGTTATCGGTTGAAGAGAGAGAATGGCGTTTTAGAAGGATTCCATTCAGAAAACATACACATTTGTTGAATACATGAAAACTGTGAGTACAAAAAGAAGATCATTTGCGATGTAAAAACTAACTGCTCACGTAGCTGAATGGCTGGAAAACAGTGCTAAAAGTAAACAAAAAGCACAATAATTTTGGCGGGTCTAGCAATGCGTAAATATGGGGAACCATCATTAAAATATAGAAACAAGATGTGATAAACAGATTATAACGTGGGGTTTTGGTTAACGCCCGCAGTATCAACCCTCGACCATTATCAGCCCTCGAGCTAAAAACCCCATGTGCTAATCTCTAATTCTTTGGTTAATTTTGTGCCATATGTGCTGCACAGGAGGTTTAATAGTAATGTTCGTGTCCCTGCAACTCCTTCTACAGTATTTGATGTAGGGCATTGAAACTTGCAACATAGATCAAACATGCACTGAACATGTGCGTAAAGGAAACGGGATTTTGACTTAGCCACTTATTGCAAAACTATGGCCCCATGAACGACTTTAATACTTTAAAATGGTTTGGCCATGTGTGCAGCATATGAGTTTAAACATTACTGTTTGTGTCACTAAAACTCCTGAGTATTTAATGCAGGACAGTCAAACTTGCAGCACGGTTCAGACATGCATTGAACATGAGCATTAAGGAAATAGGATTCTAAACCAGCCCCTAATTGCAGAATTATATCTCCTATAACGACTTGAACATTTTGGCCACATGTGTAGCATGGGATGTTAATTGGTACTGTTCGTTTCTCCGCAACTCGTCCTACAGTATTTGATGCAGAACATTGAAACTTGCAACAGAGTTCAGACATGCATTGAACTTGTGCATAAGAGAAACATGATTCTGATCCAGCAACCTATTGCAGAATTATGTCCCCTTGAAAGACTTAAACGTTATGGTCATATGATATTTGGATAATGATGCAGATTCTAGTTTAGTTAGAATGTGTGCCTATCTACTGCATTGGTTAAACACATTGCTCATCTAGTGAGGCATATGGCGGGGGCATACATCATCTTTAATGGTTGCCTTTTTTTTTTCGCGCTTCTTCACTACATTCTACGTCCGCAGATGTGGTTACATTCACTTTTGTCACAGCGCCGTCACCTCCCAGTACATTAAGAAAACACGTCTATACAAAAACATTGCCACCTTTATCGCCAAAAAAATGAAAATTTTATGATGACAAATTATGATATTTTTTCTTATTTCTTCTCAAAGTATAGATTGTGGGCACTCGTCAGAACCGCCTCATCGAGGCGGTTCTAACGAGTACCCACAAGCTATATTTTAAAGCAGAAATAAGAAAAATAAGGTATACCCCCTGAAACCCCAGTTTTCCTATATGAGAGTGGGGTTCAAGGGGATCAAAATTATGTAGGCGTGTTTTCGTGATGAGATAATTTTGTTCTGATATTTTTTTTCTATCTTTGAATGCTAAACGTCATTTGAAGTTCAGTCTAAACCTATAAAAAGAATGAAACCGCGTTACTCTAGCCATTCCCTGGCGTTTGAAATGTCATAAGATGTATGTTTTAATATGGTTTTAACAATGATTTGAAATTTTACAACCCTATCAACAGATTTTTTTTACTAAATGTTGTAAGGACAAATTTACGAAAAAATAAATCTGATCGCCTTAGCTGTAAATGATGATTATTTAAGGTGAATAAGAATTTGCAGAGATAAAATTTCTGTTGGCAACATGAATCAAACTAGCTTGTAAAAAGTTGTCAAGTGCGTCTTGGTATAATTTGATCCACTTCAGATGGGAACAATAACTTAAAGGGTTCATCCAAATTCAATGAAAAGTACAAGTGTTGCAGGGCCCAACCTCTATATAGAAAATAAAATAAAATAAAAATTAACAAAGGGCCGTACCTCTGGTAAAAATAAGTCGAGCATGACCTCGATAAAAATGACCATCCTCAGATCATGGGAACATTAACTGTAAAGTTTCATCAAAATCCCTTGAAAGCTGTAGGTGGATTTGCGGAGACATGGTTATGTCTGCGGACCAACGGTTACCTCAGTAAACTATGATCAACATCAGGTCATGGAAACAATAAACGGAAAACTTCATCAAAACCCTTGAGAAATGTAGGAGGAGTTGCGGAGACAAGAACTTATTTTGATAAAATGCCTAAACTGACAAAGGGCCATAACTTGAGTAAAACACAGTCAAGCGTGATTTCTATAAAATAAGATCACCTTCAGGTCACGGGAACAGTGATACATTTCATTAACAATCAATGAAAACTGCAAGAGGAGTTGCTGGGACAAGACTGGAAGTAAGGGCGAGGATTGTGGCCACGTAAAATCGATTTAAGCCCCCAAGTGGAATTCGTTTCCGCTGACCGTTCCAAGGCTGTTCTTCTGTCGCGGTTTATTTTTGTTATGGTTTTGCTTTGGGTGTTTGTATCGCTTATATTATTTTATTTTTGGATAGCCGATTGGCCATTTTGTGGGAAAGTAACTGTCCTTTTGGCTTTCCGCTATTGATGTTTCCATTAGGGTCTGTTGTTTCATGCTTGTGTTTCTTTCCCTTTGGTGTCTCTGATGGTCGCTCTGGGTTAATTGTATCGATTCCAGATGCCTCCACTTCTAATTTACTGTTGAAAAAAAGTGCCAAAGGATCATAACTTTCGTAAAAAGCAGTCGAGCATGACCTCAATAAAATATGATCATCTTCAGGCCATGGGAACAATAATTGGAAGGTTTCATCAAAATCCCTAAAAAACTGTCGGAGGAGTTGCAAAGTCGACTAACGTCGGGCGACAAACGTACATGTACAATGTGGGTCGTCGTTAGGTCATTTTGGCAACGGTACGGTTTTTCGTCAGAATAAACATGAAATATGTCATTTTATCACATGACGTCAAGTCTGGGAGTGTTATAACGCCATGTTATAAATTCGATAATCCACTAGTGAATTAAATATGCAAATTAGTTAGATACACCCCGTAACGTTACATGTATGACGTCGCGTTTACCAATGGCGGAATATTGACATTTTTGTAAAACAGTCGTGGATAAAATGCGTTTTAAATGTCATATGATAAATAGAATCTTGCATTCGTGCTCATGTATTATTGAGTTTATTAAACTCGTTGAGGAAAAGAGATAAAATGCTCGGCAAAGCCTCGCATTTTATCCATTTTGCTCAACTCGTTTAATAAATCTGCGACTGGTCTTACACTGTCAGTTTGTTGACGACTATATTGAATAACACCCTTGTAAACCTTACAGTATGCAGTCTTAGGGGAACCGGGTCTACAACATCAATAAGGTGATAACTGTATTCGAAATCGTGATTTGGGGATGTAAATCAGAGGTTTTACGGTCGGAAATTTCGTGTTACGCCGACGGAAAACGTAATTTGCGACCGTAAAACTAACGATTCACATGTACCTTCCTAAAAAGACAATGTTCACTTCAGTTATAGAGGATCTTACATGAGTGTTCATGTATTATTGAATTTATTAAACGAGTTGAGGAAAAGGGTATAATGCGAGGCTTTCCTCAACGAGTTTAATAAATTCAATAATACATGAGCACGAATGCAAGATTCTATTTATCATATGACATTTAAAACGCATTTTATCCTCGATTTTTTACAAAAATGTCAATATTCCGCCGTTAGTAAACGCGACGTCGTTAAGGATGTCGTACATTTAACGTTACGGGACGTTTCTAGCTAATTTGCATATTTACTCCACTAGTGGATTATCGAAAATAATACATCACGTTATCACACTCACAGACGCGACATCGTATGATAAATCCCCATTCTAATACATTTTTTTCATTTGTTTTGTAAAAACTTGTACCATTTTGCACATAACGGCAATCACTGCGAGCTGCGTAAATCCTTATAGCGACGTTACGCGATGACGTCAGATTTCCGACAGTATACCGCAGAATATACTGCGGCAAATTTTTGACGTTATCCAATCAGACGTCGCGTTACATACGCAAATGCATTAGAATGATATATGACAGACTGCATGCATGATCGTTAACCTTGTCATCGCTGACAACTTTGCTTCTTTCTTGATCTGCATGCCGGCGAGTTGAGAGTTTTGGAGACAGGACAGATAGCAAAATGTCACATGGGCCTGTACTAACGACACAAGTATAGAAATACGTATAGAGATAGCCGTTGTATTATTGCTACAGTCTCTAATCAAAACCTAGCCTCCAATATGTCAGATTTTACATTTATCGGAATGTACATCCGCGTGACAAAGTGTATTCTTTCAGGTCGAAAATATTTTGCGGACGAAAATATGTGCTATATTTTGTTATTAACGCTCCAAATATTGGCTGTGGATGCTCTGCACAACCGGCTTAATGGGGCGGTATTAACGAGTACCCACAACCTATGTCTTGGAGCGGAAATACGGAAAATAATTTCTTGCACACCAGACCAGGAAATCCGTGATTTTACCCTGGGATAGAAATTAATGTTCTGACCCTGGTGTTCCAACCCAAAATCGAATGTAATCGGGTGTTTGATAAATGCACTGATAAATGCACTGGTTGATGCGCCGTCGTTAGGTTGACGTCACAGCACGTTACGAAACGTCACTAAACATTCCTGCTGTGTCATCACAATATGGCGGACGTCGGTAACCGAAGTGACTGCAGCATTAAAAATCCGCGCTAAGAAATGGAAGGTATGCAAGAAAAAGAATTCTATATGGGTGTGAGGGGTGGAAAGAAAAATCCGTCCCTCGGAATCACTGTCCGGCATCACTCGGCAAGCCTCGTGATGCCGGACAGTGACCCTTGTGACGGATTTTCCCATACACCCCTCACACCCATATAAGATTCTTATAGTATACCCCTGTTTACCACAGATTCGCGATTTACAGGGATGTTCATTACAGAGACTTGGTTATGTGATGTCCGCACATTTTGTGCATTGTGTATATTTGTAATTATAATTTTGTCCGAAACTGATACATGAAAATGCTTTAGGTGTTTAACTTCTTCAATGGCCAATACACGTAAAATGCTTTAGGTGTTTGACTTCTTCAGTTACCAAAACACGTAAAATGCTTCTTCAATGGCCAATACACGTAAAATGCTTTAGGGATTTATCTTCTTCAGTTACCAATACACGTAAAATGCTTCTTCAATGGTCAATACACGTAACATGCTTTAGGTGTTTAACTTTTTCAATGGCCAATGCACGTACAATGCTTTTGGTGTTTAACTTTTACAATGGCCAATGCACGTGAAATGCTTTAGGTGTTTAATGTTTTCAATGGCCAATGCACGTAAAATGCTTTAGGTGTTTTACTTTTTCCATGGCCAGTACACGTAAAATGCTTAAGCTGTTTAACTTTTTCAATAGCCAATAAACGTAAAATGCTTTAGGTGTTTAACTTTTGCAATGACCAATGCACGTAAAATGCTTTTGGTGTTTAACCCTTTTAATGGCCAATGTACGTAAAATGCTTTAGGTGTTTAATTTTTTCAATGACCAATACACGTAAAATGCTTTAGGTGTTTAACTTCTTCAATGGCCAGTACACGTAACATGCTTTAGGTGTTTAACTTCTTTAATGGCCAATACACATACAATACTTAAGGTGTTTAACTTCTTCAATGGCCAATACACGTAAAATGCTTAGGTGTTTAACTTCAGCTACCAGTACACGTAAAATGCTCCTTCAATGACCAATACACGTAAATTGCTTTAGGTGTTTGACTTCTTCAGTTACCAATACACGTAAAATGCTTCTTCAATGGCCAATACACGTTAACATTACGCAAACACGCCTACTAAAATACACTGTAATCTTTATCATCATAAAAATGAATATTTTAAAATGAAAAATTGTGATATCTTTCTTATTTCTGCTGAAAATATAGATTGTGGGCACTCGTTAGAAACGCCTCATCGAATCATAAAATAATCTATATTTAAGAGCAGAAAAAAGAAAAATAAGGTTTACCCCTGCATACCCCAGTTTTTCTATTTAAAAGTGGGGTTCGAATGGGTCAAAATTATATAGGCGTGTTGCCGTGATGACTGCTTTAGGTGTTTAACTTTTTCAATGGCCAATGCACGTAAAATGCTTTAGGTGTTTAACTTTTTCAATGGCCAATGCACGTAAATTGCTTTAGGTGTTTAACTTTTTCAATGGTCAGTGCACGTAAAATGCTTTAGGTGTTTAACTTTTACCATGGCCAATACACGTAAAATGCTTTAGGTGTTTAGCTTCTTCAGTTACCAATACACGTAAAATGCTTAAGGTGTTTAACTTCTATAATGGCTAATACACGTAAAATGCTTTAGGTGTTTATCTTCTTCAGTTACCAATACACGTTTGTTTGTTTGTATTGGAGTTTTACGGCCCTGTCAACACTATTTAGGTCATTTTTGAGCCAGTCAGTTTACCTATCAACACTTTCCTGGGCAGGCTTAACGTAAGCGGTTAACCAGTACAGTGCACATTCTTTCGCCAGAAACTGACAACTGCCCTTCTTGAATCAGCGGAAAGGAGAGAATGACCGTAGAAAAGATTTCATGATCAATCTCCACGAAAGAATGTTGCTGATCCCGGCGAGAGTCGAACCCGCGTCCTCCTTATCACCAGTCAGACGCGCATCGGACTGAGCCACTGAGGCCGGCTACCAATACACGTAAAATGCTTTAGGTGTTTATCTTTTTCAATGGCCAATACACGTAAATTGCTTTAGGTGTTTAACTTTTTCAATGGCCAATGTACGTAAAATGTTTTAGGTGTTTAACTTCTCCAATGGCCGATGCACATAAAATGCTTTAGGTGTTTGACTTTTTCAGTTACAAATACACGTAAAATGCTTCTTCAATGGCCAATACACGTAAAATGCTTTAGGTGTTTAACTTTTTCAATGTCCAATGTGCGTAAAATGCTTTAGGTGTTTAACTTTTTCAATGACCAATACACGTAAAATGCTTTAGGTGTTTAACCTTTTCAATGGTCAATGCACGTAAAATGCTTTAGGTGTTTAACTTTTTCAATGGCCAAAACACGTAAAATGCTTTAACTTCTTCAATGGCCAATAGAGTCTTTCGCCTTGAAGCTTTTGCAAAAAGCATTACGATAACATGTGATATAGTGCATTCAACGGCTACTTTTCCAATAAAAAAAATGTCAATTGTGTTTTATTTATACTGCAAACATAGGGTGTTGGTGCTCGTTAGAACCGCCTCGTTGAGGCGGTTCTAACTAGTACCCACAACCTATATCTTGGAGCGGAAATAAGGAAAATAATGTTCATCCCCGTAAACCCACGGTTTCTCTATATGGAGTGGAGTTCAGAGGGGTATTCAATTCACGGACCGGTTATCATGATAGATCGAGATCTGCCCTCCGCTGATGTTCATGCTGATCAGGGTCCATTTGTTCTAAACTAACGATGAACTTAAGTTAATAAATCGTTAAAATTGAACCATTTAATAGTGGACATATGCCAATAATTATATAATAAAATATGAGTAAACGCAAAAGCTACGCACATTTTTTCCAGTAAAACATGATTATTCCTGCGAGCATGTTAAGCTTGTAATACTCCCAGCAGTTTATCTGTTCGCATTCGAAGCACCCTACCAAATATTTTTCCAGTAAAAAATGAGTATTCCTGCCAGAAATCCGACATCTGTACCTTTTATAGTTCGAACAAATTGACCTGATACTAACCTTTATGCATGGAATTTTGTCAGTGTTATCGCCTAATACGTCGGCTTTCGTAACCTTCTCGTGAATTTTCGGTATCACGTGAATAGCGGCCCATTTACCGACCTCTATGTATTAAATAACACTATCGTCATTTTCGGGAGACGGCGAAGATAAATACATGCATTCAGTCGGGTGTGAAAGTATGTTAATAGAGTTCACCAGTCTCAGGTCAATTTGTTCGAACTATACGAGCACGTTAAGCTTGTAATACTCGTTCGCATTCAAAGCACCCCACCAAATAACGCGTTTATACACGTTGAGGATCATATGTATAATAAAACGCAATAATATAAAGTGGGTCATGGATTTCTTAAGCCTTTTTTTTCAATATTCAGGCTGTCATGATTTCAGTCGAAGTTTAACCCTTTTTGTACCAAATGGAATCTTCCTCCTTATATATACATGTAGCAGAAGTTCATTTCAAACTTTAGGGGTGTCAGGTTGTGTTTTCATCAAAATTTATTTGGAAAATGACTGAACTTTTAGCAAACAGTGGAGGCCCTTATCAGACGTCTGATCCGGGCCTACACTGTTTGTCAGGGTACCCGTTTTGGGGTCTCTGGTACTGAATGGGTTAAAAGTAACATTGTCAGTTCCTCTGACAGGCTGACAGTTCTAGATCAATGTTGTGAATCCAGGAAATAATTTGATCTGGGAAACCTAATATGAAGTTTCATTAAGAGGTATGCGATTAAAGGAAAACATTTGTATTTCTGCCTTGTTCACCCAACTAACATTTGAAATGCTTGTTGGATTATTCACCCAACTAACATTTTAAATGCTTGTTGGATTAGAATAAGTTTTTTTCCTTTATGCGCTGTATTCTAGAAAGCCTTTATGCGGACTGAACCAATTATTTGTCTCAACCATGACAGGAACAAGGACGAGGATTACGGACATGGAAAATCGATTTAAGCTCCCCCCCCCACCCACACACACAAACACACACACCACCACCACCACCACCCCAATCCCCCACACAAGTCTGTGAAATACGTTTTGCTGACCGTCACAAGTTGATTCTTCTGTCGTTTTTCATTACTTGTTATAGACTGTCTTAGCATGTATGTATTGCTTTCATCGTGTTTTAGTTTGGATAGGCGTTTGGCCATTTTGTGGGAAAGCAACTGTCCTTTCAGCTATCCGCTAGTGATGTGTTCATTAGGGTTTAGTTACTTCATGTTCGTGTTTCATTCCCTTTGGTGTCTCTGATGGGAGGTGTGAGGCTATTAGATTCTTATATGGGTGTGAGGTTTGGATGGAAAAATCCGTCCCGAGCGTCACTGACCGGCATCGCGAGGCTTGCTGAGTGATGCCGGACAGTGATCCCGAGGGACGGATATTTCTATCCACCCCTCACATCCATATTGGACTGTTTTTCATGCAAACCTTCCATTTCTTAGCGCGAAATTTCAATGCTGCAGTCACTTGGTTAACCAACGTTCGCCATATTGTGTTGACACTACAGGAATGTTTAGTGACGTCATGTAACGTGCTGTGTCGTCAACCTTAACGACGGCGCATACGACTGTTCATTGATCAAAAACGCGATTATATTCGATTTTGGGTCGGAACACCAGGGTTAGAACAAAAATTTCTATCCGAAGGTAAAATCACGGATTTCCGTGTCTGGTGTGCAAGAAAATTGTATCCATCCGTGATCAATGCCTTCGCTTATATTTCTAATCATTTTAAAACTATGGTGACTTAAATAGTCCTTTTAAACATGCTCAACTAAACGAGTGTACTTCCTTAAATACCATGCTTATCTTGTACTTGCAACACGATAACAGGCCCTTGCAATAAACAACCCTTACCCCCCCCCCTACCCCCAGTTTATACAGATAAAGTTGGGGTTTGTGATGATAAACAAATTTTTTTTTCTAATCTCTGCTCCAAGACATACGTAGTGGGTACTCGTTAGAGCCGCCTTTGATGCACTAAGTGTAACTGATGTGTTGTCGTAATGTATTATTGCAAAATAAATATATCACTGATATAGCTCTGGTGCAAAAGTAATAGCAAACAGCAAACATAATATCGCATGGTTATCACACTACTTAAAGGCATTTATTCTTGATTATTGAGGACTATCATTTCATTACATAATATTATGTAGCCCTCAGTGCTCACTGGAGAGAAGTCCTCTGCCTTCAACAGGTAAGGGGCCGCCTTGGGGAAAATCAATAAATTACTTACTGTTGACTGGTGTACATTATTGATTTTCCCCTTAAGTGTCTCAGTCAGGGGATTCAACAAGAGCTACTAATCACCCTATTAAGGGCCGCCTTTGATCTACTATAGTCAGTATATCACAGGGGGCAATAAAACAATTATGGACACACGGTGTGTTCTACTGTTACAGAATAAATGCCTTTAAAAGATATCGCATTATTGTCAAACGTGCATAATCAATATTGAGCTGATATCATAAAGATAGATTCATACTGAAAGCGTTCAGTGCCAAGGAGATATCTCTCCTTGTAATGTCAGTTTTGTACAAGTGACAACATTAAATTCCATTACATTTCTATCAGTACCAAATGGGCCCGTCAAGCGATTTTGGAACTTATCGCCTATGCGAGCAGCGAAGGTTCAGGCGAACCTGCGCATCCGCGCAGTCTCGCCAGAACCTTCGCTGCTCGCTCATACAAGCAGTGAATCAAGAGGAACCTTCAGACAGAAAACAATATCCCTGGCCCCTCTGAATGACCGGGCATGCGCAGTTAAAATTTGTAATGACGGAATGCTCGAATACACAAATTCGTTTGGCGGGGCTCAAATAAGATTATTAATCTGGTCTACTGTGTTGCATTCAAATAACGAAACGTGTGCCCTTCGATTGATATGTTGTGAGACTCATATTGAAGGGTTTGAATTTTGTCGGACATATTGTATTATTTTTCGATATAATCCCCTTCAGTATATATACAATTTTGCCAGAGGTCTTAAAAGGTCACGATGCCACTTTTAAAGAACTCCTTTTCTTAGCTGTTCCAAAAGTCATCCAATACGCATATGACGTCATCATTGGACTGAAAGTTGGTGTCTGAAATAGCCGTTTTCAGTTTTTGGAAATGAATGAAAGTTTGATTGAGCGAGATCATGTGAATAAGGCGGATGCTCAATCAATTTAAAGCCACAATTATGAAGGGCAGCCATAGCAATGACAGACTGGTGAACAGGAGCATTGTCCTGATGGAACGACACACCTTTACTGAGCTTTCCGTGGCGCCTATGTTTTATATTTTCCCGTAACTGTGTCAGAAGTGAAGCATAGTATGTGCCATTGATTGTTTGTCCCTTTTGGAGATAATCTATTAGCCGAATACCATCTGCATCCCAGTAAACCGAGGTCATAATCTTCCCAGCAGATGGAACAGCCTTTGTCTTCTTTGGCGGAGGTGCGCCAGGTTGCTTCCATTGTTTCGATTGCTGTTCGGCCTCTGGGGTAACATGATGGGCCCATGTTTCCTCAAGAGGGACACATCTCTGAAGAAAGCTAAAAAGGGTTAATACAGTCGAACTTCGATGGCTCGAACCCCTTTGGGACCATGAAACTTTATTCGAGACAGGGGATGTTCGAGCCACTGAGATTACTTCCAGGAGGCATAACGAGATACTTTTGGACATATTTTCGCTGCTCTGTAATAAAAATGTATGCTGTGTCTACTCATTAGAATCGCCTCATCGAGGCGATTCTAATGAGTACACACAGCATACATTTGCAAGATAAAAGACAAAAAAATCTCCTTAATTATCTCGCAGCATTTCTTATGTAGAGAACTTCCCTAAGGCTCAAGAACGGGTTCGACTCAGCCATGGTAAACGAGCCATCGGTGTTCGAGCCATTGAAGTTCTAGTGTATTAGCACACGATTATGTGGCCTGGTGTGCTTCTGATCAACTGTCAGAGGCCATTGGTACCCATCGGGCCGACCACTTTCTCATTGCAAGATCCTATTTCAGAATGGAATTACTCTTTCCTGTGAAATGTCAGCTCTACTGGCTATACATAATCTGTCAGTCATAACAATATCACGGACATTTTTGACCATTTCTGGGGGTGCAACATCGACAGACCTTCCAGGATGGGGGTCATCCTCAAGATTTTGTCTGCCGCGCTTAAATTCCGCCACCTACATTTTCACTGTAGCATATGAAGGGGCATCTTTCCTAATGTTGCAACAATACCATTATTGATATCCTTAGGTGTTACACCTTTTTTATGCAAATATTTTATCACTGACCAAATGAGACCAGTCTTGGGGTACACGGCCCTATATAGTCAGAGAATAGTGGGACATAAAGAAGAACATCACTGCGCACCTCCTTCAATACGAGGCACACAACATATCAATCAACCTTCGTAGCATACCTTGGGAAACTATACACCGAATCAGATCAATAACCACATATTATAAAGTTCAAAACGTTCATACACAGAAAACGGATGAGGCGCAGCGATATAGGTCTGATCAAATATCGCACTATTGTCTCCGATTCAAAATATAACGTGAATAATGATGTATGAACGTGTCAGTTCTTAAGTAATCAGTGTATGCATATTGTCTGCTAAAACATTAAGAAACTCGACATTCAGTAGGAGTTTGGTCGACTAAATATGTATCCATTACAAATAAACACTTATGCAAATTTACTGCCGAAAAAATGTGATAAAAATTTGTTATATTTGTTTTTTTCTTATTTCCGTAAACTATAACCGTTCCAAGGTGGTTTCATTGGTACTGTTTAACATTTGTTCTCTTACCTTACAGTTCTGTATGACTATCCAAACTCATCACGAAAACACGCCTATATAAATTTGACCCCCTTGAATCCCACTTTTATATAGTAAAACTGGGGTTTAAGGGGGTATACATTATTTTTCTTATTTCTGCTCAAAAACATAGATGGTGGGTACACGATAGAACCGTCTCGTCGAGGCGGTTCTATCGAGTCCCCGCAATCTATGTTTTGAGCAGAAATAAGAAAAATATCACAATTTTTCATTTTAAAATTTCTAATTTTTGGCCAAAAATTTGGCAATGTATTTGTATAGGTGTGTTTTCGTAATGTTGCAAAACGACCAAGCGTGATGCAATGTAACAGTGCAACTTACCAAAGACTTGTTTAGGATTTGGTCATTACGTTAACACATCCGTGTGATATAGTGCACTTTTCAAACCTCAAAAAAGGTATTTTTCTGATGAAAATTTGTAATATTTTTCTTATTTATACTCCAAACATAGGTTTTAGGTGCTCCTTAGAACCGCCTCATTGAGACGGTTCTAACGAATACCCACAACCTATGTCTTGGAGCGGAAATAAGGAAAATAATGTAAACCCCAGTTTTCTCTATATAAAGTTGGGTTTAGGGGCGGGGCTTTATTTCACGGACTTGTTCACGTGATGGTGATTGATCTTGACTTTATTTTCACTGTTAGACTGCATCATGTACATTAATTGTAGCCATACGTGCTATATTATAGTGTTGCAATCTGCCGAAGACGATTAGAAATGTACATCTTGACCTCATTTACAAGGTCACATGCGTAAAAAACTGTCACATTTGGACAAAAATAGCTTGTAAGAACAACATCGCCTAAACGAAAGAAGGAATTGTTGTCATCCATGGTACAGTATATCATTGAAACCTACCAAAGATTGTATCGACATTGACCTATTTTTCCAGTTCATGTAGTGCAAAGACTGTCACCTTTTACCATTTTTGCATTAAATTACCCGTACCAATTCCTGAATTGAAACCATGTATGATTTTACATTCGATCAACATATTGGAGACTTGTTGAGCATAAAGCTCTTAAGGACTGGAAATTTAGCATTTTAAAACTAGTGAATAAACGCATTTCTTTCTTTTCTCAAAATACTAACTTATTACCTCCTATGCCTAAGACGTCTTTACGTCATCTTAAACTAGGTATTCAAGAATTTCATAGGAAGTTTGTTTGGCCCCTGCAGACAAGGCCGCTAACAACGTCGTCGTTGTGTGACGGCTCCACTATGTTAACACGCTTAAGCAGGAGTTTGGTGGTACTAAGGCCTATGAACTTCAGCCTTTAGCTAAAGAGAGAGCTATAGTAGATAAACATATTTGTCATTCAGCCACCAAGTTTGCTGTGTGTGTTACCGAAGGCAAAGACGAGCTTCCTAAGCTATACTGGTTACCAAAACTTCATAAAAGACCTTACAAAGCACGGTTTATTGCAAATTCTAGCTCTTGCACTACCACTGAACTTTCTAAATTATTAACTTCCTGTCTTACTGCTATTAAAACGCATGTGATTAAATGTTGTTATATAGTCTTTGAAATATCAGGAAGAAATCTGTTTTGGTCTATTAAAAATTCGAATGAGGTTTTAAATAAATTGAAATCCAGACATTTTCGTGCTTCAAGTCTGTCTACTTACGATTTTTCCACTCTTTACACTATACTTCCTCATAATCTTATAAAAGAAAAGCTTAATGATTTAATTGAATTGGCTTTTCACAGAGAAGATTCTCTCTATCTTGCATGTAATGTCAGAAATGCATTTTTCGATTCTAAAGAGCATAAAAATTATACTCTTTGGTCATGTCAGAAAGCGTGTGATGCCCTCACCTTTCTACTTGACAATATTTATATTAGATTCGGTTCTAAGTTATTTAGACAAATTGTGGGTATTGCGATGGGTACGAATTGCGCACCGCTTGTGGCTGATCTATTCTTGTATTGTTACGAAAGAGACTTCATGGTGTCGCTTTCCATTGATAACCAATCTGAAATTATTGAAGCTTTTAGCTCCACATCAGATATTTAGATGATTTATTAAATATTGATAATACCTATTTCGATGGTTTGATCAGTCAGATTTACCCCCCAGAACTTCAATTAAATAAAGCAATTTCTTCTGATACCGAGGCCCCGTTTTTGGATTTACATTTATCTATTGTAGATGGGTTTCGTTTCGTGCAAAATTTATGATAAACGCGATGACTTTGATTTTGAGATTGTAAATTTTCCTCTTTTGGATGGTGATGTTCCTCGTGCGCCATCCTATGGCGTTTATATTTCGCAGTTTATTCGATTTGTTAGACTGTGTAGTCATGTAACTGACTTCAACACTCGTTATAAATTATTAACAGCTAAACTTCTTAATCAGGGTTATCGGTACCATAAACTACGCAAAGCCTTTTCAAAATTTTGTAGACCCCATTCTGATTTAATTTCAAAATTCAATATTGGACTTAAATCTCTTCTGCAACAAGGTCTATCGGAACCCGAATTTTATGGTGACTTAGTATATAAATTCAGAAAAATATATAACCGCACTGACTTCAGCACCCAATTTCGTAAAATCGTTCTTTGATATAAACAGATTGGGTACAGCATGGATGTTATACGACAGACTGCGTGCATGGTAGTTAACCCAATCACGGTTGGCAACTTTGTTTCCCTCTTTAATTGCACGCCGGTGGGTCAGGCCTCAGATTCTATGACGGTTCCAACGTAAAGGCTTATTGAGAATTAGAGAGATCTAATTCAAGGTAATGTTGGTTGGTGCCTGATGCTCTGTCTCTGGTCGTGCCCATCGGAGTCTAACTGTTAGTTTTCTTTTGTTCCAGCATTTCAGTGGTTTCTTGCTGTCGAGTCCTCACCATTGTCTCACCTCTGTGGTGCTTTGATTATTTGTGTTCACGGAGATGTTGCACTGATGAGTTAGGAGGCCTTCATGCGGACTGAACGAATTATTTGTCTAAATCGCGACAGAAGTAAGGGCGAGAATTGTGGCAACGTAAAATCGATTTAAGCCCCCCAGTGGAAATCTTTCCACTGATCGTTCCAAGGCGGTTCTTCTGTGGCGGTTTATTTATGTTGTTGTTTGTTACTTACTGTGTGTATCACTTGTGTCTATTTATTTTGGATGGTCATATGGCCATTTTGTGGGAAAGTAACTGTCCATATGGGCTTCCTTTGTTTAGGTTTCCATTATGGTCTGGTCGTTTAATGTTTGTGTTTCTTTCCCTTTGGTGTCTTTGATGGGTGGAGTAAGTTAATTGTATCGATTCCTGATCTTTGTTTTACTTCTACTTTGTTAAGATTGGTTTTTAACTTGACCAAATTATAAAGGTCTCACTGGGCCAAAGGTTGCTCAGTTTTTATTTGTCTACACCATGTCCTTTGAAACGACTGAAACATTCTGGTCAAATCTGGTATAGTATATCTTGGCAATATGGCTATGGAAGACTGGATTGTTCTTTGATGAGCTTCACTGCGGTGTTAAGGTCACAAACATAAATGATGGAGAGATAAGTTATCTTCTGAAAACAGCGACAGTTTCATATGAAATTTATGAAAGTCGCTGAGGGCTTGTTTTATAAAGTTCATCAGCAATGACCATGAGTGTAATTTAGTTTATACTAATTTATTTTAGTTCGACTGCGATGAAAGCTTCAAGCTTATTGAATCGCTCTCGAACACTCATTCTGTGTGTTTTCACTCTCGCGCGGGCGAGAGGCAGTTGATTTTACACCACTGCTACCCATTTACACCTTGGTGGAGTGGGGCAGTGTCATTACGTTTCTTGCCCAAGGACACACCCCGATACCAGTGACCGGCTTCGAACGCACAACCTTTCGATCATAAGTCGAACCACTGCGCTATCGATGCTGACACCATGAGTTTTAAAGCTCTATACCTCTTGATTTATATTTCCTGACCTTCATCGCTGATGCCCATGTGTTGTTGTTATGTCACAAATTACTTAATGCCTTTATGGTTGCCTTTAATGTCACTTTAGTAATGCTCTGTCTCTTGTCGGGCCCACCGGTGTCCACCTGTGGGTTTTCTTGTGTTCCAGCATTTCGTTTTTTTCTCTTGCTGTTCAGCCCTCTTCGGTGTTTTATCTCTCTATTCGTTTGATTTTATGCTTTCGGAGATGTTGCACTAATAAGTTAGAAATCACTCATGCTGATTAAACAAATTATTTGTCTTAACCACGTTAGAGCCAAGGGCGAGGTTTATGGCCACGTTAAATTTATTTAACGCCCCCACACACCCACCACACACACACAAAGTAGAAACATTCTACTGACCGTTCCATTGCAGTTGTTCTAGTGTGGCTTGTCAAGTTAAAGTTCGTCTTTGCATGTATGTGTTGCTAATATCTTTAACCAGTGCTTCAGCTGAGGTGCACGACCCGCCGGATGCTTTTAGCTTTATGAGTGTTACCATGATATATGGGTATGGCGGCCATTTTGGTCATGTGACCTGGACCTAAAACGGTTCCCCCAATAAATGCGCCTTATCGTTAGGAGCAAAAATATATCTTATAGTTTAGTACTGTATTCTGAATCGTTTGCAGGATAAAATGTATTCTAATTTTTCCAGTACAAAAGCATATGTGCCAAAGTTTGACCTAGGCGCAAAGAAGGTCAAGATCAACCCAGGGTCACCATTTTAGCAATTTTTGATGGGCCAACGTCCCAGATGCTATTTGTCAACTTTCGTGGAAATCTGCCCAGTGGTTCTGGAGAAGACTATTTTTGAAGGGTTTTTACCATATATGGTTTGGCGGTCATTTTGGTCATGTGACCTGGACCCCATGAGCAAATTTTGGTTTCCACCATCCCATAGAGGCTCCATATGAAATTTGACTTCAATCGGCCCAACGGTTTCCGAGGAGAAGCAGTTCGAAAATTTACACATTTTTCGCCTCGGCGAGGCTATACTAAATGGGATGAAATATTTCGCATGTTTATTGGTTAGATCTCATTGATATCTATCAGTATGCCAAAAATTGTTTAAATATTCCAACAAAAGCATATGTGTCAAAGTTTGACCTAGGCACAAGGAGGGTCAAGGTCAACCAAGGGTCACCATTTTAGCAATTTATGATGGGCCTACGTCCCAAATGCTATTTATCAAGTTTCGTGGAAATCTGCCTAGTGGTTCTGGAGAAGACTATTTTTGAAGGGTTTTTACCATATATGGCTTGGCGGCCATTTTGGTCATGTGACCTGGACCCAATGAGCAAATTTTGGTTTCCTTCATCCCATAGAGGCTCCAAATGAAATTTGACTTAAATCGGCCCAACGGTTTCCGAGGAGAAGCAGTTCGAAAATTTTCACATTTTTTCGCCTCGGCGAGGCTATACTAAACGGAATGTAATAGTTCGCAAGTTCATTGGTTAGATCTCATTGATATCTATCAGTATGCCAAAAATTGTTTACATATTCCAAGTGGTTAAGTTACACTCACCAATGTTCAAAAACGGGTTAAGGACGGACAGACAGACAGACCATATATGGCTTGGCGGCCATTTTGGTCATGTGACCTGGCCCCATGAGCAAATTTTGGTTTCCCCCATCCCGTAGAGGCTCCATATGAAATTTGACTTCAATCGGCCCAACGGTTTCCAAGGAGAAGCAGTTCGAAAATGTTCACATTTTTCGCCTCGGCGAGGCTATACTAAATGGAATGTAATATTTCGCGAGTCCATTGGTTAGATCTCATTGATATCTATCAGTATGCCAAAAAATGTTTAAATATTCCAAGCGGTTAAGTCACTATCACCAATTTTCACGAACGGGTTACGGACGGACAGACAGACTGACGGAATGACAGAATGACACGGTGATTTTAGGGCACTTTCAGAAATCTACCGACTTCAGTCGGTCGCTTTTTCTGCGGGTCGTGCAATTTTGAATAGCAGCAACTGTCCTTATGGCTTTCCGCATTTGACGTTTGCATTATGGTGAAGTTGTTTTATGTTTGTGTTTACTTGGATCGCAGGTGCGTTCACTTCTGTTTTTCAGTACCTCTCAGTGCACGAACTTCGTCTTTCTGGAACAATTTTCAGGAGTCTCGAATGTGTTTAAGCAATCGAAGTCTTAAAGTATGTTTTCATGATCTAGCGATGGAGGTTAGATATACTGTTAGTTTGTTATTCTTAAAACGTTAATTGCATTTGTGTGGTATCTACTTATCATTGTCTAAATTGCTTTTTCAATGGAAACATTAAACATTCGGATATTACAGAAAGCAAGAAACGTGAATATTTCAATCAAACTGTCTTGAGGTTTGATTTATGCTTTTGAAGTCTAGTGAAATCGGCGGATACAATATTTCCTCGAAAAGTAATCTTCAAACAAAATAAATCTTTCACAGATTGCTTAACAAGCTAGACGACAAAGAAGATTAGCCCAACGTTATTCAGAGTACAAGTGGGCCAGCTGTTCAGACCATGGTTGTCCTAGTGTCAGAAACATCAACTTTTGTTTGTTTAATTTGAGGTTTAACGGCCCCTCAACACTGCACAGGTCATTTTGGAGACGTTGCTTCAAATTTTGTGGGACTTCTACCCAATGAAACCAGATGGGTGGTCCGAGTCGCACCGCTTTGCCTGGACATATATAAAAATACGCCAACTGGCGATGCCGTTCGTGTTGAACAGTCGTACCCGTTAACATACAAGGAAATCCCGATCAAACATGCATGAGGGTATAATAAATACCCTCGAAAATCCTACTTTATTTAGAAAAAGAGGGGTTTAAACAGGTATTTAATCATTTCTTATTCTTCCTAAAACATAGAATGTTGATGCTTATTAGAATAATATCAATGAGGCGATATATTGCACTGAGTACCTACTTTCTATGTTAATAGAAGAAATAATAAACGCCTCGCTCGGGCCATGGTGAGACGCCAAGTTCTGCAACGGAAGGTCAGGTGGTTTTTCTCCGGGTACTCCGGTTTTCGCCCACCTCTGATTAACGATCGGCTCGATATGAGTGAAATAATCTTTAAAGGGCCGTAAAACCCAACCCCACCCCCACCCCCCCCCCCCAAAAAAAAAAAAAAAAAAAAAAGAAATAATAAACAGAAATATCCTAAATCCCATGAAAGCATCTCTCTCAACATAGTTTCGAATGCACGTGGTACACTTCATTACGATAACACATCCCGTGAAACACAGCGCAATTTTTGTTCACATGTCTGAAATTGCTACTTTTCTGTTGAAAAGCCATGATATTGTTCTTGTTTATACTGCGAACGTAGGTTGTAGGTGCTCGTTAGAACCGGCTCATTGAGGCGTTTCTAACATGCTCGTTAGGCGCCGGGTTCTTACGAGTACCTGCAACCTATGTCTTGTCTAACGAGTACCCGTAATCTATGCCTTGATGCATAAATAAGAAAAATAAGGTGTAAACCCCAGTTTTCTATATAAAGTGGGATTTAGGGGGTGTTCATTAAACGGACTTGTTAACGTGATGATTCAGTATACTGCAGCAGTATTGTAATCAAGGCTATTCCATGGGTTCTCTCCTTAGCGACTCTGTCATCCACGACGTATTCGAGGGAACCTTACATCAGGCTAGCAACCTATAAACTCAACTTGATAAAAAGAAAATGATGTTTGCAGGGACTCATTTTTGTCGTATTTTTGCTCGAAAAATAATTTATTGGTACTCGTTAGAACCGCCTCAATTTGTTTTGGACTCGCAATAAGAAACATATCGAATTTGTTCGACTGGTGTCCGACTGAAAAAAATGTCAGTGCAGTGCTAACACATAACGCCAACAAGTTCGTGGTCTGAACACCCCGGGAAAACTAAGAAAACGGGGAAGCTTAGAGAGTAAACATTATTTCTTGCACACCAGACAAGGAAATCCGCGATTTTACCCTGGGATAGAAATTTATGTTCTGACCCTGGTGTTCCGACCCAAAATCGAATATAATCGCGTGTTTGATAAATACACTGGTTGATTACGACCTTGTGTGCGCCGCCGTTAAGGTTGACGTCATGCACGATCCGTGACGTCACTTTACATTCCTGCAGTGTCAACACAATATGGCGGACATTGGTAACCGAAGTGACTGCAGCATTGAAATTCCGCGCTAAGAAATGGAAGGTATGCAAGAAAAAGAATCCAATATGGATATGAGGGGTGGATAGAAAAATCCGTCCCTCGGGATCACTGTCCGGCTTCACTCGGCAAGCCTCGTGATGCCGGACAGTGACCCTTGGAATGGATTTTTCTATCCACCCCTCAAACCCATATAAGATTCTGATATTATGTTCCTGCCCCTTGGGTTAGAGCAGAAATGAGATAAATAATAATTCTGCATCATAAAAATATCAGCGTTACTTCTTTAATTCGTATCTCAAACACTGATATTTTATGATGCAAAAGTGTAAATATTTTTTCCTCACCTGACCGAATCTCATTGGGAGCTTTTGTGTGATGTCCGGCGTCGTCATTCGTCGTCCTTCGTCATCCTTCGTCGTGCGTAAACTTTTTCTTGTGAGCAATTTAGAGGCCGCACTTTTAGTCCAACCAGCATCAAGCTTAGTCAGAATGATTATCAAGACAATATCTGGGTTGATTTCGAATATGGGTAATGTCGAGTCAAAAAGTAAGACAGCAGGTCAAATCATTGAAAAATCATTGTGAGCTGTCTAGAGGCTACAATGCTGTTCTCAGCATCATCAAACTTGGTCAGAATAATCATCTGTACAATATCGCGGTCAAGTTCGAATATAGGTCATATCCCGTCAAAAGTAGGTCAGTAGGTCAAATCACATAACACATTGTGAGTACTCTAGAGCCCAGTTTTGGTCTAATCATCATCATACTTGCTCAGAATTATCATCTAGATAATATCTTGGTCAAGTTCGAATTTGAGTTCATGTCAGGTCAAAAGTAGGTCAGTGGGACATATCACAGAAGAAAATGTGTGGAACACTCTAGATGCCACACTTTTGACCCAATCAGCATTTAACTTGCTCTGAATGATATCTTGATAATATTTCGGTAAATTTCGACTATGGGTCATGTTGGGTCAAAAGGTAGGTCAGTAGGCCAAATCATAGATGCACGTTTTGAACGTTCAATAGTCCATTTATCATCAATCTTGCTCCAAATGATTCTGGAAAATAACTCGGTCAAGCTTGAATATGGGTCAGAAGCCTCCGTGGTGTAGTGGATAAGCTAATCACCTCATAAACCTGGGAGTCTTTAAACCGAGCTTCCGTCCCGTATGACCTTAGCTGTTGGTGGGACGTAAAACTCAAACACACTCACTCACTCGAAAATGGGTCATGTAGGGTAAAAAGTAGTCAGTAGGTCAAATCATAGAAAAACCTTGTGAACACTCTTTGGTCAAATAGTCATAAAACTTGCTCAGAATGATCATCTTGACAATATCTCAGTCAAGTTCGAATATAGGTCATGCTGGGTTATAAGGTAAGTCGGTAGGTCAAATCATTGTAAAACCTTGTGAACATTCTAGAGGAAACGATGTTGATTCGATCATGACAGATCTTGCTCAGAATGATTATCAGGACCATATTTCGGTCAAGTATGAATATAGGTCATGATGGGTCAAGAAGTAGGTCATTAGTCAAATCATAGAAAAACTTTGCGAACACTATAGAGCTCGAAGTTTTGGTCCAATCATCATCAAATTTGCTCAGAATGATCATCTTGACAATATCTCGGCCAAGTTCGAATATGGGTATCAAGTAGTGTTTAAAAGTAGGTTAATAGGTCATTTTTTCCTTAACGTTTGAAGCGTTTGAGGTAAATCCTTCATATTTGGCATGGAGGTTCCTTGTGGCAAGGGCTTCCCATTCAAACAAAAATGGCCTGTGATCTTGACCTGTTACCTACTTTATCATAACTTTTGAACCATGATAGTGACATACAAGTCAGCTTTGTATTACCAAGGACATGGAACAGACGCCAAGACTCCAAGAAAAAAATGTTCTGGTTTTCTTGTGTTCCAGCATTTCGTTTTTTTTTGTGTTTTTTTTTTCTCTTGCTGTCCAGTCCTCTTCGGTGTTTTATCTCTCTATTCGTTTGATTTTATGCTTTCAGAGATGTTGCACTGATAAGTTTGGAAATCACTCATGCGGATTAGACAAATTATTTGCCTTAACCACGTCAGAGCCAAGGGCAAGGTGTATGACCACGTTAAATTTATTTAACGCCCCCACTCCACTACCCCCCACACACAAAGTAGAAACATTCTACTGACTGTTCCATTGCAGTTGTTCTAGTGTGGCTTGTCAAGTTATAGTTCGTCTGTGCATGTATGTGTTGCCAATATCTTTAATTTTGAATAGCAGCAACTGTCCTTATTGCTACCGCATTTGACGTTTGCATTATGGTTAAGTTGTTTTATGTTTGTGTTTACTTGGATCGCAGGTGCGTTCACTTCTGTCTCTCAGTACCTCTCAGTGCTCGAACTTCGTCTTTCTGGAACAATTTTCAAGAGTCACGAAATTGTTTAAGCAATCGAAGTCTTAAAGTATGTTTTCCGGAGCTTGCGCTGGAGGTTAGATATACTGTTAGTTTGTTATTCTGAAAACATTAATTGTATTTGTGTTGTATCTACTTATCATTGTCTAAATTGCTTTTTCAATGGAAACATTAAACATTCGGATATTACAGAAAGCAAGAAACGTGAACATTTCAATCAAACTGTCTTGAGGTTTGATTTATGTTTTTGAAGTCTAGTGAAATCGGCGGATACAATATTTCCTCGAAAAGTAATCTTCAAACAAAATAAATCTTTCACGGATTGTTTAACAAGCTAGACGACAGAGAAGATTAGCCCAACGTTATTCAGATAACAAGTGGGCCAGTTGTTCAGACCCTGCTTGTCCTAGTGTCAGAAACATCAACTTTTGTTTGTTTAATTTGAGGTTTAACGGCCCCTCAACACTGCATAGGTCATTTTGGAGACGTTGCTTCCAATTTTGTGGGACTTTTACCCGACATTGAGCTGAAATGACATCGCCCAATGAAACCAATAGCATGCGCTGTATGAATGAAAATTTCCATGCCGGTAAAGAAGTTTGTGTTCTGCTGTTCTGGTCAAAGTTGTACTTGTATACACTGGTATTTGTCTTCGTTTAGTGCACAGGTTCAAAGCGACATTTTTAGTCAGATGCGGTCAACAGGGTTATTCCGCACGTTTTATAGGCCGCAACAAGCGAAGAGGATATTTCGACCATCTGCACTCAGCGAGGTAAAACATTCGCCTGTACACGACAGAATTCGCCCTTATCCTAATGAACACGGCAACCCCGTAGCTCCAGATCAGATGGCTTCTGAAGCTTCAAAACAGAATCTACACTGTCGTGCAGTTTGTGTAGTGGACACATGTATTATACACACACCTTTATAACGACGGTCGATAAAACTACAGACCTTGATATAACGACACTTTCAGTGAAACAAATCATTAGCTCAAGATAAGACGATTAATGGACATATTCAAGAATATTGCAATTACAGTAAACCAATCATTGTGGCCACCTTTATTAAGCACGCACCCTGTTTTAAGCAAGCGTGCATTCAGTTTCCAACAAAGACAGGTGGATTTAAACTCACCTGTAATAAGAAATCACCTGTCTTAAATAAAGCATGCATTCAGTTCCTAACAAAGGCAGATGGATTTAAACTCACCTATATTAAGCAAGCACCTGTCTTAAATAAAGCATGCATTTAGTTCCCAACAAAGGCAGATATATTTTAACTCACCTGCATTAGGCAAGCACCTGTCTTAAACAAACACATTTGATTATCCTGTAGGTGCGTGCTCGCTTAATACATGCTGGATTGTATTAAAGACTCCAAGAAACGAATGTTGTGGATTTTTGTACTGAGGCGATTGTAAGCGAGGAGACTCTAAAAAAATGTCCCCAACATTTGGTGATTGGAGTGATTTACCCATTCAGTACCAGAACCCCCTAGAGGGATACCTTGGCAAACAGTATAGTTTAAAAATATTTTGTTGCATCCTTCAAACAAGCAATAGGGTCGGGCCACAAGTTCTACCAACATTAGTTACGGCCCTCCCCTAATAGATCTTCATTACAGCAATATACAGACACATGATAATGGCAAAGTAAACAAGTAAGCACTACAAAAATACGAAAAGGTGATGTAGTAAAAGTTATAACAATGTAAATAACATACTAATCAAATAAATGATAAGATAACGGAATGGAATGTCATAAGATGAATTGTCATACTGGCCTTAGTGAACAGCAGACTAATCAGTAAACCTTCTGGTGTCCTTGATAAAAGTTTGGACGGCTGTGAAAATAGTGACATTTTCTTCTGGTGTGAGATTTTCATTTCCAAACAAAAGTTTATTAATATTTAGTGGATTGAAATTCCTCGTGGATCGAAACAATGCGATTCGTTCATTGGTAAAGTGTGAGCATCTAAAGAAATAATGCTCTGCATCTTCGACTTCTTCAGAACAACTGCATGTAGGACTTGGTGACAGATGATAAATATACAAATCAAAAAATAAATTACTACAGTTATTTCTAATTCTCGCATGTAGGACTGAGATTCGTCTACTACCAACTTTGTAGTATGTAGGAACTATTGAATTATTTTGTGGTTTTTTTCAACTGGTACTTAAAGCTAGACAGAGACGGTGAATTACGCAATTCTATGTCAAGCGAATTCCATGCCGAAATAGACGAAGGAATACATGATTTTCGAGAAATTTCTGTCCTGCAAAAGGGAACAGTAATATTGTTATTATTTCGTAAATTATAGGCATTTGTTTCTCCAACAAGTGGTGGAATTAAATCGGATACATATGAAGGAACAAGACCATTAACTGATTTATACATGAAGATAAGTTTCTGCTGCTTCCGTCTTTCGATAAGTGACACCCACCCACTCTCTGTATAAAGGTTATCTAAGGAAACTGATCTTGTTAAGCCTGTAACAATGCGGGCAGCTTCGTTCTGAAGTTTTTGGAGAGACTCAATGTCTCGTTCTGTGCAACCGTCCCATACAACGCAAGAATACTCGATGATGGGCAGTAAATATGAAAGGTATATTTGGTTTAGAGCAACACGACTAAATGTATATTTGAGTTTCCTCATTATACCAATAACTTTAGAAGCACTTTTAAGAATATTTTCAATATGATTATGCCATTGTCCATTATTGCTAAATGTTAAACCTAAATGTTTGTGTTCTGTTGCAAATTTTATAGGTGTACCGTCAAAAATTAAATTTGGTAGTGATTCAATAAATCTTAGGGTAAAAAGCATTGCTTCAGTTTTAAGCGGATTAAAATTGATTAACCACTGAGCAGCCCAGCTGACTAACATACGTAAGTCATGATTGATAATACCTTCAACGTCTTTGATGTTTGCTGCAGAGTAAAATAGAGAGCTATCATCAGCAAATAAACGTGTAAGACTAAGTAAAGATTCAGATATATCATTGACATAAACCAAAAATAATAAAGGGCCAAGAACAGAACCTTGAGGAACCCCAGCAGTAACTCTCCTCAAGCTTGATGAGCTGTTTCTTATAACAACTTTTTGCTTTCTCCCACTTAAATAGTCACTTATCCATTCGAGTAATTCCCCTTCAATGCCAAACTGTTTTAATTTAAAGATAAGTCCCGTGTGCCACACTCTATCAAAAGCCTTAGAAACGTCTAAGAAAACCATGCAAGAATATTGATTATTGTCGAAGGTTTGACAGATGTGATGGTATATGTCAATAAGTTGGAAAGTTGTAGAATGATTTGGCAAAAACCCAGATTGATATTTATAGAGTAAATCATTTTCATGTAAAAAGTTAAAAATATGTTTAAAAGCTATTCTTTCCTGCAGCTTACCAACGTTACTTAAGAGTGAAACTGGTCTAAATGTTGAAGGGTCAGAGTTATCTCCCTTTTTGGGCAACGGTATTACATTAGAATATTTATAAATTTCTCCAAATTTACCTTCCCTAAAAGATCTGTTAAAAAGAATGCTAAGGGGTACTGCTATTTCTCTAGAAACAGCTTTCAACATTTTATTGCTAATTCCATCTGGCCCTGTTGCTTTGTTGGGATTTAAAAGTTCAATGAGGGAAGCAACTTCGTCTGGGGTACATGTAATACAAGATATTCTATTTTGACATTTATATTCAAAAGCAGGCAATATAGCATTTTCATCATTTACAGTGGAAATAGATGTAAAATATTTATTCAACAATTCAGCCTTATCTTCGGTTGAAAAACAGAAGTCGTTTTGACCAGTGACCGGATAGGAATTGAGAGGTGGAATTGAAGAAGAGCTGCTATTTCCTTTAACAAAGTGACGTACAACCTTCCAAAATTGTTTTTTGTCATTTGAGTGAAAGTCAGATATGGAAAATTCCAAATTATTGTAAAATTGCTCGTTTGCATGCCGTTTTAAATTATTAACTTTATTGCGAAAAAACTTGTACCTTACCAAAATGTTTTGATTTCCTGATTTGTTGAATTTACGTTTTAACCTGTCTCTTTTTCTAGACACTCTTCTTATTTCACAATCATACCAAGGTTTGTCGTCCGGTCTGATAAGTACATTTTTTGATGGAATACACAAGTTAACAAACAGTATAGGCCCAGTATTAGCATGTACGGTCCGCCTCGCATCGCGGTTCCTGGACAGGCTTAGATCCTCTAAGCGGTTTACCAGTACTAGTGTGCGGATCGGATTCAGCTCTGCGGGGAAGCATCATGCAGCCCATATATTTCTTCAAGCCCCTATGGGCGGGGGCAAATTGTTGACAGTCAACAATTGCTGTGGCTAAATAGAATGAGTCACCAGGATAAGGTTTAGAATACAAAGCTTCCGATCTGCATGTGTAAACTTGTCAAAAGCCATTCCTGTAAATCACAGCGATAACTCAGATCAGATTACACAAGTACATGCTCGTATATCCATTTTCGCATTTCGCGACCAGTAATATCATGGGATCATTTGAGCACCGCCAAGCGAATTTGTGTCTTCGAGCATTCCGTCATGACAAATTTTAACTGCGCATGCCCAGCCATTCAGAGGGGCCAGGTATATGACTTTCTGTCTGAAGGTTCCTCTTGATCCACTGCTTGTATGAGCGAGCAGCGAAGGTTCTGGCGAGACTGCGCCGATGCGCAGGCTCGCCTGAACCTTCTCTGCTCGCATAGGCGATAAGTACCAAAATCGCTTGACGGGGCCCATTTAATAAAATATTGAATATTTTAGCTTTGTTAAGGCAATATGAAACACATGACAGTTACATATAACAGATTGTTTGCATTAACCCTTTTTGTACCAAATGGAATCTTCCATTTTATATATAGCAGGAGTCCATTTCAAAATTTAGGGGTGTCAGGGTATTTTTCCATCAAAATTTATTTGGAAAATGACTGGACGTTTAGCAAACAGTGGAGGCCCTGATCAGACGCCGCGTTATGCGTCGCCCGATCTGGGCCTGCACTGTTTGCCCTGGTACCCGTTTTGGGGTTTCCGGTACTAAATGGGTTAATTGCGAATTTCTGACATATGCAAATTTGAAATTTTCCAAGTTGCCTTCAGGGAATCGTTTATTTATACATTAAATTGCATCAGTCAGCATATTGTTTGTTTCAGATAGTTTCGTTTTGCAAAAATAAGGAAATATAAGGCTTCATTTAGAATGGACAAAGGACATGCCTCTGGAATGCATATCACAACAAGTCCATGTAATAAATAGTTTCTAAACCCAAATTTACATGAAAAAAAAATGGGCTTTACTTATACAGTGAAACTATCATGGCTCTTACACCGGCGTTTCGTTTGTTTGATTTTAGGTGTAACGTCCCCGTCAACACTATTTACGTTGATTCTAAATTTGTGGAACTTTTACCCGACATTAGATGAAATAACATCTCAGTACCTGCCGCCCAATGAAACCAATAGGGTTTATATGCATGGACGGGCCGACTCGCACCACTTTGCCTGGGAAGGCTCAGACCTTCTAATCAGTTTACCAGTGCTTGTGTACGGTCGGTTTCAGCTCTGAGTGGCTAGCCTTGCTTTACTCTTGCCAGCGGTTCGGGATTTCGGTTCTATGACCGCTCTGGCCGAAAGACTTTTACTTGTAAATAAGTTGGATGGTGCACAGTGCTGTGTTGCTGGTCGGGCCTACTAAAGTTACAACTGGTGGTTTTCACTTGCTTCAGCATGTCAGTTAATACATGCTTTCGTGTTCTCATCGCTGTTTCATCTTTGAATTTGTGGGTTTTTATGTTCTCGAGGATGTCGTTCTGGTGAAACTCTTCACGCGGAGTGAACAAATTACTTTTGAAATTGGGCGACGGTTGTGCACCCCGCCCCCTACCCCACCCATATTTCCAAGGCAGTGCTTCTGTTGTGTTTTATTATTGTCATTGTTCGTATTTGTTGGTAATATGTTATCATTACGAAAACATACCTATTCAAATACAGTGTAAATTTTATCGCCGAAAAAAAAACAACAACAGAATCGAAATTGTAATCTGAAAAATTGCGATATTTTACTTATTGCTGCTCAAAACATAGATTGTGAACACTCTTTAGAACCGCCTCATCGAGGCGGGTCTAACGAGTACCCGCAATCAATGTTTCAGAGCAGAAATAAAAAAAGTAAGGTTTACCCCTGGAAACTCCAGCTTTACTTTGTAAAAGTGGGGTTCAAGGGGGTCAAATGTATATAGGCGTGTTTTCGTCATCTATAACATACAACATACTTCTGTATCATTCATTGGCTGGCTGTAACTTTACCCCGTTTACCGTCCCAAACCAATATACGACGAATATTCCACTAAAAATTTGGCTTTTTACAGGTACATTTTCAATTTAGGTTTGACAAGGGTTGTATTATATGTGTTGTAATTTTTCCGAAACACTACGTGGTATTGGTTTTAATTTTGTTCACGGTAGTTAACATTGTCCCGTTTATTAGCTGTGGCCACGTCGAAACGATGTAGGCCCGACGTTGTTCTAGCGTTCTTTTCTGGATTGGTTACCTCTTTTACATGGATTGTGTTCGAAGATGTTAAAACTGTCGACCGTTAGACAAAATGTGTTCTAACTCAGTAACATGCTCAGTTCCTATATTGTGTCATGAACTGCAATTTGGGCCCCGTCAAGCGATTTTGGTACTTATCGCCTATGCGAGCAGCGAAGGTTCAGGCGAGCCTGCGCATCCGCGCAGTCTCGCCAGAACCTTCGCTGCTCGCTCATATAAGCTGTTAATCAAGAGGAACCTTCAGACAGAAAGCCATATCCCTGGCCCCTCTGAATGGCTGGGCATGCGCAGTTAAAATTTGTCATTACGGAATGCTCGAAGACCCAAATTCGCTTGGCGGGGCTCATTTAAGGTTTTCAGGAGACTTCATAAATCGAATCACGGTACACATAGATATCTCTAGGGCACCATATATGTGACAAATGCGACATTCGTATGTAAGCAGTTGCTGTAATTCATTCTGGGATTCAATTCTGGGAGGAACAAAACTATATCAAGGTTTGCCATGACATGGGAAAACAATTTTTTTTGCCGTTTGCGAAGACAAAATGTCAAGATAAACTTGCGCATCTTCGCAGTCTGATAATCACTTTATGTTTTGCGCCTATGTGGTAAATTATACCTGGTTTCCATTTCAATAATTAAAAGACTCCTATGGGCCCTTGTAGCCCCCGCCCCCCCCCCCCCTGAGCATGCAGTGTGTGTGTGTGTGTGTTTTTTTTTTTTTTTTTTTTTTTTTTTTTTGTTGTTGTTGTTGTTTTCTGTTTCAACGGGTTGCGAATCCCAAATGCTTGTTCCCTCGTGATGGAACTCGTATCTTGATATACGGTAGGATGGTACAGTAAAATTCCGCTATTGAGACCACCTAAAATTAAGACTAAATCTGCTTTTAAAAGCTTATTCAGAAGGTTTCTGTTATTCTTTCTGTGTGTTTTCTACGCACAGTGTCTCCTACTAAGAGACCACTGTTGGGACTGTTCAAAAGTGGTCTTTAAGACCACTTTTGAACAGTCCCAAAGGTGGTCTTAAGATAGGAATTTTACTTTACATTAGGACAACACTCGCGTGAGAATCTAAGAGAATTTATGATTTGTTTGAGACTAAGATGAGGAAATCACAGGCGACTCAGACTAGGTTGTCCCAAGAGATGCTATCCGAACATAAGACCTTATCTGATGACGGTTATGTGATTTCCCCGTCGACTTATCAACTAATCATATGTTTTTTCTTTGAACTTCATTCATAAATACGTAAAGCTTTGCAGAGAAATATGTAAGAAAATTACAGTTGTGCAGGAAAGGCCACAATCAAAGAAGACACATCTAACGCCATAAATAGAACAGTAAGGCTTAATCACCTGAATGCATACGCATACACAGCAAATGAGAGTATTCACCTTATTTGCATTATCTGCTGGTTCCTAGTCTGAACGTTATCAGTGTAGGAAAAACAGGTAACCAGACCCCCCTGACCTTAAAAGGTCAGGGGGGTCTGGTTACCTGTTTATCAAATATTGACAACGTGCAAGCTGAGAGCCAGCAAATTATGCAAATATGGTGAATATAATATTTATATTCAAACGTACAGAATTAGTTTTGGATGCTATTTACGTGTGACAGATAAAGTCACCGACCTTAAGTCAGCATAATCACTGCTACTTACAGTCTGAAAGAGACTCTAGAGTCCAGCTTACAGTCTAGTGTCGGGTTTTGGACTCACTCATGAGACAGAAAAATGTCAAATGGTCATACAAAGTGATATTCTTCTCCCAATTAGCGTAAACTGTCATATTTCATGCGTTTGTGAAGCCATTTTCCTTTGGAATTACCTGTGTCTGTCCTACATTTGCTCCTGATATACATCACATTACGATAACACAACCGTGCGACATAGTGCATTTTTCACATCTCCAAAATGGCTACTTTTCTGATGAAAATATGTGATATTTTTCTTACAAATACTGTAAACATAGGTTGTGGGTGCTCGTTAGAACCGCCTCATTGAGGCGGTTCTAACGAGTACCCACAACCTATGTTTTGGAGCAAAAATAATGTACACCCCCTTAAACCTCAGTTTTCTCTGTATAAAGTAGGGTTTAGGGGGGTCTTCATTTCACGGACTTGTTCACGTAATGATGATCCGCATCAGTGTGACGGTTCATCATGAAGATGGGTCGAACTAACGCCAAACACGCCATGTTTGAGCAAAATATTTGTACATGTAACAGAAATAAAAAAGAAATCCTGGAACTTCAACAAAATAAGTTAACAAAGGGATTCTTTATGTGCATGCCTTAACTCGGCCCCCGCCCATCGGGGCTTGAAGAAATAGATGGGCTGCATGATGCTTCCACGCAGAGTTGAACCGACTCGCACACGAGTACTGGTAAACCGCTTAGAGGATCTAAGCCTGCCCAGGCAATGCGGTGCGAGTCCATACTTATAACACTATTGGTTTCACTGGACGGCAGAGCTTGAGATGTAATGTCATCTCAATGTCGGTTAAAAGTCCCACAAAATTGGAAGCAACGTCTCCAAAATGACCTTTACAGTGTTGACGGGTACGTTAAAACAAACAAAACAAAGCATGCCTTTACTAGATTGTTTTACGTTTGCACGTCTTGGCTGAAAATTAAGATTTCATTTTGCAACGTTGACAGGTGAATGAGCTTAAATTCCATGGAGCATGAGACCTAATGCAATGGCATTACGAAAACACGACTATATAAATACATGTACATTGTAAACTTTATCGCCGAAAAAAAAAAAAAAAATAGAAAATTTTAAGATGGAAAATTGTGATATTTTTCTTACCAATTTTATCAATGACGCTGCTAAACTACAGCTTCACATGACAACTGACCTTTAACGGTGTATAGAAGGTTGGTCTGAAATGGTCCAATAGCAAATGTATATCTTGGGAGGATCCTATTTAGTAAGACCATGATCAAAACTTCCAATGCATTCAGAAAACAACAAAAACAACGGAACACATGCTGGATACGGCAGTTAATATGCTACAATCTTATGACATTAAGATCTATATGGGCGAATATATTCATTGTCAGTGCTTTTAAAGAATAAAATATCGACGTAATATTGTTCATAAATCAATGCACGCGACGTCAGTAAAGTCAACATAAACATAGTTCTCTCGGATATGATTGGGCGATGGAGATGTTATCGCGCAAACAGCGCTAGTCCGCCATCATGTGTACAATTGCTTACTTAGTAATTTATTTATTTTTTTAATTTCAGCTCACAAACCAGAATGTTTCGACAAATACCAAGGTCATGACGAAAACACGCCTATATAATTTTTACTCCCTTGAACCCCACTTTTATATGGCAAAACTGGGGTTTATAGGGGTAAACCTTCTTTTTCTTATTTCTGCTCTAAACTAGAGATTGTGGGTACTCGTGGGTACGAGTATGCAAAGTCTATATTTGGACCAGAAATAAGAAAAATATCACAATTTTTCATCCAAAAATTCAGTATTTTTTGTTGCGGTAAATTTTACAGTGTATTTGTATAGGCGTGTTTTCGTAATGAATGGATGGAAAAAAGATGGAAATGTAAGCGATAAAGGTGATTTATCTAACATTCATTGAAACATGAATAACATCGGGTCACGAGTGAAATTTAGGGGGCCTTCATATTATAAGACCTTCGTGCGGACTGAACAAATTATTTGTCTATTTGCAGCGGAAGTAAGGGCGAGGATTGCGGCGACGTAAAATCGATTTAAGTCCCCCACCCCACAGATACTTGGGGTGAGTAGAGCTTTCTTGCCGTTAGTAGAGCGGATGGTCCAAAACTGATCTCTTGTATTTTTTCTCTTTATTTTTGCATTTTAGCGTTCTTGAACAACACTTTAATCCATATAAATCGTTTCAAAAAAATGATATTTACGGATAGGATAGAATTACGTAAAGATAAACAACTTCGTTGTGATAAATTTTGACCCCTCTCTAGGTTAACAGCGCTGTACCTTCCAAAATCAAAATAGTCATGCAGACTACTCATATCCCTCAAACCTAAACGATGACATAGATGTCCTTTCATAAGTGTATTGAGTAAATGCAATTTCCACCGAATTTTTTCTAAAATGCAAACAAATCGTCGTCTTTCACATCAAAGTGCGACCTGTTTCCCGGCTTGCTTTGCAAATCGTCGGTAACCCTCGGTGACAGCTGCCGAGTACCAGTTTATGTTTCCCGGGGTTTACCGCATTTTTTTTTTTTTGCAATAATCCGGGGAAAAGGTCGCACTATGATGTGGAAAACACGATTTCAGAAGGATTTCGTGGGAAATTGCAAGAATTCCAGAGACTTTTGTAAGGATATCCATATCATTGTAAAGGTGAATGAATGTAGAATCGAGAGGTATGAGTAATTTGAGCTGTTGTTTTGGATTTTGAGGGCGCTCCGCTGTTAACCTGGAGATGGATCAAAATTGATCACATCGAAGTTGTTTATCTTTACGTACTTTTATCTTATCCGTAAAATATCATTATTTTCAAACGATTTTCTAGACGTGACACAACCATTTGTATGGATTAAGGTGTTGTTCAAGTACACTAAAAAGCAAAAATAAAGAGAAAAAAATCCAAGAGATCAGTTTTGGACCATCCGCTCTACTAACCGCAAGAAAGCTCTACTAGCCCCAAGTATCTGTTCCCCACCCGAACCCGAGTGGAGTTCGTTACACCGACCGTTCCAGGACGGTTCTTCTGTCGCGGTTTATTTTTGTTATGGTTTGTCTTTAAGTGCGTGTATCGCTTGTATTTGGTCATTTTGTGGGAAAGTAACTGTCTTTTGGCTTTCCGCTATTGATGTTTCAATTAGGGCCTAAGCATTTCATGTGTGTGTTTCTTTCCCGTTTGTGTCTCTGATTGGACCTGTTGGTTTATTCTATCGATTCCTGATCATTGCATTCACTTCTATTTTTCACTTACATATACTTTGTTGTTCATACTTCAATTATTGTTAAACAATTAGCCCGATGGGCAACGATCGCTCACCATAGATCCATGTGTATGAACACAATTTGTTTCAAGAAGGTCACCATCGGCCCCTCCCACAACCTAAATCCAGTCACGGTATACAGATGACCGAAGAGATCAAAGGACTTTTACGTTAAAGCCAAACTGAAACCAGGCTTTTTGTCTTTTGCATTACGACAACACATCCGTGAGCCATACGAGGGGTGTTCATTTAATTATGTCACTTATGGCAACCGTACCGCGTGGCTGTATGGAGTAAGTGAAAACTGCATTGATTTCGCGGGAAAGTGATTTTCTATAATATGATGCAATTTCGGTCTGATCCGTTCAGCATTTCAAAAGCTATTGGAAGTTCAAGTTGGTCAAATCATGTACACTCAACTCTTACGGTAACAAAACAACTTTTGAAATTAGGGCCTTCATTAATGAAGAAAATCCCAAATGACCAAAATAATGTTTTTTCATCATTTTATTGCAAGAAACAATATTTCGGATATAATTAATGCATTTTAGGCTAAAATTCAGTATGTTCACAGTTAACAGTTAACCCGTTACCACTCAGATACGTGTTTTTACGTGTCTGCACCACCCCCCCCCCCCCCTCATTTTAAGCCCCAGAAGCACCTGAAATCTGCATTTCTACCCCTGGATAGTTATGTTTGCTTTAGGATTTGTTGGGCAAAAAAGTGACCTGTTTATTCGCGCGCCTCCCCACTAAAATTATTCTGGAGGGGGGGGGATTGAAGGGGGCATCGCCCCCCTCACATCCCGAAAATTTTGGGGTGTATGGCCCAACCGGCCGCTAAAATATATATCTGAGGGTGTCTGGGGTCAAAAATGCCTAAAAATTGATGCTGATAAAACATGCTGCAAACAGTGAAAATGGCCAGTACCAAACACCTTAATTGTTGCCTTGGCAGCTGTGTGAAGATTAAAATGTGGTCAAAACTCCATGTGAAAACACACTTTTTGCCGACTTTGAGATGCCCCCTCTTTACCATGACAACAATGAAAGGTTGCATTTGAAAGGCTACTGCCCAATGAACATTCATACCGAGTTTGGTGTAAAACAGACCATCCATTATGAAACAATGTCTAGTTGAAGTTGCTGTCAGGTGCAACACTGTGAAAATCAGCGAAATTCACAAAATCCCTGAGTGGTAAAGGGTTGATGAAGAAAATCCCAAATGACCAAAATAATGTTTTTTCATCATTTTATTGCAAGAAACAATATTTCGGATATAATTAATGCATTTTAGGCTAAAATTCAGTATGTTCACAGTTAACAGTTAACCCGTTACCACTCAGATACGTGTTTTTACGTGTCTGCACCCCCCCCCCCCCTCATTTTAAGCCCCAGAAGCACCTGAAATCTGCATTTCTACCCCTGGATAGTTATGTTTGCTTTAGGATTTGTTGGGCAAAAAAGTGACCTGTTTTTTCGCGCGCCTCCCCACTAAAAATATTCTAGGGTGGGGGGGATTGAAGGGGGGCGCTGCCCCCCTCACATCCCGAAAATTTTTGGGTGTATGGCCCAACCGGCCGCTAAAATTTATATTTGAGGGTGTCTGGGGTCAAAAATGCCTAAAAATTGATGCTGATAAAACATGCTGCAAACAGTGAAAATGGCCAGTACCAAACACCTTAATTGTTGCCTTGACAGCTGTGTGAAGATTAAAATGTGGTCAAAACTCCATGTGAAAACACACTTTTTGCCAACTTTGAGATGCCCCCTCTTTACCATGACAACAATGATCAAGTCATGAAAGGTTGCATTTGAAAGGCTACTGCCCAATGAACATTCATACCGAGTTTGGTGTAAAACAGACCATCCATTATGAAACAATGGCTAGTTGAAGTTGCTGTCAGGTGCAACACTGTGAAAATCAGCGAAATTCACAAAATCCCTGAGTGGTAAAGGGTTAAAGGGCGCGTTCATTTTAAGGTCAGGAAAAAGTCCCACAAAAGCGGAAGGAACGTCACAAAAATGACCTACATAGTGTTGCCGGAGAAGTAAAATAGAAGTGAAGGCAATGGTCAGGAATCGATACAATTAACTCCCATCTCCCACCAGAAACACCAAAAGGAAAGAAACACAAACATTAAATAACATGACCCTAATGGAAAGCTGTTACTTTCCCACAAAATTCAACTTCAATTAAAAACAAAAACAAAGAACATAATAAAGACAAAACAAGAAGTTTGCGTTATATTGATAATATTGTTGATAACAGCTCCATGTCACGCACATAAGGGTATCTTTACGCAATAAAATCAAGGTGATTCTAATAAGTACTCACAATAGACCTTTTTAGGACAAAACCAAGAAACCCTACGTAAAATATTCAAGTAAATGGCGACCTGGCGCTATTGAATGAATTCACTATGGACTCAAGAGCTAATTCGAATTAGCCAAGGTAAACGAGTCATTCGCGTTCGAGGTATGGCCTTGCTATCACCTTCATATGAAGTGAAATCCAGCTGTAAAGACAACCTAAAATTAAGACTACGTCCTGCTTTAAAAATAGAAGTGAAGGCAATGATCAGAAATCGATACAATTAACCCACAGCTCCAATCAGAGACACCAAGGGAAAGAAGCACAAACATGAAACAACTAGACCATACTGGAAACGATTATTTCGTCTCAAGTATGAGGTCAGACCTTTTAATGATAAACACAATTATGAAACATTTTAATGATAATTTAGGTAAAGAAAGATGTTTTCCACAGCACTTCATGTTGGAGCAATGTTGTACTTCTTTCTTTGTATATACAATTTTTAGTTTAATTCTTGGTTTGATTAGTGGACCGAAACCGGCCTTTGCAGAACGATGGCACCAAGAATGTAGGTTTTGTCCAACTGTTGGTTTTCTTTTGCTCCAGCATTTCAGTGGTTTCTTGCTGTCGAGTCCTCACCGTTGTCTCACCTCTGTGGTTCTTTGATTTCTGTGTTCACGGAGATGTTGCACTGATGAGTTAGGATGCCTTCATGCGGACTGAACAAATTATTTGTCTAAATCGCGACGGAAGTAAGGGCGAGGATTGTGGCCACGTAAGATCGATTTAAGCCCCCCAGTGGAAATCTTCCACTGACCGTTCCAAGGCGGCTCTTCCGTGGCGATTTATTTATGTTGTTGTTTGTTACTTACTGTGTGAATCACTTCTGTCTTTTAATTTTGGATGGCCATATGGCCATTTTGTGGGAAAGTAACTGTCCATATGGCCTTCCTTTGTTTAGGTTTCCATTATGGTCTGGTCGCTTAATGTTTGTATTTCTTTCCCTTTGGTGTCTTTTATGGATGGAGTAAGTTAATTGTATCAATTCCTGATCTTTGTTTTACTTCTATTTTACATTTACATACGTCAACCAAATTTACGTTCGTGATAACCAGATGGAACAAATACACTCTCGCGCGCGTTGTATTCTTAGATAAACCTATCCAAAACAGTTTCTGTTAACGTTACGGTCTTGTAAGTCTGACAAACTTACAGGCCCCATGAGTAATAATATGCCGCTTCTGGAAAATACAGAATATTGCAACATGTCTTCGGATAATCCAATAAGACAAATGTTACGGCTCGTAGAGCAAAACAAACTTCCACGCAAAGGCTTTTTTTCGGCGCTTTGGGACAAATGGCATTTTTGTGCTTTGGGACTACTGGCGTTTTTCAGCGTTTTGGGATTAAACGATTACTGCTGTTTAACATAATATCGAAAAGGCCGAATCAAATTGAAAGGATTAAGTTTATTTTAAAAACCCGTCTGTTCCTTCTGTTATGAAGGTGGTGAAACGACGTAATTCTAAAATGAATACTACATTAAAGGAAAGTATGTGAATTCCATTTTGAGATCGGTCAACGATCTTTGAATCGGCCTTCGATCAGGCACCGGCCCACGATTTCAGTAGTTCAAATATGCCATGAGTATATTATTCTGCTGTCGTCAAGAGACTGAAAGATGTCAATGAACTACAATATAGAGATAACAAAAACACCGAGACTGCAGCATGATTAGTTATGCATGTACTGGGTATAGGATTGCAAGTACTTGCCAGAAGAGAAAGGTTATTGTCACATGACCTCCGAAGGTAATTAGCTGAATATAAAGGAATTGTCAATGTTTTGAGTAATTACAAGCCGCTTCTGGAATTCAACACAGACTAGCCGTTAGATCGCATCTTATATAATTTCAAAGGTGAATCTTGAAACAATCGTGCACGATCACAAAATAGAAGTAAAGGCAATGATCATGAATCGATACAATCGAACAAGTCTTTGCAATAAATCCCCTTTAAACCCAATTTATATAGAGATTACTGAGGTTTGCTGGAGTATACAACAGTTTTCGTATTTCTTCTCCAAGATATAGGTTTTTGATGATTATTATTTTCGTTTTACGGCCCTTTCAAGATTATTTCAGTCATATCGAGCCGATCGTTAATCAGAGGTGGGCGAAAACCGGAGTACCCGGAGAAAAATGACCTGGCCTCCGTTGCAGAACTTGGCGTCTCACATATGACCCGAGCGAGGCTCGAACCCACAGCGGTGATAGACCTAATGATTAAGAGTCAGCGCCCTTATCCACTATGCCACGGAGGCCCGTAAGATATAAGTTGTGGGTATTCGTTAGTTGGAAAAGAAACACGAACATGAAATGGGCCGCGTCAAGCGATTTTGGTACTTATCGCCTATGCGAGCAGCGAAGGTTCAGGCGAGCCTGCGCATCCGCGCAGTCTCGCCAGAACCTTCGCTGCTCGCTCATACAAGTAGTGAATCAAGAGGAATCTTCAGACAGAAAGCCATATCCCTGGCCCCTCTGAATGGCTGGGCATGCGCAGTTAAAATTTGTCATGACGGAATGCTCGAAGACACAAATTCGCTTGGCGGGGCTCAAATGGTCAGACGGCCATCCAAAGTAAAAAAAACGAATAAGTAATACATTCATACAAGCTGTAACAAAAAGTAACTGCGAAAGAATAATCGCCTTAGAACGGTCAGTAAACTAAACTATTCAAAATAATTTTCTTGCCATATGAATACCCGTTTCGAGGATTAATCGTGACATTTTGCATAATTATAGTATCTATATATACTTACTTTCTTCTTTATTATTCTAACACATCCGCGTGCCTCAGTGGGTTCTTTTATACTTTCAGAATATTAGCATTATACACATGGAAGTTCGAAAGAGTACCCATAATTTATGTGTCATTGTTTGCTTGTGTGCTTGGCTTGGAGTTTAACGGCCCAGTCACTACTATTTTAGCTCATTTTTGAGCCGGTCTGTTTACCTATCCATACTTTTCCTGGGCAGGCTTATACCTAAGCGGTTGACCAGTACAGTGCACATCGTTTCGCCAGAAACTGACAACTGCCCTTCTTGAATCAGCGGAAGGGAGATAATAACCGAAGAAAAGATTTCATGATCAATCTCCAAGAAAGAATGCTGCCGACCCGGCAGGTATCGAACCCGCGTCCTCCTAATCACCAGTCTACCGTGGCCGGCAATCTATGTTTCAAGACAAACTTTGTACACATTTCTATACCCCACTTTTCCCGATATAAGTAGTTGGGTCCATAGTCCAAACTCATAAATCCGTAAACAAATGAAGAATCAGAATGTCAGGCTTCCGCAGATTGTACGCATTACTTGGTGTAGTGGTTACGGTACTCGCCGCATGAACCAGGGTGTGTGGGATAGATTCCGGGCCTCCCCAGACCTTAATATGAGTCTTTAAATCGAGGTTGCGTCTCCGTATGACCTTAGCTGTTTGTGTGAGGTAAAACTCCAAACTTCGGCCCCCGCCCATAGGGGCTTGTAGAAATATATGGGCTGCATGATGCTTCCACGCAGAGCTGAATCCGGCCCGCACACTAGTACTGGTAAACCGCTTAGAGGATCTAAGCCTGTCCAGGAACCGCGGTGCGAGGCGGACCGTCCATGCTAATAAACCCTATTGGTTTCATTGGGCGACAGGGCTTGAGATGTCATTTCATCTCAATGTCGGGTAAAAGTCCCACAAAATTGGAAGCGCCGTCTCCAAAATGACCTATTCAGTGTTGACGGGGACGTTAAACCTCAAATCAAACAAACAAACAAAAACTCCAAACACGCCCACCATGCATATCGGCCTCAACGAAGGAAATGTAAGGAGAAACGTGTGTCCCGGATTTAAAAAAATAGGAGTGAAGGCAATGATTAGGAATCGTTATAATTAACCCACAGCTCCCATCAGAGACAACAAAGGGAAAGAAACACAAACAGGAAACAACTAGATCCTAATGGAAACATCAGTAGGATAGTTACTTACCCACAAAATGGCTATCCGAGCGATACAGACACTCAAAGACAAACCATAACCAGACCATAGAAGTCTACTTATGGCTTGTCATTGGCAAAACATCAGATATTATGGAAACTGTCATTTCTGGAGATTGAACAGATTATGATGTCTACCGTAGAACTTTAACTCTTATACTCTGGGTAAAATGTCAATAGACGCCATTTTAAAATACAAGGTGAAGTTTTACACGAAGTTATTGCCCTGGGCTAGTTATTCAAAAATACCGATGTCGTATGTTAACATCTCCTTCAAACTTTCATCAAGTAATGTGGCCAATATGGTTATATTTTTGCAGAAACAACGAACGTCAAACGTCAAACATGAAAACGATGCAAAAGCAAGCTTTTCGTCAAAAGTTGAGTACCGTGCTTTAATTCGGTACTTGTATTTGAAAGGGAAACAGGTCAGGAAATATACGGCGAGTTAACCAATGTTGATAGGTCTTCTGCGTCATCGTATGCACAAGTTATATTCTGGGTTTGGGAATTCAAACGCGGTAGAACGTCTTTAGAAGACAAAACCAGGTCTGGACGCCCATCAGATGCCACCGATGCCGAAATGTGTAATAAAGATCGGTATCTGGTGGAAAAATAGCGAATGCATTAACCATTTCACATGATAACGTTTCAACAGTTTTACATGATCTCTTGGCTCTCTAAGGCCCGCTGAGTCCCAAAATCCCTTAGCGACGAGCAAGTGTCAACAAGCGCATCAGTATGCAGCGCAGTGTTGCAGCGGTTTAAGTCAAAGGAATATGATTTTCTTTCACGCCTGGTGACTGTAGATGAGACCTGGGTCCATTATTATGAGCCAAGGCGAAGGCAATGATCAGGAATCGAATAAATTAGCCCACACCTCCCATCAGAGACACCAAAGAAAATGAAACAAAAAACATGAAATAACTGGATCCTAATGGTAACATCAATAGCGGAAAGCCACAAGGATGGTTACCTTCCCACAAATTGGTCATCTAGCTACCCAAAACAAAAAGATATAAGCGATTCACACATTCAAAGACGAACTTTAATGAATATAAACCGCGACAGAGGAACCGCCTTGGAACGATCAAAAAAGTATTTCACTGGGGGCTTAAACCGCGGCCGCAATCCTCGATCTTACGTCGAGATTTAGAAAAAAATATTTTGTTCAGCCCGCATGAAGGCTTCCTAACTCATCTGTACAATATCACCGAGAACATAAAAAATCAAACAACCACAGAGATGAAGCATCTGTTAGGACTCGACAGCAAGAAATAACTTAAATGCTTGAGCAAAAGAAAACCAACAGTTAGACTCCAATGGGCCCGACCAGAGACAGAACATCAGAATTAAATTTTAATCCCAAGTAAAACGTTTCGCTGGAATCTGAGACTTGACCCACCGGCGTGCAATTGACGGAAGCAAAGTTTTCAACCTTGATTGGATTAACAACCATGCATGAAGTCCGTCGTATAGCATTTATGTTGTACCGAATGTTTTTATATCGAAGAATGATTTTACGAAATTGAGTACTGAAGTCATTGCAAGTATATTTTTTTCTGAAATTATATACTGTGCTAAGTCACCATGAAATTCGTGTTCCTATAGGCCTTGTTGCAGAAGATATTTAAGCCCAACATTGAATTTTGAAATGCCGTTTATAAAACTCAGAAAAAGGTTCTTCTGACGCGGTTATTTTTGTTATGGTTTGTCTTTGAGTGTGTGTGTCGCTTATAGTTTTGTTCTGGATAGACAATTGGCCATTTTGTGGGAAAGTAACTGTCCCTTTGGCTTTCCGCTATTGATGTTTCCATTAGGGTCTTGTTATTTCATGTATGTGTTTCCTTCCCTTTGGTGTCTCTAATGGGAACTGTGGTTTAATTGCATCGGTTCCTGATCATTGCCTTAACTTCTGTTTTGCGTAGTTTATTATATTGATAAAGTAGAAGTGGAGGCAATGATCAGGAATCGATGCAATTAACCCACAGCTACCATGAGAGACACCAGAGGGAAAGAAACACGAACATGAAACAACAGACCCTAATCGTGACATCAATAGCGGAAATCCAAAAGGACAGTTACTTTCCCACAAAATGGCCAATAGGCTATCCAAAATAAAATAATATAAGCTACACAAACACCCAAAGATAAACCATAACAAAAATAAACCGCGACAGAAGAACCGCCTTGGAACGGTCAGCGGAAACGAATTCCACTGGGGGCTTAAATCGATTTTACGTGGCCACAATCCTCGCCCGTACTTCCGTCGCGATTAAGACAAATAATTTGTTCAGTCCGCATGAAGGCCTCCTAACTCATCAGTGCAACATCTCCGTGAACAAAAAAATAAAACAACCACAGAGATGAAAAAAAAACTGTGAGGACTCGACAGCAAGAAACCACTGAAATGCTGGAGCAAAAGGCAACCAACAGTTAGATTCCGATGAGCCCGATCAGAGGCAGAGCATCAGGTACCAACCAACATAAGCCTTCCATAACGTTGGAACCGTCATAGAATCGGAGGCCGGACCCACCGGCGTGCAATTAAAGAGGGAAGCAAAGATGTCAACCGTGATTGAAATAGCTACCATGCATGCAGTCTGTCGTTTAACATTTATGTTGTACCCAATCTTTTTATATCGAAGAACGATTTTACGAAATCGGGTGCTGAAGTCATTGCGGTTATATGTTTTTCTAAATTTATATACTAAGTCACCATAAAATTCGGATTCCAATAGACCTTGTTGCTAAAGAGGTTTAAGTCCAATATTGAATTGTGAAATTAAATCAGAATGACGTCTATAAAATTTTGAAAAAGGCTTTTCGTAGTTTATGGTACCGATAACTCCGATTAAGAAGTTGAGACATTAACAATTTATTACGAGTGTTGAAGTCAGTTACATGACTACACACTCTAGTGAAATATAAACGCCATAGAATGGCGCACGAGGAACACCACCATCCAAAAAAGGAAAATTTACAATCTCAAAATCCAAACCATCGCGTTTATCGTAACTTTTGCACCAATCTACAATAGATAGATGTAAATCCAAAAACAGAATTTGCTTTATTCAACTGAAGTTCTTTGGGTAAATTTGACTGATCAAACCATCGAAATAGGTATTATCAATATTTAATAAATCACTTAACTCTGATTAAGAAGTTTAGCAGTTAACAATTTATTACAATTGGTGAAGTCAGTAACAAGACTTGGTGCTCTGGTAAAACGAATAAATGGCAAAATATACACACCCTAGGATTCCACACGAGAAAAATCACAAAACAAGAAAGGAAACTTTACAATCTCAAAAACAAAATCATCGAGTTCATCATTAATTGTACGGGAAACAAACCAATCTACAACAGATAATTGTAAGTAAAAATAAATCTGAAGTTTTGTGGGTAAATTTGACTTACCAATTCATCGGAATAGGTATTATCAATATTTAATAAAACATACAAATCTCTAGAAATCGAACTGAAAGCTTCAATATTGTTGAAGATGTTGCACTGATGACTTAGAAGGCCTTCATGCGGATTGTCTAAATCGCGACGGAAGTAAGGGCGAGGATTACAGCTACGTATACTCGATTTAAGCCCACCCAACCCCCACCCCCGGTAGAATTCGTTTCACAGACCGACCGTTCCAAGACGGCTCTTCTGTCGCGGTTTATTTTTGTTTGAGTATGTGTATCGCATATATTGTTTTGTTTTGGATAGCCAGATTAGACAGACTTGACGCATGAAAACGTCTGAATTTAAATTTATTTAAAACCTGATTAGATTTTTATAGAACAAACGGATTTCTCCGTGATTTTTCAAAACATTGTCGCAGTAGTTAATCACGTTTCTTTTTATGGCAGTAAGACATGAAGTTTATAATTTGGAGAATTCAGTGTTGGTACAAGAGGTTGAGTTGGCATTAAACTGTACTTTGTATGGCCTAATATGAAGTTCAGGTTACCAAAGCTTGTCTTGGCCTTCTGTCACAGCACACTTGGTCTCATCCGGCTCAACACTATTAACACCCTGTTAAAGATATTTACTAAAATCCCTATTTGCAAGAATATGGACGCATTCAAATACCAAAGTAGAACTTCAGAAACTGAAGCTTAAGATGGTTAATGCATATGTCAAATGTCTATTTACCGATGCATTGTGACAAAGAAATAACCGTTGTGAAGCATATTAACCCATATATGACAATGGAATATTCCATCTTATAAATTTGGAGTTGTCCATTTTCAATTATAGGGGTGTCAGATTTGTTTTGTTTAATGTAAGTTGTACAAAAATGTTTGTTCTTTGAGCAAACAGTGTAGACCCAGATCAGACGCCGCGTTCTGCGGCGTCTGATCTGGGTCTACACTGTTTGCCAACGTCCCAAAAAAGGGCCACTAGGCATATATGGGTTAATCTAACAGAGACAGATTGCCCAGACAATTTGGTTTATTATTGCTGTTGGTTATTGTAACAATGACTGGTATTGACAAAATCGCAGAATGACATACCTAAATAACATACATTATTTTAACTTTTACCACTCTCTAGGCCAAGCAGCAGACGACAAATGGTTGGTAGTATTCTTCTTTTATTTCAGAAAACAGGAATTGACATTTCATCATAGCAAACAATTTGCATGGAATGTTAAATACGTTCTTTAAAAGGGTTATCCTTTGAAAGCAAGGCATACACAACAGAACTGAAATATATGAAGTGTACATGTTTTCTGGGCCAGACTAGCTAGTTTCGGCCTTTTAGGCCTCATCAGTGACCCTCAGTTATTTTCAAAATACCACAGTGGAATCAATGATCCCAAAGGACAAGAAAATATAATCTATACTATAATGTAGGGCAGGGAGACGTTTTACCGCCGCAACACGTTCCCACACACCAGCTGTAGTGAAGCTAAATACGTTCTATAAAAGGGTTATCCTTTGGAAGCAAGGCATACACCGCAGAACTGAAATTTATTAAGTGTACATGTTTTCTGGGCCAGATTAGCTAGTTTCGGCCTATTAGGCCTCATCAGTGACCTTAAAGCCTGTTTTGCAAGGAAAAATAAAAAAAGTCAAATAGCCTATGCTAAAAAAACATTCTGCACGCAGAGCGTTGAGATACGGAGAAACTATGGATCACTGTGAGTAAATGCTAACCTGATGCTGAATAGTCCATTACTTAAACACGCCTATACAAATACATTGCCACCTTAATCACAGAAAATATGAAAATTTTATGATGAAAAATTGTGACATTTTTTCTTATTTCTGCTCAAAATATAGATTGTGGGTACTCGTTAGAACCGCCTCGATGAGGCGGTTCTAACGATAACCCACAATCGAGGCGGTTCTAACGATTACCCACAATCTATCTTTTAGAGCAGAAATAAGAGAAAAATATGGTTTACCCCTGTAAACCCCAGTTTCACTATATAAAAGTGGATTTCCAGGAGGTCAAAATTATATAGAAGTGTTTTCGTGAGGCAGACGACGTTAAGTCAACCTCGTATCAACGTCGATGCAATGCATCAGGAAAACTTTCCATATACAAATTAAACCCCTTTAAATCCCATTTTTATATAGTAAAACTGGGGTTTGCTGGGTTATATGTTATTTTTCTTATTTCTGCTTAAAAACAAGATTACCAATAAAAAAAGCAGAAATAAGAAACATCACGAAAACACGCCTATTTAATTTTGACCCCCTTAAACCCAACTTTTATATTGTAAAACTGGGGTTTCCGGGGGTATACCTTATTTTTCTTATTTCTGCTCGAAAAAAATAGATTGTGGGTACTCATCGAGGCGGTTCTAACGAGTATCCACAATCTATATTTTGAGCAGAAATAACAAAACTATCACATTTTTATTCTTAATATTTTCATTTTTACGGCGATAAAAGTGGCAGTGTATTTGTATAGGCGTGTTTGCGTAATGCGTGTTTTCGTAATGCAATTTCAAAAGGCAGAATACGGATAATGTTTGAAAACCTTTAAGATCTTTCATAAAAATAAAAAAAAAAAAAATTGTACTCGACCAGGCGATTTTAAAGAGTACACACTAAATACACTTTCTCGTTAAAGTAATGAAATATCCTTAACCCATATATGCCTGGCGGCCCTTTTCTTGGACATTCGCCACCGCGGCATCTGATTAACACACAGCTCCCATCAGTAAAACCAAAGGGAAAGTGACACAAACATGAAACAACAGACCCTAATAGAAACATCAACAGCGGAAAGCAAAAAGGACAGTTACTTTCCCACAAAATGGCCGATAGGCTATCCAAAATAAAATGATATAAGCGATACAAACACCCAAAGACAAACCATAACAAAAATAAAACGCGACAGAAGAACCGCCTTGGAACGGACAGCGGAAACGAATTCCACTCGGAGGGGGGGGGGGGGGGTTGCTTAAATCGATTTTACGTTGCCACAATCCTCGCCCTTACGTCCGTCGCGATTAAGACAAATGATTTGTTCAGTCCACATGAAGGCCTCGTAACTCATCAGTGCAACATCAGGCAAAGCGGTGAGGGTCCATGCATATAAACCCTATTGGTTTCATTGGGCAACAGGGCTTGAGATGTCATTCCATCTCAATGTCGGGTAAAAAATAAAAGTGGAGGCAATGGTCAGGAATCGATACAATCAACCCACAGCTCCCATCAGAGACGCATAAGGGAAAGAAACACAAACATGAAACAACAGATCTAATGGAAACTTCAATAGCGGAAAGCCAAAAGGACAGTTTCTGTCCCACAAAATGGCCAAAAGGCTATCCAAAATAAAATAATATAAGCGACACAAACACCCAAAGACAAACCATAGCAAAAATAAACCGCGACAGAAGAGCCAAAGTCCCACAAAATTGGAAGCAATGTCTCCAACATGTTCTCAGTAGTTTTGACGGGGACGTTGAACTTCAAATCAAACACACGAGTAATATTAGTTTGGACAATTGATTTTTCAACGTATACGGAAAATATAGCATTCCTTGTTGCTCTTGATATAGACCGCTTTTATTGGTAAACCTTTACGCCGCTTGCATGACATTTGTGTGACATTTGTGCAGGTGCGCGATAGGACCTATGATGCGACTCGGACCAGATAATGCATTAAGTAAGTCTAACCAGAGTTTTCACTTGTTGCTCTTCTATCAGTATAAGACACTTGTATCAATATAAGTCTCACGCGAAGAGCAAAGATTTATTAAGCTACGCGTAAACAAAGGCTGGTACGAATCGTTATTGTTTGCGTAGGCGTTATCTTAGGGTCGGTCTTGCACCGTCTTTCGACAAACATAAGTAAGCAAGAAATGGGTTAACGGTATACTGAAAGTAGCAGTGGAGGCAATGGTCAGGAATCGATACAATTAACACACAGCTCCCATCAGAGATACCAATGGGAAAGAAGCACAAACATGAAACAACAGACCCTAATAGCGGAGAGCCAAAAGGACAGGTACTTTCCCACAAAATGCCATATAGACAATCCAAAATAAAATAATATAAGCGACACAAACAACCAAAAGACAAACCATAACAAAAACAAACCGCGACAGAGGAACCGCCTTAGAAGTCTGTTACATTTGATCAGGTAAAGCGACGATGTAAAAAAATGTTCTCAAAGTACTTTTAATGCATCTATTGACATTTCACCGTAAAACGAAGGTTACGATCGCAACCAATCATCACGGAAACACTCCTATACAAATACATTGTAAATGTTAACCGCCCCCACCCCCCACCCCGAAAAATTAATGTAAATTTTAAGACGAAATATTGTGATATTGTTCTTATTGCTGCTCAAAATATAGATTGTGGGTACGCGTTAGAACCGCCTCGTTGAGGCGGTTCTAACGCGTACCCACATTCTATATTTTAGAGCAAGAATAAGAAAAATAATGTTAACCCCTGCAAACCCCAGTTTTGCTATAGAAAAGTGGGGTTAAAGGGGGTCAAAATTATATAGGTGTATTTTCGTGATAGATTCACCTCACCAGTTGACAATTGTTACGTCATTTACCCTCAAAGTAACTGTTCACCGCATCGGTCTGCATCGTTCGAAAAATTTCGGTGTTGCAACGCATGGGACAGCCTTAACGCTAATGTATGCATAAATTATGATGCGCATTATTGTTTATAGTCCTTGAGCATTGAGGGTTCTTCAACACATAACCCCTCCAGACGGTGAACAAATAGCGTTTACATCCGCGAACATCACACCGTATCTCCAGTACGAACTTATTCGGATGATTACTAAATGAACCATTCAGGCCTTTCACACAACAAAACTCTGGCCTTGGCATTATCATAAGGCACCAGTGCGATGTAATATATTCCCTCCAGACGGTCAACAAATAGCGTTTACAGCCGCGACCCTCACAGGGTTTCTACAGTGCGAACTTATTTGCGTGTTTACTACAGATTAGGAAATACATTGCGAGTTAACCAATGTGTATGGGTCTTCTCCACCAGCGTATGCACAAGTCAAATTCCGGGGTAGGGAATTCGAACGCGGTAGAACGTCTTTAGATGACTAAAACACAACTTTTCGGAAAAATTACAAAGGAAGGTAATGCTCAGGAATTCATAAGTCATAGGCGCACACCAAAGGGAAAGAAGGTCTCGTTTAAAGCAACGACGCCACGGTCGAAACACCACAAGCGGAAAGTAAAATAGGATAGTTTCTTTCCCACAAAATGGCCGAACGCCTAATTAAATAATAAAATCTATTACAAAGATAACACTTACAAAAAGAACAGACTGCAACAGAAGCACCTGCTTGAAACGGTCAGTAAAAGAAGCACCACCTTGGCACGGTCAGTAAAAATAACTGTGGGTGGCTATTTAATCAATTTTACGCGGACCAATGTTCGCCGTCAGTTCTGCCGTAATGTTTTCTGTATGTCTATCTCTCAGAAACAAGTATGAAATCACTTCTCGAACCAGAACAACACGAAAAAACACCTATTATTTTGACCCCCATTAAACCCCACTTAAATTTAACTGGGGTTAACAGGGGTAAATGTTATTTTTCTTATTTCTGCTCTAAAATATAGATTATGGCCTTTCCTGAGTGATCTTTTCATACTAGTTTTTAGGCACTCGCTAGAACCGCCTCGATGAGGCGGTTCTTATGGTGCCCAAAAGCTATATTTTGAGCAAAAATAAGAAACATATCACATTTTTTCATCTTAAAATTCTCATTTTTTCGGCTGAAAATTTTTCAATGTATTTGCATAGGCCTGTTTTTGTAATGAGTTCAAACAAGTAGTACCATGTTGCGTCACGAACTATATTATAAAATATCTGTCAGGAGACTGCATAAATAACATTTCACAATAAACACAATTTATCAACTTCTCTGGGGATAAGTATTTTCACACATTGCTGGAGACGCAAGACAGACAAACTGTTAGAAATATATTTGGTGGCTCCATAATTTCGATTAGAAATAACAAGGTTAGCATTTTATATAATACTTGCATTTTATCTGTAAAGTAGAACAAATGATTCTTAATAGAAGCAAACAACACACAAAAGAAAACAAGGCCGTTTTGTGTTTGTTTGACGTTATCTGTAAGTTAAACATTACAATTTGCTTATTTTTGTTTGTTTGATTTGAAGTTTAACGTCCCCGTCAACACTGTAAAGGTCATTTTGGAGACCGTTGCTTCCAATTTTGTGGGACTTTTACCCGACATTGAGATGTAATGACATCTCAAGCCCTTAACGCCCAGTAAAACCAATAGGGTTTATAAGCATGGACGGGCCGACTCGCACCGCTTTGCCTGGGCAGGCTTATATTCTCTGAGCGGTTTACCAGAAATCGTGTGCGGGTCGGTTTCAGCTCTGCTTGGAAACATCATGCATCCCATATATTTCTTCAAGCCCCTATGGGCGGGGGCCGTTCAATCTGATTAACATTTTGGAAGACCACCTGAAGCCAGAGATATTAAAAGCAGTCCCGTTTGTATATATCCGTCGGTCCGTGGCTCCCATTACGAAAACACGCCTATACTAATACATTGCAAAGTTTATCATTGAAAAAACTAAATCTGTTAGATCGAAAATTGTGATATTTTTCTTATTTCTGCTCATAATACAGATTGTGGGTACTCGTTAGAACCGCCTCGTTGGAGGCGGTTCTAACGAGTACCCACACTCTATGTTTTTGAGCAGAAATAAGAAAATAAGGTTTACCCCTGTAAACCCCAGTTTTACTATATAAAAGTGGGGTTCAAGGGGGTCAACATTATATAGGCGTGTTTTCGTGATGCGTAGCCCAGTTTGGAGCCTGCCAAACACTAAGATAACGCTTCGTTTGATTTTTATGTTCTCGGAGATGCTGCACTGAGGAGCTAAAAATCCGTCTTACATCTTGAACAGATTATTTGCCTTAACTACGACAGAACCAAAGGGCGAAGATTGTGGCCACGTAAATAAAACCTCCCTTCAGGGGCACCAAATGGAGAGAAAGACGAACACGAAACAACCAAATCCCAACGAAACACCACAAGCGGAAAGCCAAAAAGGCAATTACTTTCCCATAAAATGGCCAAACGGCTACGCAAATCGAAATCATACATGTAGAGACAAATTATAATAATATAAACCGCGACAGAAGAAGTCTACAGTAAAATACTTTTTACTGACCGTTCAAAGGTGGTTACTCTGTCGTTGTTTTTAATTGTAATTGTTCGTCTGTTCACATATCTATTGCCTATATAGTTCAGCTCGCCTGAGCACGAAGTTAGCTACTGTGTCCGTCGTAGGTGCGTCGTCTCCGTCGTAATCATTTACCTTTTTCACACTCTAGAGGCCACAGTTGTACTTCAAGTGTCATTAAACTTTGCCAGAACTTTTCCTTGATGATATTTAGGGCAAGTTCGAATATGGGTTATGTCAGGTCAAAAACTAGGTTACTAGGTCAATTTTCTTTAAAACTTTGTTCACCGTCTAGAAGCCAAAATTATGCTTTAATCTTCATGACACTTTACCAGAATGTTTTCCTTGATGATACCAAGGTCAAGTTCGAACGTGGATCATGTCAGATCAACAACTAGGTTAAAAGGTCAAATTTCTTGTAAAACGTCTCCCTGCCCTACATCATAGTGTAGATTATATTTTCTTGTCCTTTGGGATCATTGACTCCATTTTGGAATTTTGAAAATACCTGAGGGTCACTGATGAGGCCTAATTGGCCGAAACTAGCTAGTCTGGCCCAGAAAACATATACACTCCATATTTTTCAGTTCTGTGGTGTATTCCTTGCTTCCAAAGGATAACCCTTTTATAGAACATATTTAACTTCACTACAGCTGGTGTGTGGGAATGTGTGGCGGCGGTAAAACGTCTCCCTGCCCTACATCATAGTGTAGATTATATTTTCTTGTCCTTTGGGATCATTGATTCCATTTTGGAATTTTGAAAATACCTGAGGGTCACTGATGAGGCCTAATTGGCCGAAACTAGCTAGTCTGGCCCAGAAAACATATACACTCCATATTTTTCAGTTCTGTGGTCTATTCCTTGCTTCCAAAGGATAACCCTTTTATAGAACATATTTAACTTCACTACAGCTGGTGTGTGGGAATGTGTGGCGGCGGTAAAACGTCTCCCTGCCCTACATCATAGTGTAGATTATATTTTCTTGTCCTTTGGGATCATTGATTCCATTTTGGAATTTTGAAAATACCTGAGGGTCACTGATGAGGCCTAATTGGCCGAAACTAGCTAGTCTGGCCCAGAAAACATATACACTCCATATTTTTCAGTTCTGTGGTCTATTCCTTGCTTCCAAAGGATAACCCTTTTATAGATCACATTTAACTTCACTACAGCTGGTGTGTGGGAATGTGTGGCGGCGGTAAAACGTCTCCCTGCCCTACATCATAGTGTAGATTATATTTTCTTGTCCTTTGGGATCATTGATTCCATTTTGGAATTTTGAAAATACCTGAGGGTCACTGATGAGGCCTAATTGGCCGAAACTAGCTAGTCTGGCCCAGAAAACATATACACTCCATATTTTTCAGTTCTGTGGTGTATTCCTTGCTTCCAAAGGATAACCCTTTTATAGAACATATTTAACTTCACTACAGCTGGTGTGTGGGAATGTGTGGCGGCGGTAAAACGTCTCCCTGCCCTACATCATAGTGTAGATTATATTTTCTTGTCCTTTGGGATCATTGATTCCATTTTGGAATTTTGAAAATACCTGAGGGTCACTGATGAGGCCTAATTGGCCGAAACTAGCTAGTCTGGCCCAGAAAACATATACACTCCATATTTTTCAGTTCTGTGGTGTATTCCTTGCTTCCAAAGGATAACCCTTTTATAGAACATATTTAACTTCACTACAGCTGGTGTGTGGGAATGTGTGGCGGCGGTAAAACGTCTCCCTGCCCTACATCATAGTGTAGATTATATTTTCTTGTCCTTTGGGATCATTGATTCCATTTTGGAATTTTGAAAATACCTGAGGGTCACTGATGAGGCCTAATTGGCCGAAACTAGCTAGTCTGGCCCAGAAAACATATACACTCCATATTTTTCAGTTCTGTGGTGTATTCCTTGCTTCCAAAGGATAACCCTTTTATAGAACATATTTAACTTCACTACAGCTGGTGTGTGGGAATGTGTGGCGGCGGTAAAACGTCTCCCTGCCCTACATCATAGTGTAGATTATATTTTCTTGTCCTTTGGGATCATTGATTCCATTTTGGAATTTTGAAAATACCTGAGGGTCACTGATGAGGCCTAATTGGCCGAAACTAGCTAGTCTGGCCCAGAAAACATATACACTCCATATTTTTCAGTTCTGTGGTGTATTCCTTGCTTCCAAAGGATAACCCTTTTATAGAACATATTGAACACTAAGTTCACCCTCTAGAGGCAAATGTTTTGTTTTAATCTTCATGAAACTTTACCAGAATGTTTGCCTTGAAAATATCTGGGAGGAGTTTGATTATGGGTCATAAACTATGTCACTAGGTCAAATTGCGTTAAAACCTTGTTAGCCCTCTAGATGTTACAATTTTGATTCAATCCTCATGTCAAATTTCTATAAAACATTGTTCTCTCCCAGAGGCGAAAGTTTTGTTTCAGTCTTTATGAAACTTTACCAGAATGTTTGTCTTTATAATACCTACGTCAAAGTCGAATATGTGTCATGTCAAGTCACAAACTAGGTCACTAGGTCAAATTTCTTTGAATAATATATTGGTTGAATTTAATAACGGTCAAAAACGAGGTCACTAGGTCAAATGGCGTTAAAACCTTGATCACCCTCTAGAGGCCATAATTTTGCTTCAGTCTTAATGAAACTTACTGACCGTTCCAAGGCCGTTCTTCTGTCATTGTGTATTATTAATGTAAACAATATTTTATCAACTTCCTTTCAAGTACAGATATACTCAGATTCAATGAAACTGAAGTGAAGGCTATGATCAGGAATCGATACAATTAACCCACAGCTTCAATCAGAGACACCAAAGGGAAACCTAATGGAAACATCAATAGCGGAAAGGCAAAAGGACAGTTACTTTCCCACACAATGGCCAATAGGCTATCCAAAATAAAATAATATAAGCGGCACAAACATCCAAAGAAAAACCATAACAAAAATAAACCGCGACAGAAGAACCGCCTTGGAACGGTCAGCGGAAACGAATTCCACTGGGAGGCTTAAATCGATTTTACGTGGCCACAGTCCTCGCCTTTACTTCCGTCGCGGTTTATACAAATAATTTGTTCCGTCCGCATGAATACCCCTAACTCATCGGTGCAACATCTCCCACCACTAGTACTATACCTCAAATTTTAATTGATTCATGAAGTATCACTAACTTATCTACAGACTCACTACAGAGTTACTGTCTCTGGTCGGGCCCATCGGAGTCTAATTGTTGGTTTTCTTTTGCTCCAGCGAGTTCTCATCGTTGTTTAATCTCTGTGGTTGTTTGATTATTTGTGTTCACGGAGATGATGCACTGATGAGTTTGGAGGCCTTTGTATTAGCCTTTGTATTTGCTAAACCATCTAACGTTATGACCACCAAACGAGTTAATTAAGCTTCCCATGTTTAATCAACTGTGCTCAGTTCAGATACTCATAGGTAACAATATTAATCGTAATTTTCGGTAATCCTTGCATGGTATGTTACTGCCGTGGTGCTTTTATGAGCTTATTGTGTTTTATAATTGCTTCCGTACTGGACATGTGGACGGGGTTAAAAGACATCGTTGCCATTGATTAAAAAACGAGCACTGCTGACCGATGCCCTAAACTGTTAATTAAATTATGATGAGCCCAGCAAAAGACATACGAGCCTCAGGCCCCAAACCAACTTATAGCTTATAGAACGTTCCAGCCGTCATTCAGTCTGAAGCCGTATTCTTTGTATCGAATAGCATATGTTGTTTGCTAACATATTCAAAATGCAACCGTTTAACACGGCAATCGTGCTTATACTTTTTCTGAAACATCCGAGTAGTTTTGCAAATGAAAATGAAAACGCTGCTCGCTTTAAGAAAAAATATTGTGTGTTTATTTCGTACTAAATCATCTACGCAATGGCCACCAACGAGATTGTTAAGCTACCGAAACTTAATCAACTGAGCCCATGTGTAGTTGCTTTTCTCTACAGGTTGTTGCCATCATCACGAAAACATGTTTATATAATTTTGACCCCCTTGAAGCCCACTTTTATATAGTAAAACTTGGGTTACAGGCGTACATGTAAACCTTATTTTTCTAACGGGAAAAAATAGCACAAATTTTCATCTTACGTATTTCGGTCTTTCGGCTGTTATATTTAGCATGCATTTATATAGGCGTGGTTTCGTAATGTATCCAACTTGTGAGCTAGAATTTACGCATGCATACCAGTTGGTTTGCGCCCCCGCCCATTTTGGCTTGAAGAAATAGATGGGCTGCATGATGCTTCGATTCAGAGCTGCAATCATCCGCACTTGAGTACTGGTAAACCGCTTAGAGGTTCTAAGCTTGACCAGGAAAAGTAGTGCGAGTTGGACTGTCCATGCATATAAACCATATTGGTCTCATTGGGCGGCAAGAATTGAGATGTCATTTCATCTCAATGTCGGGTAAAATTCCCACAAAATTGTAAGCAACGTCTCCAAAACTTACCTATACAATGTTGACGGGGACGTTAAACCTCAAATCCAACCAACATATCAATTGGTAAGCGTCGCATGGGTTTTAAGGACATGGGTCGAATATTCATTAACACAGAATGTCTTAGTCTTTCAGATGTTATACTGCTGGCCAATTCAGTGCGACCGTTCATTTAAATACGATAACATAGCCATATACTAACATGGAGTTTTCTATGCGTGTAGAACTAAAGTTTTCAGATGAATTTTATCATTTTATTATTTCGGCTGAAAACATGCGTGTTTTACCGCTTTGTCTGTGTGATTATAACGAGTACTCACACGCTATGTTTGCAGCATTTATAAGAAAGCACACCAAACATTTTCTTCAGAAACAAATGTTAGATTTGGTGACTTTAACGAATGCACAAATCGACAAAACATGTATATCAATATAAAATATGTTCTAAAAAGGGTTATCCTTTGGAAACAAGGAATACACCGCAGAACTTAATAAATATGGAGTGTACACATTTTCTGGGCCAGACTAGCTAGTTTCGGCCAATTAGGCCTCATCAGTGACCATCAAATATTTTCAAAATTCCATAATGGAATCAATGATCCCAAAGGACAAGAAAATATAAATTACACTGTGATGTAGGACTGGGAGACATTTTACGGCCGCCGCACATTCCAAGACAAAAGCTGTAGATTCTAAATACATTTTAAAAAAGGTTATTCTTTGGAAACAAGAAATACACCGCAGAACTTGAAAATATGAAGTTTACATATTTTTTGGGCCAGACTAGCTATTTTCGGCCAATTAGGACTCATCAGTGACCCTCAAATATTTTCAAAATTCCATAATGGAATCAATGTTCCAAAAGGACAAGAACATATAAACTGCACTATAATGTAGGTCAGGTAGATTTTTTACGGTCGCCACACATTCCCAGACAACAGCTGTGGTGACGTCAAATATGTTCTAAAAGGGTTATCATTTGGAAGCAAGGAGTACACCGCAGAACTTGAAAATATGGAGTGTACATATTTTCTGGGCCAGACTAGCTAGTATATCTAAATAAAATGCTGTTTAATGGGGTGTTCATTCCACGGACTTGCTAACGCGAAAGTGCCATGTTTTTCTTGAGCAATTTTGTCTGTCATATTCAATGTGCATTGACTGTGCATCATAATATATCTCCGCCGGTGATGAAAATTGTTTTGTCTACTTTTTAAACAGAAACGGAAACGTGTCAACAGAAATGCAAGAAAGATTTATGAACCTTGCAAGCTGGCAAAGCAGACTAAAAGCAAAGCAATAATCAATGAATAAACACCGCAACAGAAAGAATAATACTAAAATGTGATTTATACTGCTTTCAGCTTTATGCGTTCATATAAAAGTTTTATAATAAATATTTTAATATGACATGATGCTTTTGTCGGAATCGACTTAATTGCGATATAAAATTATATTCACACTTCTGCATGGACTCAATAAGTAGACTATAATAGGAAAGGGTGTGCCGTAACATGACGTCTAAAGTTAATCGTTTATATTATTACAGACCATCAGATCATTGATACAGCGTTGAATGGCGAGGCCAATTCTTTCCTCTGTCTTTTAAATCTTCTATTTAATAGAGGTCCCGAGCCGATGTAACAGTCAGGGGATATCAGTGTGATTTTATAATGTTCGAATGATCTTTTAAATATTAACAAACTTTCTGTGTTCAACCAACTGTTAACACAATTTATGGAATGGATACACGTTCAAAGGTGGCAACTCATTCAAAAACATTATCATTTTATTGTCTTGCCTGTATATTATATGGGTAAACTCTTAAACGAAAGAAAACGGGCTCCTATGGAGCAAACTCTCTTCCTTCAAAAGTTGGCCGCCGCTTTTCTCGAACAGAGTTTGATTTTAGCCCCCAAGCCCCCCCCCCCCCAACACACACACACACACACACAAAACCCTAACTCCCCCCCCCCACATGCTTGAAATACTTTTTTAATGATCGTTCCAATGTTGTTCTTCTGTTGCGGTTTATTTTTTGTTATAGTTTGTCTTCGCATGTATTTATTGCTAATATATTTTACTTTGGATAGCAGTTTGGGCATTTTGTAAGAAAATAACTGTCCTTTTGGCTTTCCACCTGTGATATGTTCTCATCAGGGTTTAATTATTTCATGTTTGTGTTTCTTTCCTTTTGGTGTCTCTGATGAGAGAAGTTAAGGCAATGATCAGGAATCGACACAATTAACCCACAGCCCCGATCAGAGACACCAAAGGGAAAGAAACACATGCATGAAACAACAGACCCTAATGGAATGGAAACATCAATAGCGGAAAGCCAAAAGGACAGTTACTTTCCCACAAAATGGTCAATTGGCTACCCAAAACAAAATAATATAAATTATTAAGCGATACAAACACTCGAAGACAAACTATAACAAAATATACCACGACAGAAGAACCGCCTTGGAACGGCCAGTGGAACAAATTCTACTGGGTGTGTGTGTGTGGGGGGGGGGGGTGCTAAAATAGATTTAAGCAACTTCTTGCCGCACTGAACGCGTGTCTTTTTCTGCTCATCTGTCAACAGATGGGGAATCCATCTATCACAGATCTTTCTCATTTTCAAATCCCGTTTCAGAATTGTATGAGCTGCTCCTAATGAGATAAACACTGTCTACTCTTGTATACTAATACAAAACATGGTTGGAAGAAGGTCAGAGTACGCCGTTGAAATACGGTCCTATATAAAGAATCGTTGTATTCTTGGTATACGGTGCAAAGACATTTTTGATGAAATATGTTCGGTTTATGGGCACAATGAAATGTCTTTTCCGACAGTTTTTCGTTGGTGTAAGAAATTCAGCTGTGGGCTAGGCTCAACAGAAGATGCACCACATGATCGTCGGCTGAAAAGAGCAACATCTGCCAAGATGGTTGCTAGAGTTAAAGAAATAGTTGCTACCGATGCACGATACACCACTAGGCAAATAGCTAGTATGGTTGGCATCTCATTAGGAGCAGCTCATACAATTCTGAAACGGGATTTGAAAATGAGAAAGATCTGTGATAGATGGATTCCCCATCTGTTGACAGATGAGCAGAAAAAGACACGCGTTCAGTGCGGCAAGAAGTTGCTTAAAAAGTTTCCAAATTACAATGCACGATCTTTCGCTAATGTTGTCACAGGTGACGAGACATGGGTTCACTTTTTTGAACCAAAACGAAAGATTCAGATAAAAATATGGGCAACAAAGTATTGCAAAAGACCATGCATTGCAAAGTGGACCATGAGCGTCAAGAAGGTAATGTATGACATATTCTTTTCAAATCAGGGCCCTGCTACTCAGGTTGCTGTGCCTAAAGGCAAATCTGTAAATGCGAAGTTTTACAAGAATAAAGTTCTTCGAAAATTGTAGAAATATTTCCTAGAACGAAGACCCGCAACTGGTTTGGCCAATGTCAGATTGCTACATTACATTGCGTCATCGCACAAGGCGCTCATTGTGCAAGACTATCTGAAGCAGGTAAAGGTTGTTGAACTCCCTCACCCCCCGTATTCATCTTACCTTGCCCCATGTGACTTTTTTTTCTGAAAAAAAAAAACCTTTCTGGTCGAAAATTTGTACAGCGCCAACACCTCGGTTCTGCAATATTCCAGTGCCTTCATAGTATACCTCGAAAATACTACCAAAAAGCATTCAATGATTGGATCAGAAGACTGAAAGTTTGTATATCTGTTAAAGGGGAATACTTTGAGGGGACAAAATAAATTTTTCATCGAAATCTATCACGGAATCATTTTTATGTGCTTAGTTGCATTCATATTTGAACAGTCTTCGTAGGCATGTTTACATGATGCCGAGCTTCCTCGTAATAGCTACATGTAAGCACTGGGAAACTCTATCATAGCGTCCCTATTTCACGATCCTGCCCTCCTGATTTCAATATCTTGGTTATTTTCCAAAGGGTGAAACCAACAACTAAACTCCACGGCGAAACAGGGATACCTTCATTTTAATACACAGTAGAACTTCGATGGCTCGAACACCGATGGATCGTTCACCATGGATGTGTCGAACCCTTTCTTGAGCCCCTAGCGAAATCCTCTACATAAGAAATAGTCGAGGATAATTAAGAATATTTCAGTTTTTTATCTTGCAAATGTATGCTGTGTGTACTCATTAGAATCGCCTCGATTCCAATGAGTACACACAGCATACATTTACATTATAGAACACCGAAAATGTGTCTCAAGTATCGCGTTATTCATCCTGACAGTAACCCTCAGTGGCTCGAACTACCCCTTTCTCGAACAGATTTTCGAGGTCCCAAAGGTGTTCGAGCCATTGAAGATCGACTGTATTGAGTCGTGGTCTGATGATTTCCAATAATTCATGACAATCCACAGAAAACTTCAGAATCGGGATTGCCATGAACTTCATGAGAGCTAAATTTCCGGCATCCACCATGCCACTGATTCTAAATGAGCAGTTGTAAGAATGTCCACTGCGTATAAATAAGCCTGCCCAGGATGTGTGGTTAAGTACACTGACCAGATGGATATAAGGGAAAAAATGTTGATTGTTCCGTTTAACTCTTAAACAAACAAACAAAAAAAATCTAAATGAGAAAGGAAAAGTTTCTTTGTTAGCAACGACCAAATAAAGCATCCATCACAAACACACGCCAGTATATTTGTGATCCCATATACCCCACTTTTATGTAGCATTACGATAACACACCCGTGCGATATAGTGCAATTTTTACATCTCCAAAATGGCTACTTTTCTGACGAAAATCTGTGATATTTTTCTTATTTAAACTGCAAACATAGGTTGCGGGTAATCGTTAGAACCGCCTCATTCAGGCGGTTCTAACGAGTACCCACAACCTATGTCTTGGAGCAGAAATAAGAAAAATATTGTTTACCCCCGTAAACCCCAGTTTTCTCTATATAAAGTGGGGTGTAAGGGGGTGTTCAATTCACAGACTTGTTCATGTGATGGTGAATAGTGGGTTTAGAATGGTATGCATTTTTTTTCTTATTTCTGCTCAGAAACATAGATTTTGCATCATGTGACCAAGTCCGTGAAATGAACAACCCCGTGCAACCCACTTTCTATAGGAGAGAACTGGGGTTTACGGCGGTATATATATTTTTTTCAGCCCCAAACCATAGGTTGCGGGTACTCGTTAGAACCGCTTCAATGACCTGTGTTTGCAGCAGTAATAAGAAAATATCACGGATTTTCATCAGAAAAGTAGCCATTTTGGTGATATGAAAAATGCACAATGTCACACGTGTGTGTTTACGGCATGGGATTTTTGCAGTCGAAGCAGTTCTAACGAGTACCCACAATAAAAAATATAGGGTGTGGGTACCCGTCAGAACTGCTTTTATAAGTTCTCACAATCAATTTATTGAGCAGAAGTTGGGAAAACATCAGAAGTTTTTATCTGAAATTTTTCATTTTTTTTGTGTGTGTGTGTGTGTGGCAAAATTTTCAATATACTTGGTTGGAATTGTTTTTTGTAATACATCGCAAATCAGCTTAGAAAAGAAAGAGTTAATGACATGCAAGCGCATACAGAACATGCAAATAACTTCACGTGCATTGACAAGATAAAGCCAATTAGCGCGGAAAAAACATCTGCTAATGAACAACCGCCCTGGGACAGTCAGCAATAAAACTAGAACAGGCGAGGATTTTCACTAACTATTCATTGTAATGGAATCTGTAGGAAACTTCCAACGCTGCAAATTACGTCAGGGCTGGTAGATTATTGTGCTTCAGCGCAGAGCTACAACCGACGACCGAACTTATGAGTAATGAGTACTGGAACCGCTTAGAAGGTTGAAAAATGGTGCGATTTGGACCGTCCCTTTAAACCTAGCGGTATCTTTTGACGATAGGAACAGGGATGTTTGTTTGTTTGATTGATTTGAAGTTTAACGTCCACGTCAACACTGTAAAGGTCATTTTGGAGACGTTGCTTCCAATTTCGTGGGACTTTTACCCGAATTTCAGATGAAAATGACATCTCAAACCCTGCCACCCAATGAAACCAAACGGTTTATAAGCATTGGCAGGCCGACTCACACCACATTGCCTGGACAGGCTTAGATGCTCTAAGCGGTTTACCAGTACCCGTGTGCGGGTCGGTGTCAGCTCTGCATGGAAGCATCATGCAGCCAATCTATTTCTTCAAGCCCCGATGCGCGGGGGCTTAGGAACTGGGATGACATTCATCTCAGTGTCGAGTCACAGGGCCACAAAATTTGAGGCGATGTCTCCAAAATGACCAAAATAATGTTGACTAGGACTTAAACTCTCGGCGCAAACAAACATGAAATAAACTTTTCATTACGATTACACATTCTTGTAACAAGGCGGACTCTTTCATTTCGCCAAATCATTACGAAAACACGCCTATATAATTTTGACCCCCTTGAACCCCACTTTTATAAAGTAAAACTGGGGTTTAAGGAGTATACATTTTTTTTTCATATTTCTGCTCAAAAACATAGATTGTGGGTACTCGAGGCGGTTCTATCGAGTACCCACAATCTATGTTTTTGAGCAGAAATAAGAAAAATATCACAACTTTTCGTCTTAAAATTTCGAATTTTGGCCAAAAAATTGGCAATGTATTTGTATAGGTGTATTTTCGTAATGATTTTAATTTCATCAAGTGAACCAGATCGTGAAATGAACACCCCTGCACCCCTCTTTATAAAGTCGAACTTCAGTGGCTCGAACACTCTTGGGACCTCGAAAATCTGTTCGAGACAGGGGTAGTTCGAGCCACTGAGGGTTACAGTCAGGAGGAATAACGGGATACTTGAGACACATGTTCGGTGTTCTATAATGAAAATGTATGCTGTGTGTACTCATTAGAATCGCCTCATCGAGGCGATTCTAATGAGTACACACAGCATACATTTGAAAGATAAAAGACTAAAATCTTCTTAATTATCCTCCACTATTTCTTATGTAGAGGATTTCGCTAGGGGCTCAAGAATGGGATCGACACATCCATGGTGAACGAGCCATCGGTGTTCGAGCCATCGAAGTTCTACTGTATAGAGAAAACTGGGGTGTACGAGATAATAAATTATTTTTTACTTATTTCTGCTCCAAGACAAAAGTTGTGGGTACTCGTTAGAACCGCCTCAAATGCGGTTCTAACGAGCACCCTCAACCTATGTTTGCAGTATTAATACGAAACATTCAGAAAAATAGCCATTTTGGAGATATGAAAACTGCACTATGTCGCACGGGCGTGTTATCAAAAAAAGACGCCAGTTTATTTTAAGTGGGGTTTACAGGGGGACATCACTATACGAGTTTATTACCTTCATGGTTTTGACAAGTAGCAAGTAAAATTTGCAAGACCCTTTGTTCAAAGCAAGAGTTAAAACTGATCATTTTCTATGACTTTGCTAATATTTTAATGAAAGAGATTCTGCAACTTTACCAGAGTCTTAGATATTATAAACTCGAAACAGTTTACATTTCACAACAACTCGGCCATCTAATTTAACGCTATATTCATTAGAATTTTCACTTCAAAGATTTCTTGAGCTGGGTCTAAAAGAGTTACTCACAATTTATAAATTAAATTGCAAACCAATATCATTTCTCCCTTCAAATTTCACATTTTGCTCTAGCTACCTTAGCGAAATGTAGAAACATGCCAGCTCTAAAGCTGAGCGACGTCTACACATTACGATAACACACCCGTGCGACATGGTACGTTTTTAGCCATCACGAAAACACGCCTATATAATTTTGACCCCCCCCCCCCCCTCGAACCCCACTTTTATAGAGTAAAACTGGGGTTTGTAGGCGAAAACCTTATTTTTCTTATTTCTAATCTAAGATATAGATTGTGGGTACTCGTTAGAACCGCCTCATCGAGGCGGTTCTAACGAGTACCTACAATCAATATTTTGAGCTGAAATAAGAAAAATATCACAATTTTTCATCTCAAAATTTTCATGTTTTCGGCGATAAAGGTTACAATGTTTTAGTATAGGCGTGTTTTCGTAATGCTCCAAAATCACCATGATAACAAGTCCGTGAAACGAAGACCCTTCTAAACCCGCATTATATATAGCATGACGAAAACACGCCTATATAATTTTAACCTACTTGATCCCCACAATTGTGTCAAACTGAGGTTTACAGGGGTAAACCTTAAATGAGGCGGTTCTAACGCATACCTACATCCTATATCGTAGAGCAGAAATAAGAAAAATATGATACTTTTGCATCTTAAAATTTTCATTTTTTCGGCGATAAATGTTACAATGTGTTTGTATAGGCATGTATTCGTAATGAAAAATGGTAGTTTGCAGGCGTTTACATTATTTTGCTTATTTCTTCTCTTAGACATAGGTTGTGGGTACTCGTTAGTTCCGCCTCCATGAGGCGGTTCTAACGGGCACACACAATCTATATTTGGAGTACAAGTAAGAAAAAAATCACAAATTTTCACTTAAAGTAACCGTTTTGGAGACATGAAAGAATACACAAAAGTAACCATTTTGGAGATATGAAAAATACACACAAGTAACCATTTTGGAGATATGAAAGAATACACAAAAGTGACTGTTTTGGAGTTATGAACGAATACACACAAGTAACCATTGTGGAGATATGAAAGAATTCACACAAATAACCATTGTGGAGATATGATAGAATTCACACCAGTAACCATTTTGGAGATATGAAAGAATTCACACAAATAACCATTGTGGAGTTATGAACGAATACACACAAGTAACCATTGTGGAGATATGAAATAATTCACACAAGTAACCATTGTGAAGATATGAAAGAATTCACACAAGTAACCATTTTGGAGATATGAAAGAATTCACACAAGTAACCATTGTGGAGTTATGAACGAATACACACAAGTAACCATTGTGGAGATATGAAAGAATTCTCACAAGTAACCATTGGGGAGATATGAAAGAATTCACACAAGTAACCATTTTGGAGATATGAAATAATTCACACAAGTAACCATTGTGGAGTTATGAACGAATACACACAAGTAACCATTGCGGAGATATGAAAGAATTCACACAAGTAACCATTGTGGAGATATGAAAGAATTCACACAAGTAACCGTTTTGGATATATGAAAGAATACACACAAGTAACCATTGTGGAGATATGAAAGAATACACACAAGTAACCATTTTGGAGATATGAAAGAATTCACACAAATAACCGTTTTGGAGATATGAAAGAATACACACAAGTAACCATAGTGGAGATATGAAAGAATACAGACAAATAACCATTTTGGAGATATGAAAGAATACACACAAGTAACCATAGTGGAGATATGAAAGAATACAGACAAGTAACCATTCTGGAGATATAAAAGAATACACACAAGTAACCATTGTGGAGATATGAAAGAATTCACACAATTAACCATTTTGGAGATATGAAAGAATTCACACAAGTAACCGTTTTGGATATATGAAAGAATACACTAAAGTAACCATTGTGAAGATATGAAAGAACACACAAAAGTTACCATTTAGGAGATATGAAAGAATACACACAAGTTAAGTTTTGGAGATATGAAACAATACACACAAGTTACCGTTTTGGAGATATGAAAGAATACACAAAAGTAACCATTTTGGAGATATAAAAGAATACACACAAGTTACCGTTTTGGAGATATGAAAGAATACACACAAATAACCATCTTGGTGATATGAAAGAATACACACAAGTAACCATTTTGGAGATGTCAAAGAATACACACAAGTAACCATTTTGGAGATATGAAAGAATACACACAGATAACCATTTCGGAGATATTAAAGAAAACACACAAGTAACCGTTTTGGAGATGTGAAAGAATACACACAAATAACAATTTCGGAGATATTAGAGAATACACACAAATAACCATTTTGGAGATATTTAAGAATACACACAAGTAACCATTTTGGAGATGTGAAAGAATACACAAGTAACCTTTAACCATTTCGGAGATATGAAAGAATACAAAAAAGTAACCATTTTGGAGATATGAAAGAATACACACAAATAATCATTTTGGAGATTTGAATGAATAACACAAATAACCATTTTGGAGATATGAAAGTATACACACACGTTACCATTTTGGAGATTTGAAAGAATATACACAAATAACCATTTTGGAGATTGGAAAGAATACACACATGTAACCATTTTGGAGATATGAAATATGTTCTTTAAAAGGGTTATCCTTTGGAACCAAGGCATACACCACAAAACTGAAAAATAAGGAGTGAAAATGTTTTCTGGGCCAGAGTAGCTAGTTTCGGCTAATTAGGCCTCATCAGTGACCCTCAGCTATTTTCAAAATTCCACCATGGGATCAGTGATCCCAAAGGACAAGAAAATGTAATCTACACTATGATGTAGGACAGGGAGACGTTTTACCACCGCCACACATTCCCACACACCAGCTTTAGTGAAGTTAAATATGTTCTATAAAAGGGTTATCTTTTGGAAGAATACTGACACGGGTGTGTGATCGTACATGTTATGTGATGTAAATCCGTGCATTGCGCAAACACGCCTATTCAAATACATTGCCACCTTTATCGCCATAAAAATGAAAATTTTATGATGAAAAATTGTGATATTTTTCTTATTTCTGCTCCAAATATAGATTGGGGCACTCGTTAGAACCGCCTCATCGAGGCGGTTCTAACGAGTACCCACAATTTATATTTTTGAGCAGAAATTATAAAAGTAAGGTTTACCTCTGCAAACCCCAGTTTTACTATATGGGCCCCGTCAAGCGATTTTGGTACTTATCGCCTATGCGAGCAGCGAAGGTTCAGGCGAGCCTGTGCATCCGCGCAGTCTCGCCAGAACCTTCGCGGCTCGCTCATACAAGCAGTGAATCAAGAGGAACCTTCAGACAGAAAGCCATATCCCTGGCCCCTCTGAATGGCTGGGCATGCGCAGTTAAAATTTGTCATGACGGAATGCTCGAAGACCCAAATTCGCATGGCGCGGCTCATATAATAGTGGGGTTCAAGGGGGTCAAAATTATATAGGCGTGTTTTCGTGATGTTCCGGTACAAAATGGGTTAACCTGATGCATGCAGAAATATACTTTACGAAATATTTGTGTGCACAAAGCATTTTAACGCTAACACGCAGGCTTTGACTGGTGAAATAAGATACTTAATTATGTTGCAGCTGATGTAAAACCTCCCCAAGTAGTGATTCTAAATGTGGCATCTCTAAATGATTTTCGCTTAATTGTCAATTTTCTGTTATAGCAAAGTACGTCAAACAGCGCTCGTCTGGGAATAAAATTAATTCTATGCTACTTAATACTTCTTATCTCTATGTTAATTACGTAATTACTGTTTTTAAGAGACTGCGATGTTAGGCTCCAATATGGAAGCATTATTGGATAACTACATGTGTGTGTAATCCGTATGACATAGTCAATACATTTATGGCTCAAGAATGACATGTAACCAAAAATATTTCTTCTTTCTTCTGCAAATATCCATAAGAACCGCCTCATGATCTCGAACAAACAAAAAGTGTGTTTGGATGTGTGTTACAGGTATAGGGGTATTTATTCAGGAACATGGTAACGTGCGGGTAATAATAAAAACAAAATAAATAAATAAATAAATTATAATAGTTCATCATAACAGAAAATGACCATTCTTAATCACATGCGATAAATAAAACTACTTTTTGTGTGTTCTAAGGTGGCTGATGAGACCAATTCTAGCTGTAGTTTAGAGGAGGACATGCCTTAGCTCTGGTCGGCGCTGTGCAAGTTTCTGCTCAGCTTCGCTGATTCTTTTAAATCAATAAATAAATACGAACACATATGTACATGTACGGAACCCGGGGAGGGACGTGAATTTTTATAAGTTGTGCGCACAAGATATTATCTTGTGCGGACAACATAACATCTTGTTCGCACCACATATTACATTGTGCGCAAAAGATATTAAGTTGTGTGAACAATATATTATCTTGTTCGCACAAGATAATAATATCTTGTGCGCACAACATAGATCATGTGCGCACAAGATATGATCTTGTGCGCATAAGATAATATCTTGTTCGCACAACTTCCAAAGATCTATGTTGTGCAAACAAAATATTTTGTGCGAACAAGATAATATCTTGTGCGCACAAGATATTAAGTTGTGCGAACAAGATATTATCTTGTGGGCACAAGATAATATGTTGTCCACACAAGATAAATTATGTTGTCCGCACAAGATAATATCCTGTGCGTGCAACATATTATCTTGTGAGCACAAGATAATTTCTTGGTGGCACAATTTAATATCTTGTTCGCACAACATTTTAAAAATAAAATTGAATGTCCTTTCCCGGGTTTCGTACATTTTCGTGTTCTCTTTACGTTTTACCGTGTATTGTTTGTTTAGGCATCTTTGAGGCAAGTGTTGCTCGGAAAGTGCAGAATGTCGCGGTTATACATTCACAATTTTGTGCATCAAGCAAACACGCCTATATAAGTCTGACCACTTGAACCCAACTTTCATATACAGTAGACCCTCGCTATCTCAAACTTTGATATCTCTGACAACAGCGTGTGTAAAACTAAAGTGTGTGCACTGTTATGTTAGTTTTGCTATATGATACGTAGATTTCAACTCCTTTTATCATTACATTGTAACTACATGTACTTTATATTAAACCAAATATTCCAGTCCCTTGGAGTTTGGGACAACGACAGTCGACTGTAGTAAAACTGGGGTTTACAGGAGTAAAGCTTAATTTCTTATTTCTGCTCTAAAATATCGATGGTGGTTTCTCGTTAGAACCGCTTCGATAAGGCGGTTCTTACGTTACCTACAATCTCTATTTTGAGCAGAAATAAGAAAAAAATATCACGATTTTTCACTTTAAAAATTCCGTGTTTTTTTGTCGGCGGTAAAATTTACAATGTGTTTGTATAGCCGTGTTTTCGTACATTTGGTCTTGGTCTTACATTTGATCCAATCTAGCTAAAACTTGATATGTAGTTAGACCATTATATGGACAGTTCTTATTGTTTCAAGGTATCAGTCCAACAAATGTTAACTTGCTACGGGCGTATAATGGCCCGCTTGCGGAGCCGCTCTTGTTACTGCATAGGTTCGTATTTGATGGTCATTACAGACTTCACAGGAACAATAATGGCAGTTGAAAACCTTGTTCATCAGATAATTGGCCATCAAAATACAAATTGGATTCTGTATACCATTGTAAATATAAATCGTAGCCATTACAATGGCATCCGATTAGCATTAACGACACAAAGACAAAATTATAACCATTAAAAACATAAAACGTCCATGACTGGGTTTAATGTGATGGCAACTGGTTTTTTATAAGACCATTACTTAGATGGTCTCATGATTTTTCAAGCCCGGCAATAATGTTTCATTTCATAAAGCACGGCCATTACAGAGTGAACAGAGACATCAATGACCATTAAAGCATGATTCTTCTTCAAAGTCATAGCCATCAAACTAAAATCCTCATAAAATTAACTTTAAATTAATACCATTACATACGGAGGATCTTACACGAGTGGTCATTTCATATGAAGTTTATGAAACGAGCCTTTGGCGAGTTTCATAAGTTTCATATGAAATGACCACGAGTGTTAGATTCTGTTTATCATATGAACACTCTAAATTGGATTTTACCGCCTTTGAATTTGACAATTTCACCACAAAAACATGGTTGACATGGTCGTCGTCATGACGTTACTTAATCCCGCCAAAGTGTAATTACACGTGTGGTCATACAATTTTTATTACTCGACGTTTTCCACTGCTTATCAACGACGTCATGTGATAATACATTGTATGAAATGGCTATCTACAAGCCTATCTTTCTATCTTAATATACGGAGTCGTTCAAATCTGAACATTATTTAAGTTACCCAAGGCTGTCCTTTAGATTTGCTGTCAGATCACGCAGTGGAGCTGCATAAAATACATAAATCTTTATGAAATGAATTTGAAAACATGCAACAAGAACCGGACTCGGACCGGCGACCCTTGTTTACAAGGCAAGTGGTCTACCGACTGAGCTATCCGGGCGCTGATAGCACTTCTTCAACTTCGAAGTGTTTAGTATTAGAGAAACAAATAGATATGCTTTTTGTTTCTTCTGAACAAAGTTGAAGAGAGAGTAAGTGATGATTTTGCTGTTTGATTGAGTAAAACACAGTGGCAATTACCTTGACTGTGACACTGGCTCCCCCTATGTTTCAGGTGACCCGACGGAACCTAACAAAAGCTACAGACCCTAAACTTTTTTGTTGTTACCGTTTAGACAATTTCTGGCCTTTGATTTTTTTCCGGCAAGTTTGTTCCATTTTGCTAGCATGGAGAGATTTGAACATTATCAAATAAGGTACATATGTTTTGATAAAAAGTTTTGAAATGGTTTAGTAATGCCATAAAACTAAAGTCTTGAGTACTCCGTGATGTTTTTGTTGGAACTGTTTGCTTTTCAAATGGCCAAAATGCCAATTTTTTACATGCCACCAGTTTCCGTAGGTGTTAAATTCTTTAAAATGGCAACTTGTATGCCATACATAAGCCAGAAACAGCGCTTAAAATGCTCAAAACAAAGTTAAATGTTGGCAGACAAGCACAATTCCTTTAATGATTTTTTTACTGTTAAATCAAGCAACAGTGAGTGTTTTTAACTGATATATCAAGCAACAGTGATATCAGCTTTGATTGAGTTTGAAAGTATTTAAAGCAAATACTCTTCATTTGTAAGTGTTTCTCGTCCTAAATTCTGTACATTTTTGTGATAATTAATCACACATGTCCACTGTTTGGGGTACTTGAGAGGCAGTAGAAAAAGTAACATTGTGGTCTGAGGGAGCACAAAGGCTTGCAAAACACCGACAACATAGAATGATAAATTATTAGGGTCTCTGACAATGGTAACCAACACCCATGGATTTTGGGACCTAAAATTAATAAAGTTTAATTTAGTTTAGTTTTGGAAACAGTCTTGTATAGAATCAGTTGGTATATCTTCAGAGAGGTGAAGGCAATGATCCGGAATCGATACAATTAACCCACAGCTCCCAGCAGTGATACCAAAGGGAAAGAAACACACACACGAAATATAACTAGACCCTAATGGAAACATTAATAGCGGAAAGCCAAAAGGACGGTTACTTTCACACAAAATGGCCAACTGGCTATCAAAAACAAAGTAATATAAGCAAAAAACACTCAAAGACAAACCATGACAAAAATAAACCGCGACAGAAGAACGGCAGTCAGTGAAATGAATTCCACTGGGGTTGGTGTGGGGGATGGGGCTTAAACTGCAATCTTCGCCCTTACTTCCCTCGTTATAACAGATTAGAACATAGCTTGAATTCTTTCAAATTATTTAATTAAATAATTCGTTTAATAGAAAAAAATAAATAAATAAAAATTCTACCTACAGATCCTTGCTATTTTTAAGGGTCAACTGAAACACAGATAGTTTTTCTGACATTAGGCTGTATGTTAATTGCTTCCGCCCAGAGCTGTAAGTAGTTTAGGTCGTAGTACCAAAGCGTTAATCCAAAATCATTAGTCCATAGACAAAAGGGCAAATATCAATGTTCAGATCAACAGACATGGACATCAGAAGAGTGTAATCAGGCGTCCGCGGATAGTAAGCATTACTTAGTAAACAAGCTTCGCCAACCATGCCCATCGACCCGAACGAAGAAAAGGTGTAACTTCCGAGAAGGGTATGTCCGAGATTTTGGAAGTCTACCTATGGCTTTCCATTGACAAACATATCAGAAATAATTCTGGAAATGGGCACATTGTACGGATCAACAAGATCATGGTGCCTCCCATAGAACTTCTTTAGTGTTGATACCAGTTTGGTTTTTTGATACCCCTGGCATAACAACCTGGTAGTGAGCACCTTCCCACGTTCCATAAACTGAGCAAATTCTATTACTGGTAAACCGCTAAGGCAAAATGATGAGGGTCGGACTGCTCCTTCAACCCTAGTGGTGTCTATGGGCGATAGGACTTGAGATGTCATTTCATCTCAATGTGGGGTAAAAGTCCCACAAAATCTGAGGCAACATATCCAGAATGACTTTCATACCGACACCAACCATTGAGGGTTTAAATAAGGGCGAATGAATTACCGAATTTAACCCTTGGCCATGCTAACCCCGGATATGCCTTATCTTTGAAACAATGTAGATCCAGATCAGTAGCTTCTGACGTAGCCATCTGATCAGGATCTACATGGTTTGCCATTCAGATTGTGAATGTGTTGCAATAATTTGCATCACGTAATCTGATTGGTTGATAATCGGAAGTGGGTCTGGCATATATAAATATTCAGCAGGACAAGGGTTAATGGTTATAATATTTGTGCTGAAGAATTAATTTGTAAATCAATGGGCATGAATTTTCCAACACCTTAATTTTTATGACCATCATTTCTTTATAAAAATAATGACTCATTTTTTTAAATATGTGTAGTATTTGCTTGGCCATTATTTTGATTATTTTCATTGAGTCGGTTCGAACAAGTACCACAATCTATCTCATCACGAAAACACGCCTATAAAAATTTGAGCCCTTTGAACCCCAGTTTTATATAGTTAAACTGGGATTTGCAAGGGTAAACCTTATTTTTCTTATTTCTGCTCTAAAATATAGATTGTGGGTACTCATTAGAACCGCCTCGATGAGGCGGTTATAACGGGAACCCATAATCTATATTTTGAGCAGAAATAAGAAAAAATATCAAAATTTTTCTTCTTAAAATTTTCATTAAATTTTCGATAAATATTACATGTATTTGTATAGGCGTGTTTTCGTAATGTTTTGAGCAAAAAAAGGAAAATAATGAACACCCAGTAAACCCCACTTTTCTTTATGTTAAGGTGGGGGTGATGAGTTTTCATTACACGTATTGTTAATCTGGTGTATGTTTTAACCTAGTTGCAAACCCGAAGACAGGCTTCTCGTATAGGGGATCACGATATATAGTATGACATTAACTTTTCTTTGAAGTGCCTTTCGAATCATAATGTGTCTGCGATACAACCGTATTATTGACCATACGTGCGGACTTTTGCAGACTTTAACTGGTTTGTATTTACTCGATATATTGTTATGAAAAACCCCGGAAGACCCACAATAAGACGCGTGCAACCAACAAAAAATTGCATCCGTCACCGCATTCAGGCTGAGTAAATCCGGTCAGTCGCCTTGCATCGCTTTTTGCAATAGCCAGAAACGTATCATTACGGTAACACACCCGTGCGACATAGTGCATATTTCTCATCTCCAAAATGGCTACTTTTCTGATGAAAATCTCTGATATTTTTCTTATAAATACTGCAAACATAGGTCGTGGGTGCTCGTTAGAACCGCCTCACTGAGACGGTTCTAACGAGTACACACAACCTATGTCTTAGAGTAAAAATAAGAAAAATAATGTAAACCCCCATAAACCCCCGTTTTCTCTATATAAAGTGGGGTATAGGGGGGTCTTCATTTCACGGACTAGTTCACGTGATGGAGGGCTTATTTTTAACACCGAGAGCTGCGATTAAAGTTTAGCTGAGCCCTCGCTGTTTGCACAGAGCATCTGGTAATTTTCCTGTCCCGGCTCACATTACTTATAAGAATCTTATATGGGTGTGAGGGGTGGATTGAAAAATCCGTCCCGAGGGACACTGTCCAGCATCACGAGGCTTGCTGAGTGATGCCGGACAGTGATGCCGAGGGACCGATTTTTCTATCCACCCCTCACACCCATATTGGATTCTTTTTCTTGCATACCTTCCATTTCTATTGCGAATTTTTAATGCTGCTGTCACTTCGGTTACCGACGGTCGCCATTTTGTGATGACACAACAGGAATTTTAGTGACGTCACGCATGACGACGCCGCGCATGAGGTTGTAATCAACCAGTGCATTTATCAAACACGCGATTATATTCGATTTGGGGTCGGAACACCAGGGTCAGAACATAAATTTCTATCCCAGGGTAAAATCACGGATTTCCTTGTCTGGTGTGCAAGAAATTCAGTTCTCAGTGCTATTTAACATCGTTTTTCTCTTCATAGACAATCAAATATGTTTGGCGACTTTGATTTCTTTCGGGAGTTTCTTGTTGAAACTTGAATTATTTTTATTTCATTTCTGTCGATTGGGATTGCCAGTATTTTGAAACTTCAATACATATCTGTGCCCATAGACGAGATTGCGATGGCAATGATGTTGTTGTTTGCTGATATGGCCCATTTAGACTCTATTGCAGTCTTAGAGTCTGAACATTTCGTTGCCGAGGAACATCTTTAAACGTTCTAAGATGCATGCATAATATTTACCCGATTGTCCATATATGACCTTGCCGCCTGCGCTTCATTTATATACACATGTAGTTAAACTTTATAACATCAGGGGCCGGGTGTTCAAAACTATCGACATCGTTAGTTAACGAATCGTTAAACTTCGATCATTTAATATGGCTAATATATTAATGTTTGTGCTGAAAGAATGCCCCCCCCCCCATATTTTCAGCAAAAATAACAACATTTTAGGTATTAAACTGACTAGAAAAGTTACAATTGACCACTAACGAGCTTGTTAAGCTGACGAAACTTTGAACAACTGTCCGCAGATATGATTAGAATAAATGACATTACGTGGTCGGGTCAAAGTGATGTGATCTTTTTGTAATGCAAAACAATGTGATGAAAACTACTCTTGAAAACGGGTTTCTTGACTTCGCGCAGTCTGTTGTCATTCTTTTTCTAGTGTGTCGAAACTTACGAGGGGCGTTCATTGGGTTCTACAAGGTGCGTTATTAATCCCAAATATCTTCCCATCACAAAAACACGCCCCTATAATTTTGACCTCATTGAATAAAAATCTAAAATGAGTTCCTTTAAGAGCAATGAAAACATTCATAAGAAAGAAGATGGGTCATACTACGTAGTTTCGGCTAATAAAGCCTCATCAGTGACCCTGTAATGATCCGGCAACGAAAGCCAGGTGAAACGTACAGCAATTTTGCGAATTTCGAATAGGCAGTCGATTCAAAGACTGATATAAATCAAAATGGGGTCCAAATAATTAAAAATATGTCTAGAATATGAGTCTAAACCAATAATTTATTTCTGATTTCTCAGAATATTTACGCTGATCTCAAAGGACCAAAAGTAAAATATAAACTGCACTATGGTTGATGTACGGGGAGACGTTTTACGGCCGCCACACGGCACAACACCAGCTGCAGTGAAGGCAAATAAAAATCTAAAATGAGTTCCTTTAAGAGCAATGAAAACATTCATAAGAAAGAAGATGGGTCATACTACGTATATATAGTTATACAGTTATATAGTTAAACCGGGTTTCCGGGGGTATACCTTATTTTTCTGATTTCTGCTCTAAGATATAGATTGTGGGACTCGTTAGAACCGCCTTGATGAGGCGGTTCTAACGAGTGCCCACAATCTATATTTTGAGCAGAAATAAGAAAGATATCGCAATTTTTCATCATAAAATTTTCATTTTTTCGGCGATAAAGGTGGCAATGTATTTGTATAGGCGTGTTTGCGTAATGGTTTACTTCAATTCTTCGAAGTATTCTCCCTTGACGGAAATACACTTTTCAAGTCTCCAAATCCATTCTGTAAAGGCAGAGAAGTAGGCCATTTTAGGTATACGCCGAAGACACGGGTAAATAGAGAATACCAGGTTCTTGTCTTTTGATATCAAGTTTATCAGGCAAGGCTTCGAGAACGCTTGTAGAATCGCGAGGCTTGCCGAGCGATTCTACATGCGTTCTCGAAGCCGAGCCTGATAAACTTGATATCAAATGACACGAAACTGGTATTCTATTTATTAGTTTATCCTCTTGTACACTCTTAAATTAGCAATTTACGATCAGTTATTGATGGTCCTCAATGCGTCCCAGCATTCTTGCGGGCGATATATTTAGTATCAGCTGACCATATTTTCCTATGATATATATATATTTTTTTTTTTCATTTTTTTTTCCAGTAACAATGACATTTTTCCTGTAGTCCGGTTCAATTATAAAAGTGCAATGTCACGTTGACGTGATAAACTCACTTGTCCGGAGATAGCATATCTTTATCAGGTCAGTACGTTCTAATGCAATATGTATAGGGGGATAACTGATAAATTGCACTACAAAGTGCATATCGGGATTCATAACGACGATCATAAAGGGTTTTCTCTAATAAAAGAAACAGGAAATGTCGCAGGCACTAAGGTCTGGCGAATAAGGTGGATGAGAGAGCTGAACTACTTTTTCCTCTTTCAAGAAGTCTTGGACAAGAATATGCTTTTAATTCTCTTTCGCAGCCACTGATTGATGCGTCTCTGCGGCTCAAAATAATAGACCAACGTTTCTTCGCCTGCGAACAGCTTCGAAATACTACGTCTGCCACAAGTGTTGTCCTTTTTAAACGATATTTTTCGCCAGTTAGTTTTTCACGGGTTGTCTTTTTTTTTTTTTTTGGTCAAGAGAGTATTCTCACTTGCCAATCGTGCACTCAATTGTGCAATATCCTTTCTCACTGAGTCAAGATACGAAAAGTCCCCGATGAAACACCTACACTATCAGCGATTTCTTTCACCGTCAACCTTACGTCTTGTTACATCTGCAAGTTTAGCTTTTGTAGCAGCTTATCTTGGGTGGCCGGGCTCAGGTCAGTTTTTCTCTCTTTAATTTTTATGTCATCTGAAAATTGACGTTCTAGAGACAAAAGATGTCCAATGTATCTGAAACAGCTCATTATATATGTGTGGAACTTACACATTGAGACAAACACGGCTTTTTATGTAGACCCTAATTTCAAAGCTTGTTTTGTTTTTCATTTTACATACAGTCAGGTTTGGGAGTACCGGACTGAACCATTTGAACTTTCAATAACTTTGAAAAGATTGAACGGATAAGAAACGAAATTGAACTTTCAATAACTTTGAAAAGATTGAACGGATAAGAAACGAAATTGAACTTTCAATAACTTTGAAAAGATTGAACGGATAAGAAACGAAATTGAACTTTCAGTAACTTTGAAAAGATTGAACGGATAAGAAACGAAAGTTCAGCCTACAATTGAAAATCCGCCCCTGTGAATTCACAACGCAGGTAGTTTACACTTGCTCCTTACAGCCACGCCGTATGGTGGGCCATGAGTGATACGATTAACTCTTATCTTGCTGAATATTCATTTAAGCCACACCCATTTCTGTCTATCAACCAATCAAATTACTTGATGTAATTTATTGCTACGAATTCATAAACTGAATGTCAAACAGTGTAGATCCTGATCAGATGGCTTCTTCAGAAGCCATCTGATCTGGATCTACACTGTTTGCAAAGATAGGGGTTGTCGTGAACAGCAAGATAAGGGTTAAAATGAGTGGCATTCGTATGGTAGAGAGAAAAAAATCCTTCATCACAAAAACCGCCATGAACAACACTATAAACCATACTTTATATGAACAGCGTCGTGAGAAAACCCATTGACGCGGTTCAAACGAGTACCCACAGCCTATATCTTGAAGCAAAAATAAGAAAATGTTTAGAATACCCCACTAAACCTCAATTTTCTCTGTATAAAGTGGGGTTTAGAGGGGTGTTCATTTCATGGACTTGAACACGAGATGATCTTTCTTTTTTCTAGAAATATCATTTTTCTGACTAAATAGAAGTGGAATCAATGATCAGGAATCGATACAATTAACCCACAGCTCCCATCAGAGACACTAAAGGGGAAGAAATACAAACATGAAACAACAGACCCTAATTGAAACACCACCAGCCGAAAGCCAAAAAGGACAGTCATTTTTCCACAAAATGGCCTGTAGGCTATCCAAAATAAAATAATATACGCGACACAAACACCAAAAGACAAACCATAACAAAATTAAACCGCGACAGAAAAACCGCCTTCCACTGGGGGCTTAAATCGATTTTACGTGGCCAAAATCCTTGCCCTTACTTCCGTCGCGATTAAGACAAATAATTTGTTCAGTCTGCATTAAGGCCTCCTAACTCATCAGTGCAACATCTCCTTTAACGCAAAAATCAAACAATCACAGAGATGACACAACGGTGAGGACTCGATAGCAAGAAACCACCGAAATGCTGGAGCAAAAGAAAACCAACAGCTAAACTCCGGTGGGACCAACCAGAGACAGAGCATCAGGTACCAACCAACATAAGCCATTACGCTGGAACCGTCATAGAAGCTGAGGCCTGACCCACCGGCGTGTAATTAAAGCGGGAAGCAAAGTTGTCAACCGTGATTGGGTTAACTACCATGCATGCAGTCTGTCGTATAACATTTATGTTGTACCCAATCTTTTTATATCGAAGAATGATTTTACGAAATTTGGTGTTGAAGTCATTGCGGTTATATATTTTTCGGAACTTATATACTAAGTCACCATAAAATTCGGATTCCGATAGTCCTTGTTGCAGAGGAGATTTAAGTCCAATATTGAATTTAGAAATTAAATCAGAATGACGTCTATAAAATTTTGAAAAGGTTTTGCGTAGTTTATGGTACCGATAACCCTGATTAAGAAGTTTAGCCGTTAACAATTTATTATGAGTGTTGAAGTCAGTTACATGACTACACACTCAGGCAAATCGAATTGATTGAGGAATATAAACGCCATAGGATGGCGCACGAGGAACATCACCATACAGTTTACTCATTTCAAGTCCAAATAAAGATTGTGTGCGCTCGTTAGACGTTTACCCACAATCTATGTGTTTTTTTTTTTTTTTTGGCTAACAATAAGAAAATCAATGTATACCCTTGTAAACCCCAATTATGTATATGTAAGTCGGGTTGTACACAGATTTGGTAACATGATGTTGATTAAAGAAAACGAGAATGACTGGACTCTTTAACATATATTTTTTTAAGAATAAATAAATGATTTTCGTCTTTCTAAATAGCGGGATTTCATTGTACATCTACATTGATGTTTGGGATCGATTGTTAATCAATCGACCCAAATCGATTGTTTATCAATCGACCAGAAATTCTAAAGCGAAGTAGCTTTTCAGCGCTTATGATCACGTGACTATTATTGATTTGTAGGAAATCCGGGTATTTATAGATTTATTTATAAAAAATAGCCACTTTATTCTTATTACTATGTAGTTGGGGGTTTGCGTGTGACAGTTACATGTATCTCTAAAATATGTACTGGATTCGTGGGTTTAGTTTGACAAACAGTGAAGATCCAGATCAGACGCCGCATTCTTGCGTCTGATAAGGGTCTGCACTGTTTCCTTACTGTAAAGTAATTTAAGGGCTAAATGGAACAGCCTAAGTCCCCATGCAGGACCATTTTTAAGCCTACACTCAGAGACAATCGACCCACTAGTACTGTCAGTACTTTGATTTATTATATTTGCTCAAACTCGTTTTGGGTTCATATTATTTCAGTTCAAGTACCATCTTTTATACACTGCATGTAAAAGCTTTTTGTCTGTGTCTGTGTGGAGTGATCTCATTTGATTAATGTAGCACTTCCCAGATAGCAGTTATGTTTGAACAGATTGTGCAGATGCCATTTGCGCTAGAATCAAATTAATTCGGTGTTCAACAATGGAACAATGACAAGAATTAACTATATTGCCCAGATCATGTTGCATAAGAGACCAATAATCAGGAAAATGCACTCTTGTGTCATAGTGCACTATTTTATATCTCCGAATGATGCACATTCTGATATTTGTCTTGCAAATACTACAAACATATACTGCGAATGCTCCGTCTCATTAAGTCTTCTCTTCTATTATGCAGGATTTACAGTAGGCTGGTGCCTGCTGCTCTGTCTCTGATTGGGCCCATCGGAGTCTAGCTGTTGGTTTTCTTTTGCTCCAGCATTTCAGTGGTTTCTTGCTGTCGAGTCTTCACCGTTGTTTCATCCCTGTGGTTGTTTGATTTTGTGTTCACGGAGATGTTTCACTGATGAGTTAGGAGGCATTCATGCGGCCTGAACGAATTATTTGTCTAAATCGCGACGGAAGGAAGGGCGATGATTGTGGCCACGTAAAATCGATTTCAGCCCCCGTTGGAATTCGTTTCACTGACCGTTCCAATGCGGTTCTTCTGTCGCGGTTTATTACTGTTATGGCTTGTCTTTGAGTGTGTGTATCGCTAAGATTATTTTGTTTTGGATAGCCTATTGGCCATTTTGTGGGCAAATAACTGTCCCTTTGGCTTTCCGCGCTTGGTGTTTCCATAAGGATCTAGTTGTTTCATGTTTGTGTTTCGTTCCCTTTGGTGTCTCTGATGGGAGCTGTGGGTAAATTGTATCGATTCCTGATCATTGCCATCACTTCTATTTTACAAGGTTGTACATTACACACAACTATTAATTAACTATCCTGTGTTGATCGGAGGTCATCCGTATTAACACCAGCTCAACCAATATTAACTGGAGGTCACGAAATATTAAGCTGCGGTCAAACATCAATAATCAGGTATTTTTATTGTGTGAATTTATAAAATTGTCATTAATCAAGTAATTTCGTATTGGCCCCGTTCAGATCCGACGTTTGCTGATTAAAAGAATGTGAACGTGATGTGGATGGCCAATGACACAATGTTTCTTCATGGGTTCAGTCGGGGCCGGTTTGGTGGGCGAAGGCGTCGTGCATTGTCTACGCGTGTCATATTCTTCGAATATTCATCACGAAAACACGCCTATATAATTTTGACCCCCTTGAACCCCACTTTTAAATAGTAAAACTGGGGTTTCCGGGGGTATACCTTATTTTTCTTATTACTGCTCTAAAATATAGATTGTGGCGGTTCTAACGAGTGCCCACAATCTATATTTGGAGCAGAAATAAGAAAAATATCACAAATTTTCATCATAAAATTTTCATTTTTTCGGCGATAAAAGTGGCAATGTATTTGTTTAGGCGTGTTTGCGCAATGTTGACCTGTCTAGTATGACGCACCACTATCCTGCACATTATACATGCAGAGCCACAAACTGACAACGCGTGTTGCCAGAAACCAAATTGTTTTGAGTCTGAAATTTCAAATTTGCCTTAATTTATCACACGCTCATACAATCACACGCTCATACATATTGTCTAAGCATAGCAAACCGGAACCTCCCTTAGAAAACAATTTAAATGGTAGATACCCAGAATCCCATAATACGACTGGTCAGTGACGATGACATTGAGGAGTCGTGTATCATTGTGCTACTGGGGCGTCCAACAGATAGTGGCTTACTGCTGTACTAGAAGCCTCTGTGGTGTAGTGGATAAGCTACCCGCCTCATAAACAAGGGGTCGTGGGTTCGATCCAGGCCTTCTCCAGACTTTCGGATGAGTCTTTAAACCGAGGTCCCGTCTCCGTATGACCTTAGTTGTTAGCTGGACGTAAATCACTCACTCACTCACTTACTGCTGTCCTTGCAGCAGGTTAGTGTAAATAGGGAAATTTGTTAGTTCTACACTTCCATTTCTCTCCTGTCCTGCATTTTTATCACCTCTATATATATGTTTATATATATTTTCTTTCTTTATCTGAGAGACGCCACAAAATGGTCCACAAGGGCTGACATGTCCTTAAACCCTAAGACAACCAGTCATGAAGTCAGACCGGAAGATTGTATTCTGACTAAGTATCTATACAGAATGATCTAACGCTTCACATTTTGTGCGTGCTCAATACCGTTTTCACTGGTCGCGGCCGAAGTTTAGACTTCTACGACACACCCGTGTGACATATTGCATTCCGTTTATATCTCCAAAATTGTTACTTCTCTGATGGTTTGTAATATTTTTACTCCTAACATAGGTTATCGGTGCTCGTCGAGTACCAATACACCCTAGGCCTAAAACAGAGATAAGAAAAATCAAGAATACCCCTGTTAACCCCAGTTTTATCTTTATAAAGTGTGGTTTACGTGGATATCCTTTTCAAGGACTTGTTAACTTGATAAGTCATGTGTACATGTATGCGGGATGATGCTAATACGATGTTCCCCATGAGGCGGTTGTAGCAAGTACCCACAATACACATGTACGGGTTTGAGCAAATTATGACGACAATATATACAATGGTACATGCTAGAGTAATGATCTCCGTATGTGGATAATGAAACAAAAGAAACATCACGAAAACGCGCCTCTATAATTTTAACCCCCTTGAACCCCACTCTTAGAACTAGGATTTACAGGGGAAAACATATTTTTCTTGTTTCTGCGAGCATAGATTGTGGGTACTCGTTAGAACCGCCTCGCGGAGGCGGTTCTAACGAGTATCCACAATCTATGTTTTGAGCAGAAATAAGGAAAATATCATAATTTTTCATCTTTCGGTGGCAAAAATTTACATTGTTTATGTATAGGCGTGTTTTCGTAATGAAAGAGAGAAAATGATGAAGGAAGATTAACGAAAACAAGCTTAAGAATGCTTAACTTGCACATTATGTTTCTTTTGTAAAACCTACTGCTTTTAATCTTTTCTTCAAAGAAGCAACCAGTTGCTCAGAGCAATAAGTATGCTTTTTATTCTTATTATATACTTTCCTTTGGAATAGATTAACGACTGATATCTGTAGCCAAGTTTCTTCAGGCGCCAAAAGAGGCATGATTCGAAACTACGGTTGCAGAAGGGTACAACTTAATGCTTTGTCTTAATGAATTATGCCTATTTTACACGCAATAATCTGCACGTTTACTAACAAAAGCTAGTTACAGTCGAATATATATCACTGAATATCTCGAAATCCTATGACACCATGGAGATTTGTTCGACAAAGAGATAGTTTGAACTACTGATGGTTTATCATTGCACCAGACCATGAGACTTTATTGTGATTACTTAAGCATATACGAGGTAAGCTGAAAAGTTCTGAGCCTGACCAAGATCCGATGGTTTGTCCATGCTGAAAGTGCCTTATTTTTCAACATAGTCTCCCTTCCTGTCCACACACTTCCTCGAGCGATGCTGGAGTCCTTGGATCCCAGTGGTATAGGAGGTCTCATCTTGGTCCCTGAAAAACTCCTCCACAGCAGCTATCACCTCCTCGTCTGGCCGATAATGCTGCCCAGCCAAGTGCTTTTTCATGTTTGGAAACAGGAAATAATCTGATGGAGCTAGATCAGGTGAATACGGAGGGTGATGGACAAGTGTGAAGCCACAGTAATGCACAGCAGCCATTGCGACAACCGATTTATGAGCAGGCGCATTGTCCTGATGGAACAAGACCCCTTTTGTCAATTTTCCGGTTCGTTTAGCCTTAATTGCTTTTCGCAATTGTATTATCAGATCTGCATCACACTTCCCCTTTTAATTGTTCTGCCCTTTTGAAGGTAATCTATGCATAATATACCCTTGGCATCCCAGAACGCTGAAGCCATCACCTTCCCTGCAGAGGAGACGACCTCTGCCTTCTTTGGAGGGGCTGAGCCAGGGTGTTTCCATTGCATGGATTGTCTTTTGGTCTCTGGCTCAAAGTGATTAACCCAACACTCATCCAGAGTGACAAAACGGTCAAGAAAACCATCTTGGTCTGCTTCGAAAATAGCCAAGTTGGCTTGTGACAGGTTCAGTCTGGTCAACTTTTGGTCAGGCGTCAAAAGCCTTGGCACCCATCTGGCGTAAACCTTCGACATTCCTAATTCACTGTGTAGAATGTTCTCTACTCGTTCTCGGGAGATGCTCACAGAATTAGCTAATTGATCAACAGTTAAACGCCTGTCATCCATCACGGCCCTGTGCACTTGGCTGATGGTTTCCTCAGTTGTTGCCATTGTGGGTCGTCCACACCGGTCATCATCTTCAAGGCTGTCCTTGCCCATCTTAAAATTTGCTGCCCGCCTTTTCACGGTTGCATACGAAGGAGCATCATCCCCTAATGTAGCAACCATATCGGCATGAATGTCCTTAGGAGCCAACCCGTTTTTTATGGAGGTACTTGATGAGACCACGATGCCAGATTTTGTCCATTTTCTCAAAAACGTGCTAGTATGAATTTTCAAAGTCAAGAATTTCTACGTTATTGCAGGTAAACTTGAACTCATTTGAGTCAAATCAAGTAATAAAGGTTTGGATTAAATGAATACAAAATTTCATGGCTGTTCGATGCCTGCTTCTTGGTCAGGCGCAGAACTTTTGATCCTACCCTCGTATTTCAACCTTCTGTAAAAATAAAGAAATATTTTACGCACTGATTAGAATAGTCTCATTGAGGCAATTCTAATGAGAACACACAACACAGCATTTACACGGAAGGAATGTTGTCTGTACTAATTAGAATCTATTGGTGCGATTCTAATGAGTACACACGGCGTTTACAATATAAAAACAGGAAAATTATATAAAAAAATTATCACAACTACACGGAGATCTAAACCTTTTGGAATAATTCTCTAGAGACTCCGAAACGAGTTCAAATAAGCTATGCTAATCGATCCACCCGAGTTCGAGTTACATGGATGTACCTGTAATCGACAACACAGGCGTATCGTTATTTTGAGAAAACAGGAATTTTCAAGCGTGTCCGAAAATAGACTCCTTTTTATCTGCAATGTGTTATTTGCTTCTCAAGACAACCTGTGTGTTTTATTATTATTTTATCATTGTATAGTTTATCAACGACCTTTGAGAGTTCAACGTTCAAGCGTGAAAAGACTATTCTACGTTTTAGGGGAAGCAGGTTTCGGATTTCTTTTTTCACAGGGTTTTGAAATTATAAATGCGTATTTTGATAATGCCCTTATGTGGGAGCCGTGGCCAAGAGGTTAATATAATGCAGAACGAATCTCAGTAAAACTATATCGCCCAATGCAAAATCCCAACCGAAGGCGACTTACCTAAAAAACGGACTAGTCCAAAATTAAAAGTGCAGTCGCGTCTCACTGCGTTTTGAAAGACTATAGTTGGTGTTATGAGTCGTATGGCAACGGTAGAACCCGTCCCCGTACTTCATCATTGTGCATGTTATACTTTTATTATCTTTGGATGCATTGAGTCCAGTTTTTTTTTTAATAGATTTCTGCTCCAGGACATGCTGGAAAGCAAAAACACGAACTACATGTAAAGGGTCCCATTTCATAAACCGAGACTCATTTTTATTCTTCACAAAGCTAATAATTAATAATAATGTTTGCCGTTTACTGCTATAGTTCACGTGATTTTCATTGACCAATGAAGTTCAACCGTGTGCAAAGTAAGAATAGAAAGAGCGCGAGGAACATAACGGAACCGCAAATACCGGTCAGTGTTTTTCCCCATTACTATAAAACACCCATGCGACATAGTGCATTTTTCACATCTCCAAAATGGCTACTTTCCCGATGAAATATGTTCTTATGGGTTATCCTTCACAGAACTGGAAAATAGGGAGTGTACATGTTTTCTGGGCCAAACTAGCTGGTTTCGTCCAATTTGGCCTCATCAGTGACCCTCAAATATTTTCAAAATTCCACAATGGAATCAATGATCCTTAAGGACAAGAAAATATAAACTACGTTAAAATCCGAGATTTTCTTCTTACTCATACTTCAAACGTAGGTTGCTGGTGCTCGTTAGAACCGCCTCATAGAAGCGTTCTAACGAGTAACCGCAACTTATGTCTTGGAGCAGGAATAAGAGAACGATGTATACCCACGCAAACCGCAGTTTTTCTATTTGAAGTGGGTTTAAGGGGGTGTTCATTTCACGGACTTTTTCACGTGATGTTAAGTGGGATTTAGATGGTGCTCATTACACGGCCTTGTTCACGCGATTAATCCATATATGCATGAGGTTCAAAATGACACATTGACAAACAGTGAAGACGCAGTTCAGACGCAACAACACGGCTTGCTAAAATACAGGACATTACAAAAATAAGCCCATTCAAGAATCTTGAAAATATGGAAATTTTCAGATAAAAAGTTTTGATATTTTTCATATTTCTGCTCAAAACATAGTTTGTGGGAATTCTTTAGAACCGCCTCGACGAGGCGGTTCTAACGAGTACCCATAATATATGCTTTTGAGCAGAATTAAGAAGAATCAAAGAGTTTAAGACACAAAGCTTACGAGTTTTTCTATGGATTCTGTATAGCTGCTAATGCAACAAAAAAAAAAAAAAAACAGAAGCTTTCCCAATTTAAAACATTGTTAAGATTGTTCATTTAACGGACTTGTTGCCGTAATTATATAACAAAAATCTAACTTCAATCTTACTGTAATCGTGAGATGGTGCCTAAACAATTAACTACTCTCTAGTTAGACAAGTAATCACCATTGAAGCAGCAGCTGTATTGCTTCAGAAAATTGAATGTCAGATTAGGAACAATAAAAATAATCTCCGGTAGTCACTAGCCCAAAGCACTAATGACTTGAAAGCCTCGCCTTATGCATGCAATTTAGTGTCCCAGGTTTGTATGTATGTTTGCGTATTAAGAGGTTGCAGATTACGTCATGCATCTACAGTTGTTCTTGCTGGGCAGGCTTACACGTAAGCGGTTAACAAATACAGTGCACATGCTTTCGCCAGAAACTGACAACTGCCCTTCTTGAAGAAGAAGGAAGGGAGAGAATGACCGGATAAAAGATTTCATGATCAGTCTTCACGAAAGAATGTTGCCGACTTAGCCAGGTATCGAACCCGCGTACTCCTGATCACAAGTCAGACGCGCATCCGACTGAGCTACCGAGGCCGACACAACTAGGATACGCACTTGAAATATAGCCTCGTCAATGTCATTTTAGTATGGGTTGTAGATCAAGATGAGATGACCCCTTAATGAAATGTTAACTGTTCTAGCAAGTACAATATCTACATAATATTACTCTGGTATTTGCAAAAGCTGCTCAGTAATCGACTTATTATTTATATTTAGGCGATCGCTATTGACAGCCGGCTGTCACCAGCGAAAGTTCGCTGGAGACACCCGGCTGTCTCCAGCGAACTTTCGCTGGTGACAGCCAGCTAAAATGTATAGATGATATATTGATAAACTAGAACTGTCAGAGGATCTGACTATAGCCCCGCTATAGCCCTGTCAGAGGAGAAAGACTCATGAATTAAAGGTAAAGACTTGTGAGATGATTAAATCCCTAACAAGGTACCTACGCCTTATAGACTTTTCGCGTTATTAGATCTGAAAAACAGTCTAAGTTAAAAAATAAGTTTTGGATAATGAAAAAAACACATGCACATCTTAAGACCTCTATAAAAACACCTGTAAAGTTTCAAAAGGATTGACCTAGAACTGTAAGTCTTAGAGGAGTTGCGATCACAAGGTAGCTACTCCCTATACATTTTAACATAGTAGATCTCAAAAATTGTCTAAGTTAAAAAAAGGTGAAATAAGTAAAAAAAATATTTAAGGATAATGAAAAAAGAATATGCACATCTTCAGACCTATATGAAAACACCTGTAAAGTTTCAAAATGATTGACTTAGAACTGTAAGAGGAGTTGCGGTCACAAGGTAGCTACTCCCTATACATTTTAACATTAGTAGATCTCAAAAATTGTCTAAGTTAAAAAAGGTGAAATAAGTGAAAAAAAATATTTAAGGATAATGAAAACAGAATATGCACATCTTCAGACCTATATGAAAACACCTGTAAAGTTTCAAAATGATTGACTTAGAACTGTAAGAGTTGCGGTCACAAGGTAGCTACTCCCTATACATTTTAACATTAGTAGATCTCAAAAATTGTCTAAGTTAAAAAAGGTGAAATAAGTGAAAAAAATTATTTAAGGATAAGGAAAAAAGAATATGCACATCTTCAGACCTATATGAAAACACCTGTAAAGTTTCAAAAGGATTGACCTAGAACTGTAAGAGGAGTTGCGGTCACAAGGTACCCACTATCAAATATTACAGACAGACGGACAGACGGAATTCCGGACATGCCAAATCAAATAAAGCCCCCACTTTTTCAAAGCGGGGCTATAATAATTAAGTTATACACTGATTTTAATTCTATTAATATCTTGAGAATATTTTTTTATGGTTTTGAATATCAATATATGAATATTATCATTTTTAAATACTTTTATATAGTTTGAAAGCTGGCTGTCACCAGCGAAAGTTCGCTGGAGACAGCCAGCTGTCTCCAGCGAACTTTCGCTGGTGACAGCCAGCCACAATATATATTTTTTGCTTGTTTGATTTGATGTTTAACGTTCCCGTCAACACTGTTAAGGTCATTTTGAGACACTGCTTCCAATTTCATGGGACTTTCAAGCCCTGCCGCCCAATGAAATCAAAAGGGTTTATAAGCATGGACGGTCCGACTCGCACAGCTTTGCCAGGGCAGGCTTAGATCCTCTAAGCGGTTTACCAGCTGCGTGGAAGCATCATGCAGCCCATCTATTTCTTCAAGGCCCCAGCACAAATATATGGATGATATATAATTGACAAGCAAGAGTTGTCAGAAGACAACATAGCTCCCCTTTGGGGACCTAAGTTGGATGAGGGCAAGTTATCAAAAAAATGAAATTTTTCTTCTGTAAAAAAACCCAACAGACGGTAGCAATTAAAAGAGAAACCATATAGTTTCCCTAAGAACCACTGAAGAAGAAATCTTGCTTTAAGTGTTTTTATTTGAAAAAAAAAAATATTAATAATAATTCCAATTTTGTAGGCTTTCCCCCCCCCCCTCCCCCCCCCAAAGCCATTTTCTTATGAAAAAGGGATAAACAACCTGGGGTCTCTTTGTACTGGGGTAATGTGCTGGGGCCATGCCCTGCCCCTCCACTTCATAAAAGACACTATATCTCCGAAACCATTCAAATCAAATACACACCTCACAAGCATATATACCTTATAAATATTCTTGTTCCTTATAATTAGACACATTCAGTCACACCAACGTAGGGTGGGGGGCCATTCCCCTACCCCCCCCCCCCCCCCCCCACATCTCCACTTCATAAAATGGCCTCATATCTCACCAAACCCCTAAGCCATATGGGCTTTCCTAGGATCTGCCGGGGCCATGCCCCAACCCAACCATTGCTTAAAAAAACCTTTATCTCTGGAACCATACATATCCCCACCACTAAACCATATAATATTTCTTGTTCCTTATGATAAGACACATTCAGTGATAGCAATCTGGGGGTCGCACAGGTTGTGCCAGGGCCATAGCCCACCCCTCAACTTCACAAAAGGCCAACTATCTGAGAAACTGTTCAGAGCCCCAGCCCTCAACCATATGTAGTCCTGTTCCTTATGAAAAGACACATTCAGCGACACCAACCTGGAGGTCCCCAGGTGTACCCCGGGTCATGCCTCACCTCCTCCACTTAAAAAAAAGCCATGTATGTATATATCGCAGAAACAGTTCAGCTCCCCACCCTTAAACCATATATATTCTTGGTCTTTATGATAAAACACATTCAGTGACAACAATCTTGGGCTTTCCTGGGATCTGCTGTGGCCAAGCCCCAGCCCCTCTACTGCTTAAAAGGCCTCTCGAGAATTGTACAGATCCCCGCCCCTAATCCATAAATATTCTTGTTCTGTATGATATGATGCATTCATTGATAGCAACCAGTCCATGCTCCACCTCCTACACTTCATAAAATGCCTAATATTTCAGATACAGGGTGCACATTTGGGAATGGGGGTTTGTTGGGGAGACTTTATAATCAGTGGATTAAAATCATATCATGTTAACCCATTTTGTACCAGAAACCCCAAAACGGATACACTAGCAAACAGTATAGGCCAAGATCAGACCAAGGATACAGACTAACTGGCGCCCAGTCGCCCAATGTACCTAAATTTTTGTCTAGGAAGTTTTGGATCTCGTAACTTAATGCAAAATTTGGATTTATGGCAGTCTGGGCGCCTAAAGCAAAATGCTAAGTCTCTATCCTTGCAGACGCCGCAGAACATGGCGTCTGATCAGGGCCTAGACTATTTGCAAAAGTTAAGCTATTTTCCGAATAAATTTTAAAGATAACACAACATTTCAATCCTCAATTTCAAAATGGACTCCTGCCATATGTAAGAAGGAAGAGTCCATTTGGTACAAAAAGTTTCAAAATACATGGCTGCCAGTGGGCAGTGCCCAACTGATCTCAGGTGAGCATAGTGGCCCATGGGCCTCTTGTTTGTGTGTGTGTGTGTATGTGTGTGTGGTGGGGGATGGGCAGGGGAGACTTCACCCAAGTTGTATCTCATATTGGCTCACTTGAGCTGAAGGCTCTGGAGGGAGCTATTGTAATCAGGCACCATCATTGTCATCATCAGTAAATATCAATCCACATTTGGGGAAAATACTTTAAAATGTATGAAACCAGAAAGCCCTGAAACCCACTGGTTTTACATATATAGAATAATAATGTTGAGTTTTTTTTGTGACACCTTTAAAAATGTTCTTGTCTGAAACCAGAAGGCCAAGGTCGTTGATATTTGGTATGTAGATTCATCTTTGTTCACAATGTTCAAATTATAGCCCTGGGATCAAAAGTCGCCCTACCCCAGGGGTCACTTGTTTCATATAGACATAGACTCATATATCTGCTTGACTTTCAAATCACCACAACCTCTTTGTAACATTGATATCTGGGAACAAAGCATGCTAGAAAAACTTGATATATAATTATATCCAACCAAAAATGTAAATGTATAGAATGAGATTACTGCATTTACTGTAAAAATGTTAAATTAATTGTAATTGAATAATTTTAGGATTAATTTAATAATTTTACATCATGTATCTATTTAAATTATTAACAAGGGTTCCATTAAATGACTTTTATTTATTACTGGACAATATACTTTCTATTATTTTTGCTGGTTGTCACCAGCGAAAGTTCGCTGGAGACAGCCGGCTGTCACTAGCGAACTTTCGCTGGAGACAGCCGGCTGTCACTAGCGAACTTTCGCTGGAGACTGCCGGATGTCAATAGCCACTTCCTTATATTTATAGAGGATTACATATTTAGTAACATTAGACCCATTTTGATATTTAGTAAATTAGATCTTATCTTCCATATGACCCCTTTTTTCTTCCTCTTCCTAAGCAATGTGGATAGTCTCTTGCTCAAGGAAACATCAATTGGCGCCTGCGAGGATCGAACCGGCTTCCTCTTGATCTCCGACCCACTGTTTTTCCACCACACCAAAGCGCTCATATCTTTTTCAGCTAACGCATTAGCATGTTTGTCAAGTTTATAACGATACATGTGCGTCGGTAAACAACGTCGTTAGTTTTGAACAAATGGACCCTGGGATTTTTTATAGTTAATCAACGACCTTTGAGGGTCCAACGTTTAAGCGTGACAAGTCTATACCGTTTTTACGCGAAGCAGGTTTCGGATACCTTTTTGTCTCAGAATATAAATAAATGTTTTGATATTTCCTTTAGGTAGAATTCGCGGCCGAGGGGTTAACATTACTTAAACACGCCTATACAAATACATTGTCAACTTTACCGCCGAAAAATCGACAATTTTCAGATGAAAATTACTGAAATTTTTATTTCTGCTCGAAATACAGAGTGTGGGTACTCGTTAGAACCGCCTCTATGAGGCGGTTCTAACGAGTACACACACTCTATATTTCAGAACAGACATACGAAAAAAAGGTTTACCCCTGTAAACCCCAGTTTTACTACATAAAAGTGGGACTCAAAAGGGTCAAAATTATATAGGCGTGTTTTCGTGATGATGCGATGTACTGCAAGTCACACTAAAAATCTTTTAGACGAAGGTTCGAGTCCCAATGGCACATTTTTTATTTTTATGTTTTTTTTTGTTTTTTTTTTTTTTTTTTGTTTTTTTGGTTTTGTTTTTTTTTTCTAATGATTTTTTCATTTTTTGTTTTATCTTTTCATGTTTGAATTAATTTTCTTTATTTTTATATTTACATTCTTTATATTTTGTATCCTTTGTTTCATTTTCAACATTTATATTTTTTATGTCATTGTAAATCTTTCAGATACATTTCAACAGCGCGTTTGCCTTCACTGACGGCACATGAACTTACGTTCCATCATGGTAACATTTTGGATTCCCTTGTGCTCGTTTCATATTTTCAATAAAATGAATATACATATAGTGTGATGGTCCCGCACAATGGGGCTTGGAGAAATAGATCGGGCGGGCTGCACAATGCTTCCAAGCGGAGCTGAAACTGACCGCATATGAGCAATGGTAAAACGCTTAGTAAAGGCAAAGTGGTGCGTGTTGGACTGACCATGCTTATAAACCCGTCTAGTTTCATTGGGTGCCTAGGCTTGAGATGTCATTCCATTTCAATGTCGGTAAAAAAAACCCACTAAACTGGAAGCAACTTCCCCAAAATGGACGTGATAAACCTCAAATCATTCAAACAAAGATTCAATTTTATAGGTACGGAAACATGTTCAGGAAAAGTAAAAATAAATAAATAAATATCTCCCCAAGATTCGAGTCCAAGATATCCAAGCTGGTAGACGTGTGACTAGACTGCCTAACTATACGCCAATCTGGTTACATTACGCTTAAGATTAAGTATCGCCCAGTGTAAAAAATACCCCTTCAGGCGCCTTACCTAAAACATGGACGAGTCCAAAATTAAAAGTGTAGTCACCTCTCACTGCGTTTTGAACGGCTATAGCAGGCATCAAGCTGAAAAGGCTATGCGAGTTCGCCTTTCTTAATTATATCTTCCAATGCTCAATTTGGATGAATTACGTCGAAGGATCTGGCCTATTATTTAAACAAAGTAATATAAGATACTTTTAGAAATTTTGGACAAATTATAATACAGAAATAGAATATCCACGATATTTTCAGAATTGCATTGACACGCCAACGCTGATGTGTGTATTTATGTTATAAAACGTTTTTAATCCGATTGCTTGGACAGCTGTTCTATTCTGTGTAGCTAGCCACAGTCTTACTACCGTCGCATAAGATTCCACGTCCATGTGAGACGATGGTTCTTTTCATTAAGAAATAAATCAACTCTAGCTAGTAAATCATAGTATGGAGGTCAGTTATTCACCAGTCTGAGACCAAATCACGAGCGGGTAGCGTGACTGATTTTTCTGCTATCAACAGACCGACAAACTTTGATTTAGTACACAGGTCACGCACTAGAGCTGCTCTATTTCGATCCAGAAACACTAAACGTCGACAGTGTTTCATTTTTTCGGCGATATATGTTACAATGTATTTGAATAGGCGTGTTTTCATAATGAAATGCCAAAATTTGACCGTAGTGCAAGGGAAAAACAACGTTACCCGGTACATGTAAATAAGCATCAACGACAGTCGACGTCTTAAACGCCGATATTTTGCACCGCCTCGCCGAGGCGATTCTAACAATTTCAAACATTCTTTATTTTGAGAAGAAATATGATAAAGATCAAATGTTTATCCGTTTTTATTGTGTGTGAATGTGTGTGCGTGTGTGTGTGTGTGTTTCTCGTGTGTGATAGATGAATGGGCAAGTTTTCGTAATTTTGTAAATGCAGGAACAAACATTCGAGAGGTGACCCGGTTCACCTAAATAATTGTTTAAGATAATGAACATGATGAATTTATCGTAAAGAAAAAGTTGTGGAACCCCAGAAAAAAATATTTTGACTGGATTCGGTTTCAACCATCGGAATACCAAATAGAAGTGAAGGCAATGGTCAGGAATCAATACAAATATCCCCCACTTTCCATCAGAGACACCAAAGGAAAACAAACACGGACATGAAATATATTTGTAACTAGACCCTAATGAAAACATCACTAGCGGAGAGTCAAAAGGACAATTACGCTTCCCATAAAATGACCGAATGCATGATATGGCTATCCAAAATAAACGAAAAAAGATATAAGCAATACACATATGCAAAGACGACACTGGGGGCTTAAATCCATGTTCTCTCGTGGTTAAGACAAATAATGATAATGTTCGCATTTAAGCACTGCGTCTACCGTTACTTCATCTGTAAACGGTAGACGTTTCTCTGTAGTTAACATGTCTGATTTGACATGACAGTCTACAGATTTAATTTATCTAATTACTTGACGTGCTACAAACTGTAATATGCAGTACGTCGGTCAAACTAACCGCATGCTTAAAACTAGATTGAACGAGCATTATCGTAGAATGAGTAAGCCTAAGAAAACTGACACTTTCTTGTACCGTCACTTTCGACGTACAGGTCATTCTGTAAATAACATTGTTATACAACCAGTGGAAAAACTTTATTACGATGCAAATTCTACATCTAGATTCAAAATAATCAAAAGACATGAAGCTGAACTGAAATGGATTAAATTTTTACAGACCCCTTTTCCACTGGGATTTAATGACAACATTTATCATGAGGGTAATATTTCCAGAATGCCGGACTTTGATATTTTCTCACTCCTGGAATGTCGAAAACGCAGAACTAGATCTCACGGCACCAGGAAAAATGGTAACTTTAAACGTAAAACACGTGCGTTTAAACGAAACAATACTAGACTGAAGTGACTGTCAATTATATTATTAAATCATGGACGCCACTCTATGCTTTCATTTTTAAGTTCATTACCCGTTTCTGTTTTACGTCTTCTGGACACCGAGGCGAATAAATTCTACGATAGTTCTCATCAGTTATATGATGCGGCTCTCTTAACTAGAGGCTATACTCAGCATACTCTCCGTCCTTACATTGATTCTGAAATTAATCATAAACGCCATTTCTTCAAAATATCCTTCATTAATAAGGGTATGGATTTTATAGATTTGCCCAGTATCTTCCGTGAGAGATCGGTGCTTTCTTCCATTCCTGCTTATTTTCAAAATACTGAAACACCTATAATTTGCTATAAATATAACAAACCTGTTAGATCTATCATTTTTAATTTCAATAAACTTGTTTCAGATCTTGATATTGATACTAATACTCCTGATTCATGTGATTGTAAAAACTCAAAGTATTGCTATCCTGCTGCTGGTCATGTAATTACTGGCAATTTGAAAATTATTCCTGATTCTAGGATAAGGAATATAATTTCTAAAGGACCGAAATATCGGTTTCCTTCTAAAATTGATTTCAGTAAATGTAGAGATGAAATCGCTGCTTCCTTGAATGAATTCGGTAATCGATGGTGTAAGCGAGAGTATGTTGAGCATAAAGCCCTTAAGGACTGGAAACTTAGCATTTTAAAACTAGTAAATAAACGCATTTCTTTCTATTCTCAAAATACTAACTTATTACCTCCTAAGCCCAAGACGTCTTTACGTCATCTTAAACTAGGTATTCAAGAATTTCATAAGAAGTTTGTTTTGGCCCCTGCAGACAAGGCCGCTAACAACGTCGTCGTTGTGTGACGGCTCCACTATGTTAACACGCTTAAGCAGGAGCTTGGTGGTACTATGGCCTATGAACTTCAGCCTTTAGCTGAAGAGAGAGCTATAGTAGATAAACATGTTTGTCTTTCAGCCACCAAGTTTGCTGTGTGTGTTAACGAAGGCCAAGACAAGCTTCCTACGCTATACTGGTTACCAAAACTTCATAAAAAACCTTACAAAGCACGGTTTATTGCAAATTCTAGCTCTTGCACTACCACTGAACTTTCTAAATTATTAACTTCCTGTCTTACTGCTATTAAAACGCATGTAATTAAATATTGTGATAAAGTCTTTGAAAGATCAGGAAGAAATCTGTTTTGGTCTATAAAAAATTCGAATGAGGTTTTAAATAAATTGAAATCTAGACATTTTCGTGCTTCTAGTCTGTCTACCTACGATTTTTCCACTCTTTACACTACACTTCCTCATAATCTTATAAAAGAAAAGCTTAATGATTTAATTGAATGGACTTTTCACAGAGAAGATTCTCTCTATCTTGCATGTAATGTCAGAAATGCATTTTTCACTTCTAAAGAGCATAAGAATTATACACTTTGGTCATGTCAGAAAGTGTGTGATGCCCTCACCTTTCTACTTGACAATATTTATATTAGATTCGGTACTAAGTTATTTAGACAAATTGTGGGTATTCCGATGGGTACTAATTGCGCACCTCTTGTGGCTGATCTGTTCTTGTATTGTTATGAAAGAGACTTCATTTTGTCGCTTTCCATTGATAACCAATCGGAAATTATTGAAGCTTTTAGCTCTACTTCTAGATATTTAGATGATTTATTAAATATTGATAATACCTATTTTGATGGTTTGATCAGTCAGATTTACCCCCTAGAACTTCAGTTAAATAAAGCAAATTCTTCCGATACCGAGGCCCCGTTTTTGGATTTACATCTGTCTATTGTAGATGGATTTGTTTCGTGCAAAATTTATGATAAACGCGATGACTTTGATTTTGAGATTGTAAATTTTCCTTTTTTGGATGGTGATGTTCCTCGTGCGCCATCCTATGGCGTTTATATTTCGCAATTAATTCGATTTGCTAGAGTGTGTAGTCATGTAACTGACTTCAACACTCGTAATAAATTATTAACGGCTAAACTCCTTAATCAGGGTTATCGGTACCATAAACTACGCAAAGCCTTTTCAAAATTTTATAGACGCCATTCTGATTTAATTTCAAAATTCAATATTGGACTTAAATCTCTTCTGCAACAAGGTCTATCGGAACCCGAATTTTATGGTGACTTAGCATATAAATTCAGAAAAATATATAACCGCAATGACTTCAGCACCCAATTTCGTAAAATCATTCTTCGATATAAAAAGATTGGGTACAACATGGATATTATACGACAGACTGCATGCATGGTAGTTAACCCAATCACGGTTGGCAACTTTGCTTCCCTCTTTAATTGCACGCCGGTGGGTCAGGCCTCAGATTCTATGACGGCTCCAACGTAAAGGCTTATTGAAAATTAGAGAGATAATGTCGGTTGGTGCCTGATGCTCTGTCTCTGGTCGGGCTCATCGGAGTCTAACTGTTGGTTTTCTTTTGCTCCAGCATTTCAGTGGTTTCTTGCTGTCGAGTCCTCACCGTTGTCTCGCCTCTGTGGTTCTTTGATTTTTGTGTTCACGGAGATGTTGCACTGATGAGTTAGGAGGCCTTCACGCGGACTGAAAAAATTATTTGTCTTAATCGCGACGGAAGTAAGGGCGAGGATTGTGGCCACGTAAAATCGATTTAAGCCCCCCAGTGGAAATCTTCCACTGACCGTTCCAAGGCGGCTCTTCTGTGGCGATTTATTTATGTTGTTGTTTGTTACTGTGTGTATCACTTGTGTTTTTTGGTTTTGGATGGCCATATGGCCATTTTGTGGGAAAGTAACTGTCCTTATTGCCTTCCTTTGTTTAGGTTTCCATTATGGTCTGGTCGCTTAATGTTTGTATTTCTTTCCCTTTGGTGTCTTTTATGGGTGGAGTAAGTTAATTGTATCAATTCCTGATCTTTGTTTTACTTCTACTTTAGTTCACTCATGCGTTGCGTGTTAGGGTTGCACCATAGGCGTTTTTACAGCTATGCCCATTTCTGTTGTTATGTCGTAGGAACTGAAAAGGCACTTTCCAAAGCGGGGAAGTATGTATGTATGTATGTATGTATGTAGACACAAAGGCGGATACGGATTTTTGCTGGGCGCGACTCATATACAATCACGATTTGTCATATGACGTCGCGCCTGAGAATGCACTGACGCCATGTATTAAAGTAAATCCACTAGTGGAATAAATATGTAAATTAGTTCAATACGCCACATAACGTTACATGTCCCGTGCGACATCTTTAACGACGTCGCGTTTACTAATGGCGAAGTATTGGCATAATCGTGAATAAATAGAGGATCTTACATGAGTGTTCATGTATTATTGAATTTATTAAACGAGTTGAGGAAAAGGGATAAAATGCGAGGCTTTGCCGAGCATTTTATCCCTTTTCCTAAACGAGTTTAATAAATTCAAAAATACATGAGCACGAATGCAAGATTCTATTTATCATATGACATTTAAAACGCATTTTATTCACGATTGATTATAAAAAGTCAATATTCCGCCGTTAGTAAACGCGACGTCGTTAAGGACGTCGTACATGTAACGTTACGGGACGTATCTAGCTAATTTGCATATTTAATCCACAAGTGGATTTTCGAAAATATTACATGTCGTTATTACACCCTCAGACGCGACGTCATATGATAAATTGTTTTTGTGAATGCCTGCTGACACAAAACTTTATAAAGTAGAAAAGTATGCATGTACACATATCTGAGTGGGCACAAAGGCTGATTTGTTTTTGATAAGCCAACAAGCCCCAGGGCAATTTTTTTTGCTGGACGCGACTGATATGCAATTACGATTTATTATATGACGTCGCGTCTGAGAATGTAATAACGCAATGTATTTTGGTGATCAAATAGTAGATTAAACATGCAAAGAAGTAAGATACGCCCTTAACGACGCCGCGTTTATTAATGGAGGTTTTAAAAATCGCGAGCGAATAAAATGCGTTTTAAATAGATTCTTGCATTCGTGTTCATGTATTATTAAATTTACGAGAGCTGTTGCGGGAAGTTCGTATAATGTGTTCATAAAAAATTCAAATATCAAGATATTCTGCTCAATTTTTAAACTATGAAAGATAAACGATTTAACAAAAGCTTCCTGATGATAAAATGCCGAATATTTTCCTCTATGTCTATAATACTTGTTCCATGGCAACGCTGGTAATCTAGGTTGCCGAAGGCCAAAAAAGACGCAAAAAAAAACCGTACGATTTGCTATTGCAATAGCCTTTGCCATCGTCGATTGGGATATGATAAAAACGCCACGAAAACTCTGTACTGCTTCACGACGTCCGGCCAACGTCATTAACGAAAAACTAACGTCATACTTTCAAAACATCAAGTTTGGTTAGCATTTTCATTGACAGGCGACGCTCAGCTGCGCAGTGTGATCAAGTTTTGCGTATACCTTGGGAAAACACCCACACAGACGTTAGAGTTGATAAGAAGTTCAGAAACAATGAATTCCTGTAGTGTGCCGTTCGTTTGCAAGTGGCACAAGCGATTCCAGGTAGGGAGACAATCAACTGCGGACGACTCGAGAGAAGGGCGGCCCTCGTTGTGAAAATGGCTGTTAAAGCCCAAGTGAAGGATCGTAGTGATCGGCGCTTGACCGTAAGGACCATTGGATAGGATATAGCTGTATCAGGTGCTATCCCCGATTTTCTTACTCAAGAGTTGGGGATGTAAAACGTGAGTGCCCGCTGGGGTCCGATGCTACTGACCATGGGAGAGAAAGAACGCCGGGTGCAGTGCTCATCTGTGTTTTTGCTACGCTAAGCAATTTTTGGACAAAATTCTGACAACAGATGAATTATGGCTACATCACTATGATCCGGAGACCAAAATACAATCCTCAGTATGGAAAACACTGCGGACGCCCCCACCAAAAAAGGCCAGAGTACAGAAAAGCAGTGGGAAGGAGATGTTTATCGTTTTCATGGATCACCATGGACTGGTTTTGCAGCACAGAATGAAGGAGGGGAGAACAGTGACAGCTGACTATTACTCGCAGGTATTTCAATATTTAAAAATAATTTAGATTAACCATTTTATTTATTTATTGTTTAATCATTTTATTCCAGTAAACATCAGAGCGAATATTAACCACCAAGAAAATGAAGAGAAAGACTGAAGCATTTTTCATAGTTAAAGCACTCTCACACATGTTTCCTTTTGCAGGTGCTGAGAAGAGATTTGGTTAACACTGTTGTGTCCATTTACCCCCTTGGACCGGATTATTCTACACCAAGATAACGCACAGGCGCATAGGGCTAACTCTACGCTGCTAGACGTCGATCTGTTGGGGTTTGCGTGTTTCCTGAACTCAAGTCGCAGCTCCGTGGACAGCGATTCGGTACTACCGGTGATCTGATAAAGGCGGCACGTGCGATCATATCCAATTTCAGTGAGGACTGGTATGCGGAGATTTACAGGAAGTGGATTGCACGGCATCAGAAATGTGTCGACTTGAACGGAGACTACGTGGAGAAAGTGCGCCGATCTTTGGACGTGCGAGACTTTTATCGGGAGACTTTTAGCTAGCGGCACGTGGACTATAGTTGGTTCGAAAAAAATGCTTATAATTTTCAAACCGTAGTATATAACAAATTGAATTTTTCACATTATATTGTGCTGAGATAAATCATTAACTTGATCTAATTTTTGTTCCATTTGGTTATTTTTTAGAGAAGTTATGAACAAATTATACGAAATTCCCGATTAGGCCTCGTATTAAACTCGATGAGGAAATGGAACACAATGTTCAACGAAGCCTCGCATTTTATCACTTTACCACTACTCGTTTGTTAAATTCAATAATACATTTTATTAAACACACAGCAGTGAAATCAGTGCATATCTGAAACAAATAAAAGTGATATTTTCATACTGTGAAAATATAAATGATAATTTCACAGTGTAAAAAAATAACATGACCATGCTATTTTCACAGTAGCAGCCAGGACTATTTTCTCGCCAAAATCCATATGTTATCTTTAAAATAATTATGTAAAATACCTTGAAGAAGCATTCTCTGAACTGTAAAATGCTGTATTAAAAATGGCGACTGTTTATGGTTTGCAACTGACAGCAAGTCAAAAATTGTGACGTAAGAACCGATTGATCAATCACAATAAGTGTCCTAAAATATTATCAAATAAAAAGAAAATTTACTTTTTTTCGATAAATATCAAAAATATTTCATCTCGTGTGTTGAAAACATCAGAATTTTCACTCGTGCTTCGCACTCGTGATCATTCTGATATTTTCAATACACTCGATGAAATATTTTTGATATTCATCTTAAAAAAGGAAATATCCTCTATTTATCATATGACGTCGCGTCTGACAGTGTAATAACGCCATGTAATATTTTCGATAATCCACTAGTGGATTAAATATGCAAATTAGCTAGATATGTCCCGTAAAGTTACATGTACGGCGTCCTTAACGACGTCGCGTTTACTAACGGCGGAATATTGACATTTTTGTAAACAATTGTGGATAAAATGCATTTTAAATGTCATATGATAAATTGAATCTTGCATTCGTGCTCACGTATTATTCAATTTATTAAACTCGTCGATAAAAAGGGATAAAATGCTCGGCGGAGCCTCGCATTTTATCCCTTTTCCTCAACTCGTTTAATAAATTCAATAATACATGGACACTCATGTACGATCCTCTATTAGAGATCCTCTGCATCTTATTGTGCACAAAGACTGATACTACTTTTCGCTAATCCAAAAGGCCCTAAGGCACATTATTGCTGGACGCAACTGATATGCAATTAAGATGTACGACACTTTCACCACATACACTAAAATTGTTTTGCGTCTTTACGAAACGAAGCTATATTAAAACGTCTGAGGCGCTCTACTTGTAAGCAGAGAAGAGGTCTCATTCATAATCGCTAGCACAAAGTACTGGTGATCAGTTATGCTGTTCAGGTCTGATTAGAGATAATGAAGTAGATGTCTTGTCAATGGGTCTGTAATCCATCTGTCACTTTGCAATGTTATCCGCTTTTGAAAGCAGACGACCAGATAAGCATATTGTTTCTATTCAAAGAAAATACGACTGTTGCGTACTTTTGTATGCTTTTTGTGCAGTCGGAGTTTGACAAGAATGTAAACGTTCCACGATTTTAGCTCACCTGAGCCGAAGTAAAGGCCTTTTCGTCGCCTGTCAACACTGAAACAAATTTTGAAGAAAACGCAATCTGACACCCCTAAATTTTGAAATTGACTCCTGCTACATATAAGGTGGAAGATTCCATTTGGTACAAAAAGGGTTAAATCGTTTTGTTTTAACCAAGAACTCAGGGACAAATACCACAAATCACTAGACAAATTGAAAACACTTAACGGATAGAAAATGGAAGTGCCGATTTTATTGAGACTCATATTAAACAGTGATGTCGTTTCTACAACTGCATGCATCCGCTAATGTTTGAACAGAATGGCCATTTTCGTCGAGAAAAATAAAAACAAAAGCAAATATCAGTCTCATCACATCGACTCGTAGTTATAGAGGAAAGAAGGTTAACTCTGGTCGGGCTCATCGGAGTCCAACTATTGGTTTTCTTTTGCTCCAGCTTTTCAGTTATTTCATGTTGTTGATTCCTCATCGCTGTTCGATCTCTGTATTCGTTTGATTTTATTGTTCTCGGAGATGCTGCACGGATGAATTAGAAATCCTCCATGCCGACTGAACAATGTAATTGTGAACCAAGGATGAGGATTGTGGCAACGTAAAATCGATTTAAGTTTCCAGTAAAAAAAATAGATTTTACTGACCGTTCAAAGACGGGTCTTCTGTTATGGTTTGTTCTTGATATAGTTCGTCTTTGCATGCACATATTGCTAATATTTGTTTTATTTGGAAAGCCATTTGGCCATTTTGTGGGAAAGTAATTGTCCTTTCGGCTTTTCGCTTGTTAAGTTTTAATTAATTTTTTTGTTTATATTTATCGCCCACGTCAACACTGTTAAGGTGAGTGAGTGAGTGTTTGAGTTTTACGCCCCACCAACAGCTAAGGTCATACGGAGACGGGACCTCGGTTTAAAGACTCATCCGAAAGTCTGGAGAAGCCCGGGATCGATCCTGCGATCCCTGGTGTACAAGGCGAGTGGCGTAACCACTGCACCACGGAGGCTTCGAACACTGTGAAGGTCCATTTGCTTCCCAATTTGTGGGACTTTTACCCGACATTGAGATGAAATGACATCTAAAGCCGTATCGCCCAAGCAAATCAATAGGAATTATAAGCATGAACAGTCCGGCCCGCACCGCTTTGTCTGGTCAGTCTGATGAGGCTTTATAAGCCGAAACTACGTAGTATGACCCATCTTCTTTCTTTTGAATGTATTCATTGCTCTTAAAGGAACTCATTTTTGATTTTTATTTGCCTTCACTGAAGCTGGTGTTGTGCCGTGTGGCGGCCGTAAAACGTCTCCCCGTACATCAACCATAGTGCAGTTTATATTATACTTTTTGGTCCTTTGAGATCAGCGTGAGTATTATGAGATATCAGAAATATATTATTGGTTTAGACTCAAATTCTAGACAGGTTTTTAATTATTTGGACTCCATTTTGATTTATATCAGTCTCTGAATCGACTGCCTTTTCGAAATTCGCAAAATTGCATTATGTTTCCTCTGGCTTTCTTTGCCGGATCATTACAGGGTCACTGATGAGGCTTTATAAGCCGAAACTACGTAGTATGACCCATCTTCTTTCTTTTGAATGTTTTCATTGCTCTTAAAGGAACTCATTTTTGATTTTTATTTGCCTTCACTGCAGCTGGTGTTGTGCCGTGTGGCGGCCGTAAAACGTCTCCCCGTACATCAACCATAGTGCAGTTTATATTATACTTTTGATCCTTTGAGATCAGCGTGAATATTCTGAGAAATCAGAAATATATTATTGGTTTAGACTCATATTCTAGACAGGTTTTTAATTGTTTGGACTCCATTTTGATTTATATCAGTCTCTGAATCGACTGCCTTTTCGAAATTCGCAAAATTGCAGTATGTTTCCTCTGGCTTTCTTTGCCGGATCATTACAGAGTCACTGATGAGGCTTTATAAGCCGAAACTACGTAGTATGACCCATCTTCTTTCTTTTGAATGTTTTCATTGCTCTTAAAGGAAAATAAAAATCAAAAATGAGTTCCTTTAAGAGCAATGAAAATATTCATAAGAAAGAAGATGGGTCATACTACGTAGTTTCGGCTACTAAAGCCTCATCAGTGACCCTGTAATGATCCGGCAACGAAAGCCAGAGGAAGCATACTGCAATGTTGCGAATTTCGAATAGGCAGTCGATTCAAAGACTAATATAAATCAAAATGAGGTCCAAATGATTAAAAACCTGTCTAGAATTTGAGTCTAAACTAATAATTAATTTCTGATTTCTCAGAATATACACGCTGATCTGAAAGGACCAAAAGTAAAATATAAACTGCACTATGGTTGATGTACGGGGAGACGTTTTACGGCCGCCACACGGCACAACACCAGCTGCAGTGAAGGTAAATAAAAATCAAAAATGAGTTCCGTTAAGAGCAATGAAAATATTCATAAGAAAGAAGATGGGTCATACTACGTAGTTTCGGCTACTAAAGCCTCATCAGTGACCCTGTAATGATCCGGCAACGAAAGCCAGAGGAAGCATACTGCAATTTTGCGAATGTCGAATAGGCAGTCGATTCAAAGACTAATATAAATCAAAATGAGGTCCAAATGATTAAAAACCTGTCTAGAATTTGAGTCTAAACCAATAATTAATTTCTGAACTATTTTTGATTATTATTAGATCCTCTAAGCAGTTTACCACTACCCGTATGCGGTAGGTTTCAGCTCTGCTTGGAAGCACCATGCAGCCCATCTGTTTCTTCAAGCCCCGATGGGCTAGGGCCCTTTCATCAAAGCTAAATTATTTTATGTTTGTTTATTTTATGTTTTTATTTCATTCCCTTTGGTGTCTATGAAGGAAGGTGTTAGGTAATTGTATCGATTCCTGATCATTGCATTCACTTCAATTGTACATGAGTTTTCTTACATCTGCTTTAAGATAGATTGCGTGTACCCCTTAGAACGATCTTTGTGATTAAGGAAATAATAATCATACACACATAATCAAGAGCGTGTCATATTCGCGGCCCTGCAATGAAGAATTACTGTAAGCTAGAATATTTTTAGCATAAAGCCCTTAAATAATGGAAATTAAGGCGTAACTGTACCACATTAAGTGACACAGCAGACTTTCTGATATTTAATCTTCGCAAAATTGCAGTATGTTTCCTCTGGCTTTCTTTGCCGGATCATTACAGGGTCACTGATGAGGCTTTATTAGCCGAAACTACGTAGTATGACCCATCTTCTTTCTTATGAATGTTTTCATTGCTCTTAAAGGAACCCATTTTTGATTTTTATTTGCCTTCACTGCAGCTGGTGTTGTGCCGTGTGGCGGCCGTAAAACGTCTCCCCGTACATCAACCATAGTGCAGTTTATATTTTACTTTTGGTCCTTTGAGATCAGCGTGAATAATCTGATAAATCGGAAATAAATTATTGGTTTAGACTCATATTCTAGACAGGTTTTTAATTATTTGGACCCTATTTTGATTTATTTCAGTCTTTGAATCGACTGCCTATTCGAAATTCGCAAAATTGCAGTATGTTTCCTCTGGCTTTCTTTGCCGGATCATTACAGGGTCACTGATGAGGCTTTATTAGCCGAAACTACGTAGTATGACCCATCTTCTTTCTTATGAATGTTTTCATTGCTCTTAAAGGAACCCATTTTTGATTTTTATTCATCAGTGTGTCTCAACCCCAAGTTTCTGAAACAGAAACGGATGATGGACAAGACCCGGCAAACACAGCACATCCCCCTCCGAGCACACACCGACCGACGTAGCTCATGAAACAGGTCATCTGGAAGCATAAGGCAAGTGACGCCTACCCTAGGACTTATAAGCGTCCCCCCGACGAGCCAATATCAGCAAACAAGGCCCACACTCTACGGAAGTCCCTCCCGGGCATCAGGAAGGAGATGTCCAAAGTAGCGAGACTTGCAATATTTAAAATATAACAAAAAGTGGCAACCAAATCTGTTAAGATACATGTCTCACCTGGCAAGTCAGTCTACTGTCATTTTGTCTTTCCGCTAGTGAAGTTTCCATAAGGGTCTAGTTGTTTCATGTTTGTGTTTCTTTCCCTGGGCGTCTCTGATGGGAGCTGTCTGTTAATTGTATTGATTCCTGATCATTGCATTACGCAAACACGCCTATTCAAATACACTGTCACCTTTATTGCCATAAAAATGAAAAATTTATGATGAAAAATTGTTATATTTTTCTTATTTCTGCTCAAAATATAGATTGTGGGCATTCGTTAGAACCGCCTCATCGAGGCTGTTCTAATGAGTACCCACAATCTATATTTTAGAGCAGAAATAAGAAAAACAAGGTATACCCCCGGAAACCCCAGTTTTTCTATATAAAAGTGGGATTCAAGGGGGTCAAAATTATAGAGGCGTGTTTCCGTGATGGCCTTCACTTCTGTATTGAATATATTTGAGGATCACAGGAAAGGACTAATTTGCTACTGATAATATTTAAAACATTTGATGGTCACTGATAATATCTGATTTGGCATCTGGCCAACGAAACGTTGAATATTTTCGAATTCTTAGGTCTATGCGGTATGGAATTTCCTTGCATCTTAAGGATGCATGGGTTACGATAAGATGCCTTTTGTTACCATTGATAATGTTGTGGGATTATATTCTAAAAATTTCGAGAGTTATAGTAGTCGCAGATAAAATTGACTAGGAGGTGCTATCGTTTGTGCCTGCCTTTGGAATGATCTATTTACAAAAAAAAGAAAGCAAGCCACCCGATTGTGTGAATTCAACTGTAACACAAACAAAACTGTGGCGTGTATGGCCATTTTGTCTGCTTGCAGAAAGCATGCGAAAGGCATTCTACCGAATCTTCTGGTGGACTCAGGGAATTTGACATATACTGACAACACCTGAATAGCTCCGCCTAGTCAATTTTATTTGCGACTACTATACTAGTGAGGTATACGTTGTCGGGCCAATAAAAATTGAACACTTCACAATGTCAATTATTTGACGTATGGCTTGCTTCTAAAGGATGATCGTTTTATAGAGCATTGTTAACTTCACCACAGCCGATGCTTTGTGAATGTGTGGGGGTCGTAAAAATTCTACCTGCCCTTCATCATAATATAAATGATATATCTGTCCTTCAGGACCAGTGCTTGTATAGTGGAAATCTGGATTGATTGAGGGTCACTAGGCGGGGGGAGGGGGGGGGAAGCTTTTGGGCTGAAACAAGCTAAGCTGGCGAGCAAAATCTTGAACTCTTCAGCTCTGTGGTGTATTCTTTGTGGTGCAACTTTTAACAAATTTTATTATTCGTAGTGAGCGCAATATACCATTACGTAAACACGCATATACAAATACATTGCAAATTTTACCGCTGAAAAGGAAAAAAAATAAGGTGAAAAATCGTGACACATAAAGAGGAAGATTCCATTTGGTACAAAAAGGGTTAAATAAATTACATTCTTTTTTAACCGTTCGTCGTTAACCTTTTTTTTTGTACCAAATGGAATCTTCCTCCGTATATATAGCAAACTTTAGGGATGACAGATTGTGTGTATCGTCAAAGTTTATTTGGAAAATGGCTGCATGTTTTAATAGTGTAAGCCCTGATCAGTTGCCGCGTTCTGCGTTCCGCGTTCTGTTTGCCAAATGCCCCTTTTGGGGCTTCTAGTACAAATGGGTCAAAGTATAATCGACCTGTGTGCCCTATCAGTAGCTATCAAACATATCTGGTCTTCATAATGAGGCTCTTAATCAATAAGTGCAACGAAACATCAGATAAGACTGCACGCATGCGCAGTTTACACAGGTCTTGACTCAATGATATAACGGCCCATTCTTTGTTTCAAAGCAACTTGAACTCCTAGTTATGCAGATAACTAGGAAAAAAACAAATACAAGAGGGCCATGATGGCCCTGGATCGCTCACCTGATCCATAGAGTAACAAGTGGGACCCGGGGAGGGCCATTATTAACCCCAGGGCTATAATGTGCATAATGTTCAGAGACGTCTAAAAAGGTGAAGCTTCATACCAAATATCAACAAAGGCTATAATTTTAACAATCTTGGCAAAGGTCCACTAGATATGCTACATACCAAATATCAAAGACCTGGGCCTAACGGTTTCAGAGAAGAAGATTTTTATTAAAGATATTCCCTACATAAGCCTATGAAATACCAAATGGCTCTGGGGCGGAGGCGTTTTTGGCCTCAGGGCTATAATTTAAACCATCTTGATAGAGGTCCACTAGAGGAAGCTTCACACCAAATATCAAAGACCATGGCCTTGCTGTTTCAGAAGAAGATTTTTAAGGAATATCTCTATATAAGCCCATGTAAAACCATAGGGCCCCGGGGCGGTGGCATTTTTAGCCCAAGCACTATAATTTGAACAATCTTGGTAGGAGTCCACTAGATGAAGCTTCATACCAAATAGCAAAGACCTGGGCCTTGCGGTTTCAGAGAAGAAGATTTTTAAAGATTTTCCCTATATAAGCCCATTTAAAACCAAAGGGCCCCGGAGTGGGGGGGAGGGGGGGGAGGGGGGGGGGGAGAAGGACCATGGCCTTGTGGGATGAAGCTTCATACCAAATATCAAAGACATGGGCCTTACGGTTTCAGAGAAGAAAATTTTTTAAAGATTTTCCCTATATAAGCCCATGTAAAACCAAAGGGCCCCTGAGCGGGGGCATATTTGACCCCAGCACTATTATTTGAACAATCTTGGTAGGGGTCCCCTAGATGAAGCTCCATACCAAATATCAAAGACCTGGGCCTTACGGTTTCAGAGAAGAAGATTTTTAAAGCTCTTCACTATATAAGCCCATGTAAAACCAAAGGGCCCTGGAGCGGGGGCATTTTTGGCCCCAGCACTATAATTTGAACAATCTTGGTAGGGGTCCACTAGATGAAGCTTCATACCAAATATCAAAGACCTGGGCCTTGCGGTTTCAGAGAAGAAGATTTTTAAAGATTTTCCCTATATAAGCCCATGTAAAACCAAAGGGCCCCGGAGCGGGGGCATTTTTGGCCCCAGCACTATAATTTGAACAAACTTGGTAGGGGTCCACTAGATGAAGCTTCATACCAAATATCAAAGACCTGGGCCTTACGGTTTCAGAGAAGAAGATTTTTAAAGATTTTCCCTATATAAGCCCATGTAAAACCAAAGGGCCCCAGGGCGGGGGCATTTTTGGCCCCAGCACTATAATTTGAACAATCTTGGTAGGGGTCCACTAGATGAAGCTTCATACCAAATATCAAAGACCTGTGCCTTACGGTTTCAGAGAAGAAGATTTTTAAAGATTTTCCCTATATAAGCCCATGTAAAACCACAGGGCCCCCGAGCGGGGGCATTTTTGGCCCCAGCACTATAATTTGAACAATCTTGGTAGGGGTCCACTAGATGAAGTTTCAGACCAAATATCAAAGACCTGGGCCTTACGGTTTCAGAGAAGAAGATTTTTAAAGATTTTCCCTATATACGCCTATGTAAATCCAAAGGGCCCCGGAGCGGGGGCATTTTTGGCCCCAGCACTATAAGTTGAACAATCTTGGTAGGGGTCCACTAGATGAAGCTTCAGACCAAATATCAAAGACCTGGGCCCTGTGGTTTCAGAGGAGAAGATTTTTTAAGTTTTTGGTGAAAAAAATCTATTTTTGGCCCCAAAAACCTAGATGTGCAACGGACCGGAACCATTTGAACAACTTTGAAAGGGGACCACCTAAGGATCATTCCTGTGAAGTTTGGTCAAAATCTGATCAGTGGTTTAGGAGGAGATGTCGTTTAAAGAAATTGTTTACGGACGCACGCACGGACGCACGGACGGACGGACGACGGACGACGGACGAAAAGTGATCCCAAAAGCTCACCTCGTCACTACGTGACGGTGAGCTAAAAAGTGAGACTTCTTATACCCCTCGAGAATGTGAATTCCATAAGAGCCCCGCCAAGCGAATTTGGGTCTTCGAGCATCCCGTCATGACAAGTTTTAACTGCGCATGCCCAGCCATTCAGAAGGGCCAGGGGTATGGCTTTTTGTCTGAAGGTTCCTCTTGATTCACTGCTTGTATGAGCGAGCAGCGAAGGTTCTGGCGAGACTGTGCTGATGCGCAGGCTCGCCTGAACCTTCGCTGCTCGCATAGGCGATAAGTACCAAAATCGCTTGACGGGGCCCAATAAATACCTTGGTGTGACAATCACGCACAATTTGAGATGGAATTCACACATTAGCAACATCTGTACTAAGGCAACTAGAACCTTTGGTTTCCTGAGGCGAAATCTTCATTGTAAAAGACGCAGCAAGTGAGACTTGTTCGCCAAAGCTTGGAATATGGTAGTTGTATCTGGGACCCAAGTGGAGTGGTCTTTAATTAAGTAATTGAAAAAGTTCATAATAGAGCTGCTAGGTGTGTTACAAGCAATTTCTGCTTTGAAACTGGGAGCACGACTGGAATACTAGGAAAATTAAGATCGGAGTCTCTCAAGTAAAGGACAAAAAACAGTAGGTCCATACTTTTATACAAAGATCTAAAGGGTGCAAGATATGCCCTTATTCCCCTAGTAGGCACTATAGAAACCATCATTCACTACCGTTTCAGACCCCTGGTGCAAGAACTGACGTCTATAAGGAATCATTCTTCCCTCGAACCATTAGAGATTGGAATGCCCTTCCATATTCGATCGTTCCCGCAGTTGAAGGCACAGAGGATAGTGTAGCTAAATTAATCTCTTTGGTGATATTTAGGTGTATGGCTGTCATTTTACGTTTCACCCGTAACAATTCAGATTCTGAACTGGAAGTGTTGTCACCTTTCAGATTTCTGCGCATGTTTCAACGCAACAATATTGAATGCTTTGTCACAGTTTTGTTTCTGTCATGCAATTTCTGCGCAAACAGGGAACAAGATGTCAAACATTATAACGAGTTAATCAATGCTTCTTTAATTAAACATGCAATCGACCACACAGAAGCAATCATATTGCTAAGGGCGATTGACTGAAAAAAAGAAGTGGAGGCAATGATCAGGAATCGATACAATTAACCGACAGCTCCCATCAGAGATACCAAAGGGAAAGACGCACAAACATGAAACAACAGACCCTAATGGAAACACCAACAGCGGAAAGCCAAAAGGACAGTTACTTTCCCACAAAATGGCCAATATGCTATCCAAATAAAACAAGCAACACAAACACCCATAGACAAACCATAACAAAATAAACCGCGACATAAGAACCGCCTTGGAACGGTTAGCGGAAACGAATTCCGCTGGGGTGGGGGGGGTGGGGGGGCGCTTAAATCGATTTCACTTGTCCACAATCCTCGCCCTTACTTCCGTCGCGATTTAGACAAATAATTTGTTCAGTCAGCATGAAGGCCTCCAAACTTCAGACAAACCATAACGAAATTATACCGCGACAGGAGAACCGCATTGGAACGGTCAGTGAAACGAATTCCACTGGGGGGGGGGGGGCTTAAATCGATTTTACGAGGCTACAATCCTCGCCTTTACTTCCGTCGCGATTTAGCCAAATAATTTGTTCAGTCCGCATGAAGGCCTCCTAACTCATCAGTGCAACATCTCCGTGAACACAAATAATCAAACAACCACAGAGGTGAGACAGCGGTCAGGACTCGACAGCAAGAAACCACCGAAATGCTGGAGCAAAAGAAAACCAACAGTTAGACTGGGCCCAACCAGAGACAGATCAGCGGGCAGCAACCAACACTACCTTGAATAAGATCTCTCTAATTCTCAATAAGCCTTTACGTTGGAACCGTCATAGAATCTGAGGCCTGACCCACCAGTCTGAAATCAGCATCACTGGCAGGCCGTTGAAAAATGAAAAAAAAAAAATAGACACACGCAAACACCAAAAAAAAAAAAAAAAAAAAATGGAGAAAGCCGGCATAACAATGGTTTACGTTATTGCTATTTTTGCTTTCAAAAATAGATTGTTGTTGCTCGTTAGAACCGATCCAATAAGTATCTACATTTTATTTTTGGAGAAAATCTATACACATTATTACGAGGACCCTCCTTATGACGAAATTATTTGTTCCCTTTTTTGGTGTCGTTATAATTGATTTGTCGTCATCAAAAGTAAAACATGTCCGTGTGAAATAATGGCGTCTAACATGGTGTCAGGAAGGGTTAATTTTTGGTAAAAATTGTAACATATTTATTATTTATGTTTTTAGCATCGATTGTGGGTACTCGTTAGAACCGCCTTATTGAGGCGGTTTTAACGAGTATCCACAAACTATGTTTCTGAGCACAAATAAGGCAGGCAATGTATACACCGTACACCATACTTTTCTCTATATAAAGTGGGGTTAAGAGGTGTCTTCGTATCACGGACTTGTTTTGGTGATGTAAAGAATCATATTTAGGAGTATGATATGTAATAAAGGACCTTCTCACCTCCAAGGCTCCAAGAAACACATGTTATGGACATTTGTTAGAATCGCCTCTGTGAGGCGATTCTAAAACATATCTATAAACATTTATAAGAATCGCCTCTGAAACATTTGTTAGACTCGCGATTCTAATAAATAGTTTTTAGCATTTCTATGGGGTGCCGTTTCACTAATTAATCCATATTTATAGATATCCATAATTCGATTTATGAATATCCATAATTCGAATCATAGATATCCTTAATCGAATTATGGATATCCATAATTCAATTTATGGATATCATTAATTCAGAGCGATTTATGTATATCCACGAATTATGGATATCACTAATTCCAATTATGGATATCAATAAATCAAAATATGGATATCAATTATTCCGCTGATTTATGGATATCCATATTTCGAATTATAGATATCCGTAAATCGGATAATGGATACCCATTATGGATATCGATAATTCGAATTATGAATATCCATAAACATTTATTGATATCCATAAACAATTATGGATATCCATAATTCGAACTATAGATATTCATAAATAATTTTGGATTTATACAAATAAGGAATAAATAGTAAAAGGGCGCCCCATACATTTCTTTCTTGGAGTATTAGATTACAATATGATCTATAAAAAGGGTTATCCTTTGGAAGCAAAGAATGTAATAGAGAACTGAAAAGTATGGAGCGTACATGAAGCGTACATGCTTTCTGGGTCAGAAATCTAGTTTCGGCCAATTAGGCCTCATCAGTGACCCCGAGATATTGTCAAAATTCCACAACGAATTCAATGATCAAAAGGACAAAACATATAAACTACACTATGATGAAGGGCAGGGAGACTTTTTACGGCCGCCACACATTCCCTTAACACCAGCTGAGTGACTTTAAATATGTTCTATAAATGGGTTATCCTTTGGAAGCAAAGAATGCACTGCAGAAGAACCTTCCATGACTATGGTTTCGGTATAGGCTTTTCCGACCAGAGGGAACCGCACGCCAACCGGGACCAAGGCTAAGTCTTGAGCATTGGATTAAGTCCGTTTAAATTATTGTTATAACGAGTTTTTACGGTATAACGAATGTCGGTATAAAGAGGGTTAACTGTACTACAGTAACATGATCTGTCGCATTGTATCACATCGAGTGGATGGTTCCAAATTAATTTATCACACGAGACGCGGATGTCGAGTGTTTTGCGAAAGATATCTTGAGTGAGTGAGTGAGTTTTAGTTTTACGTCCCACCAACAGCTAAGGTCATACGGAGACGGGACCTCGGTTTAAAGACTCATCCGAAATTCTGTAGAAGCCCAGGATCGATCCTGCGATCCCTGGTTTACAAGGCGAGTAGCGTAACCACTGCACCACGGAGGCTTCTAAAAGATATCTTGAAAATTGTGCGGTAGATCAAGTACCTATATGGATAATATGAGCCCCGCCAAGCGAATGTGTGTCTTCGAGCATTCCGTCATGACAAATTTTAACTGCGCATGCCCAGCCATTCAGAGGGGCCAGGGATATGGCTTTCTGTCTGAAGGTTCCTCTTGATTCACTGCTGGTATGAGCGAGCAGCGAAGGTTCTGGCGAGACTGCGCGGATGCGCAGGCTCGCCTGAACCTTCGCTGCTCGCATAGGCGATAAGCACCAATTTCGCTTGACGGGGCCTATATGGTCATTATATACCTCCTGTTTCCAATAAAGCCATTTTGTTTTTCAAACGTAAATAAGCTGGAAAATGTTTAACGCTACGCTCTGTGTGTTAGTGACGTCATCATTTCACACGTCTGGTTCCGCGATACACACGGCTGCTTTTGAAAGTCACAACAAATGCTGGGACTCAGAGCTGGCAAGGATACATGCAATGATACGGAATTGAAAAACGCGAGTACAGTGAAACAGGATTCTGTATTATATGTCAGAAACCGGTAATAGACAACAGTATCTTTTGCAGCCACATGTATATACAGTCGAGTGAGTGAGTTAGTGTTTGAGTTTACGTCTCACCAACAGCTAAGGTCATACGGAGACGGGACCTCGTTTTAAGTCTTCGAAAGTCTGGAGAAGCCCGAGATCGATCCTGCGATCCCTGGTTTACAAGGCATGTAGCATTACCACTACACCATGGAGGCTCTGAATATTCTGCCTTATATGAAGCAGAAGTCCATTTCAAAATTGTGGGATTACATGTAACTTGAAAATTTATTGGCTGAACTTTCTGCCAACAGTATAGGCCCTGATCAGACGCAGCTATGATCTGGGCCTGCACCGTTTGCCTGTAACCCGTTTGGGGATTTTTCGTACAAAATGGGTTATACGTTATCCTTGGAGGACAATACACAGACACAATAAATGTCTTTCGTCAAATGTTGACAGAGGCAGTCTAACCAATCAGCCATAAAGATGAAGCAAAAGTGCAAAACGTCACGGTATTAGAACCAATATTTGCACTCCCAGTGCATTTAAGGCAAGGCCTGTAAGTAACTACTGTGTCGCGTGCAAAGTAAATTAACCCCGAAAATGCTGATCGAATATAATATAAATGAAACACATCAAGTCGCGTGCAAAGGAAATGGACATAAATCACACATCATGTGAACAAGTCCGTGAAATGAACACCCCCTTAAACCCCACTTTATATAGAGAAAACTGGGGTTTTATGGGGGTACACATTATTTTTCTTATTTTTACTCCAAGACATAGGTTGTGGGTACTCGTTAGAACCGCCTCAATGAGGCGGTTCTAACGAGCACCCACAACCTATGTTTGCAGTATTTATAAGAAAAATATCACAGATTTTCATCAGAAAAATGGCCATTTTGGAGATGTGAAAAATGCACTATGTCGCACGGGTGTGTTATCGAAATGAGTTTGGAGGTCATTTGTAAGGTAGACCATATCATGAGCGCATAACGCGAGTATTTGTTTATACTTACAACTGATCGACAAACTGCGATTTATTTATCAACAATTCACACTATAGGGCTGATTTGTTTGTTTGTTTGTTTGTTTGTATTTGAGCTTAACGGCCAAGCCATCATAGTTAATTCATTTTTGGGCCGGTCAGTTTTCCTCGGCAGGCTTATGCGTAAGCGGTTAACCAATACAATTCAGCCTTTCGCCAGAAACTGACAACAACCCTTCTTGAATCAGCAGAAGGAAGATAATGACCACAGAAATGATTTCATGATCAGTCTCCATGGAAGAATTTGCCGACCCCGACAGGTGTCGAACCCGAGTCCACCCGATCAATCCGACTGAGCTACCAAGGCCGGCACTAGAGCTGATTTACGCGCTTCTATTAATATGCTATCACACAATAATCGGCAAGACACGGCGTCTGATCAGGATCCACACCCTTTGCTTACAGTATTGTTTTATCAATTTGACATGAGACTGTTGACCTCCATTACCATAATTTCAAACCCGACTGAATGCATATAATTTATTTTCGCCGTTTTCCGAAGAGGTCGATCATAGGGGTCGGCAAATGGGTCGCCATTCACGAGATGCCGAAAATTCACGTGAAGTTTACGAAAACCGACCTATTAGGCGAAACCACTGACTAATTTATTCTTTGCCTAGAGGACAGTCTCATGTCAATATAGAGGAACTTAAGAGTTAAACGAATCAGTCGTAGTCTTATTCATTACGAAGACACGCCTATACAAATACATCGTAACCTTACCGCCGAAAACAACGAAGATTTTAAAATGAAAAATTGTGATATTTTTGTTATAACAGCTAAAAGTGTAGATTGTGGGTACTCGTTAGAACCGCATCATCGATGCGGTTCTAACGAGTACCCACAACTTACGAGTACCCACAATCTATATTTTCGAGCAGAAATAAACAAAATAAGGTTTATGCTTGTAAACCCTAGTTTAACTATATAAAAGTGGGGTTCAAGGGGGTCAAAATTATATAGGCGTATTTTCAAGATGCAGGGCCATTCTATACTCCTAGAAAATTGACACACAATTGATGTCAGTGCTTCATTTGTTTTTAATATGCCAGCCGGAGGTTTCAAGTCCGGCACGCACATGCTTATTCGCTATAATTGTATGTGCCTTTAACCAATCGTACACAAAAGGATACGTCCTTTGTGATATGGTGGGCAAGGCATTTGTTGTGTAAGGGGGCCGGGACTATTCTGTTTTTGTTTTTTTTGTGTTTTTTTTTTCTTTCTTTTATTCAAGTTTTGATGGAAATGGAGAATCCTATCAGCAAAGTGTGTAGACACTGATCAGCCACCAGCGTCATCTGGCGTCTTAAACTGGTCTGCACTCTTTGACTATCACACCTTTTCCACGCATTACGAAAACACACCTGTACAAAAATATTGTGACATGGCCAACGTTATCTGACATTTACCTGATCACTTTCATCAGTGACTGTCACACTAAAACTCAATATTGGATTGTCTCCCTTTGACTGTGGCCTATGATATATACCTGTTGTGTAATCTCAACTGTGTTATAATCCGGCTGTGTGTGAAAATATTTTCGCCTTTATGACCGGGGGATACTAAATGAGAATCGCTCATGTCAGTAGATGTCTAGTTAATTTCCGACTTGCTGCTTTGGTGTCGTTTCTTAAGTCTTAACGATCGAGAAAATCACATTTTTGTGAAACCGTTAATAGTGAGCCACTTTCTTGTGCTTAAAACAAAATATGATTGGTTCTCACAAATCCATTTTTGTCCTGAATTGAAATATTCCACTTTATATATTGGAAAATAAAGAAAAAAAAAACTTTATAGTTTTTGGGTGTCATGTAAATCAAATTAAATGAATTTGTTTAGAAATGCCACATATTCGTAAGACCATGTAATGAAAACTGCTTTAAACTACACTTTGCATAGAGAAAAATGGGGTTTACAGGGATTTACATTTTCTATTTTCTGCTCCAATACCTAGGTTGTGAGAACTCGTTGATGGGGCGGTTCTAACCTTTATCGCGACCTATGCTTGGAGTATACGTAAAAAAAAATTGCCACACATTTTATCATAAAAAATTTAGTGTGGAATCCTCCACCCATTAAAACCGGCCCCGATAGCTCAGTTGGTAGAGTGTCCGCTCCGGGGAACGGGAGGTCTCGGGTTCGATCCCGGGCCGCGACATACCAAAGTCGTTAAAAATGGTACTAGCTGCTCCTCGTTTGGCACTCAGATTTACGGGGTAGAGCTAGGACTGGTCGATCCAGTGTCAGAATAATGTGACTGGGTGTGGTATCATGTAATGTGTCTGGGACATGATACTTCAGTGAGGCAGCACTATAAACGTGAGCATTGAGCTCCCTGTCGCAACCAGACACCGTCGTGATATGACTGAAAAATTGTTGAAAGCGACGTTAAACCCGAATTCACACACACACACACACCACCCATTAAAAACAGAAGCAGGGGCAATGATCAGGAATCGATACAATCAACCCATAGCTCCCATCAGAGACACCAAAGTGGAAAGAAACACAAACATGCAACAACAGACCTAATGGGAACACCAACAGCGGAAAGCCAAAAGGACAGTTACTTTCCCACAAAATGGCCGATAGGCTATTCAAAATACAATAACACAAGCGACACAAACACCTAAAGACAAACCATAACATTGGAACGGTCAGCGGAAAATAATTCCACCGGGAGGCTTAAATCGATTTTACGTGGCCACAATCCTCGCCCTTATTTCAATCGCGATTTAGACAAATAATTTGTACAGTCCGCATGAAGGCCTCTTAACTCATCAGTGCAGAACTCCGTGAACACAAATAATCAAACAACCACAGAGATGAAACAACGTTGAGGACTCGACAGCAAGAAACCACTGAAATACTGGAGCAAAAGAAAACCAACAGCTAGACTCCGATGGGCCCGACCAGAGATAGAGCATCAGGCATTAGCCCATTTAGAGATATAGTGGGGTTCATATTGATTTTGTTTCATTAATTTGTATAGAAACGCAACATGTTAACAAGTTTGTGTTATGAACACCCCATTTTATATTGAATTCACAATAACATTTAAATAATCAAACGCATGTTACAAAAAGAAAAACAAAATAAAGCAAAAATCCCTGTGGTATTCCAGCAAAATAATGTGCGAACAGCTAAATGGCAGAATAGCCTGAACATACGGCATTTATTAGCTTACTGAGTAATTTGAATAAAGTATATATTATAACAATGTAAATTTTTAACTTTTTTGAAATTTCGTGACAAATTCACATGAGTTCCTTTCTTTCTTCTTTCTTTCAGTTGTTATAATAAATCTTAATACTAGCAAGGTTTATTTAACTTTGCGTAGTAAGTATAAAGAACGTGGAAAAATCTAATCAGGTCATGAAAATCAAGTATTACTCGAAAAAATAAATAAATAATAAATAAATAAGACGCAGATCAGACACCGCATTCTTAGATTGATTTACATTCCAAGGCGATGCTCAGGCGAAGATGTGTTCATTTCACGGTCGAGTTCATGGCACGCTTTGGGATTACACGCGTGACTGTGTAGACGGTAAAGCTTTTTCTGAATAAGCTCCAACTTTAATCGCAAAATGACGATATTAAATATTATTTTGAAATATTACAATTGCTATTAAAATGCACAACATTGTAAACACATTGCGTCTGTTACAGAATGTGCAGATTTTAGCTGTTAAAGTAGGGTAGTGTCGTTGCTTTTCCACAGTTTTGTATGCTTAATTAAAGGATTAAGGGTTGTTAATTTGAAAATAAAAAATGACAACAGCTACTTAAATAAAAGTTTCACATATTTGATATCTTTTTAAAGGAATTTAAACAAACACTTAGATTAAAACGGAACATGTTTGTCAAATTAAAAAAATAAAATATTGTAATTGTTTAAAAAGTGTTTTCCATTAAAGCGCTTGCTATTTCCAACAAGAGATTCTGTACAGGTAAACTGGGAATGTAAGCGCATAGTAAAAGGCTTAATCCTTTGCGCCAAAGGCATAAATGTCAATTCATTTTCATTCATTAAGTTTTATTGGACAAAAACAACATTGTTCATCTTGTTATAACATAATAGTTGCGGACGCACTTTGGCGCCGAATAAAAGCAAAAGATCTATATTTTAGAGCAGACATATTTTTCTTATTTCTACTCAAAATATAGATTGAAAGTACACTAAGAACCGCCTCAAACGAATACTCACAATCTATATTTTAGAGTAGAAATAAGAAAAATAATGTTTGCCTCTGTAAACCCCATTTTTGCTATATAAAAGTGGGCTTCATTCCTAATCATTGCCTTCACTTCTATTTTTCAAGGGGTCAAAGTTATATAGGCGTATTTTCCAGGGTGAAACTCTACGTGCAACTTGGTCGTTGATACACTTAAACTCACAAACATCCTTTTTGTCATTAATCAAGAAATGATATATATTCGTTATATAGTTTAGATTCCCCTTGGTGTATATATTTTGGCAAATGTTAAAATACAATAGATTGACCTTGATCACAAGAAAAATGGGCCCCGTCAAGCGATTTTGGTACTTATCGCCTATGCGAGCAGCGAAGGTTCAGGCGAGCCTGCGCATCCGCGCAGTCTCGCCAGAACCCTCGCTGCTCGCTTATACAAGCAGTGAATCAAGAGGAACCTTCAGACAGAAAGCCATATCCCTGGTCCCTCTGAATGGCTGGGCATGCGCAGTTAAAATTTGTCATGACGGAATGCTCGAAGACACAAATTCGCTTGGCGGGGCATTTAATGTGTTCGGAGTTTGCGATCAGGCAAGACACAAACCAACCTGATCAACTATACAGAGGGTCAACAGTCCTGATTTTTTAGAGATAGAAACTATAGATATCATCACGTGAACAAGTCCGTGAAATGAAGACCCCCCCCCCCCCCCCCCCTAAACCCAACTTTATATAGAGAAAACTTGAGTTTACGGAGGTATTCATTATTTGTCTTATTTCTGCTCCAGGCGGTTCTAACGGGTACCCACATCCTATGTTAGTCGGTCAAATTTGGCTCAGTTGGGTGGGGGGCTAAAAGAATTCACCTAAAAAAGGTCGCTGACTATTTGCAATCAGATTAGCAGAATTATACTAAAGTCCCAATCTGTATTGTACGGGCTTTGAACAATTCTGCGGTCTTGGCATCTACCGCAGACGAGGGAAGACTATTCCACTGAGGAATAGTTCTGGGGAACAAAATGCTTTAGGGCGTAGGTAATATATGGCAATCGACACGACAGCAACGTAATCTGAATGGTACAGGCACACTTAACAAAATCACAAACATAAAAATAGTGATATTTTTCTTGTCATGCTTGATAGTGATTAACACATATTTCTAGTGGGCGGATTGAATAATAATAATCATTGTATGTTAAGCCGGAGTGTCGCCGTATCGAATTAAGATTACATCATGCATGTATTAACTAGGATGCATGCATTAACTAGGATAAAATCATTTCGATTTGCACATGAAACCGCTTTTAAATAGCGGCGTTTTGTTTTAAAGAGCAATTACAAAGCCATTTTGAATATGTTTAGTATTTAGCAGACACTATGAACGTAATGTTATTGAAAACCACATGAAACAAGAGGCCCATGGGCCACTATGCTCACTAGAGTTCAGGCAGGCACTGCCCAATGGCAGCCATGTATGGTTTCAATTTATCCATTATAAATATGTTCTATAAAAGGGTTATCCTTTGGAAGCAAGGAATACACCACAGAAGTAATGGAGTGTACATGTTTTCTGGGCCAGACTAGCTAAAAGTCTCCCAAACGAACCCCTATTCCATGTGGACTCTGTATCTGAAATATTAGGCCTTGGTGGGACATGGATCCAACAGAGCACAGGTTGGTATCACTGAATGCGTCGTATCATAAGGAACAAGAATATATATAGCTTAGGGATGGGGATGTATATAGTTCCAGAGATATAAGGCCTTTTAAGCTGTGGAGGGGTTGGAGCATGGCCCTGGCAGACACCAGGAAATCTAAGATTGTTGTCCTTGAATGTTTTATCATTAGGAACAAGACAATATGTTGTTTAGGAATGGGGATCTGAACTGTTTCTTAGATATGTAGCCTTCTTGTGAAGTGAAGAGGAGAGGAATGGCCCCTGTGGACCGCCAGGTTGGTGTGACTGAATGTGTCTAATCACAAGGAACAAGAATATATATGATTATGAGGTGGGGATCTTAATGGTGTCTGAGATATATGGCCTTTTATGAAGTGGAGGGTTGGGTCATGTCATCGACACATGGCACAGATACACCCAAGGTTGATGGGACTGGATGAGTCTTATCAAAAGGAACACAACTAAAAATGCCTTAGGGGTGGGGATCTGAACGAACAGTTTCTGAGATATATGGCATTTTATGAAGTGGAGGGTTGGGGCATGGCCCCAGCGCACCCTGGGAGACCCCTAGGTTGGTATTACTCAATGTTTCTAACAAAAGGAACATGAGTAAATATGGTTTAGGAACCGGGATCTAAATGGTTTCTGAGATATTGAGCCTTTTACAAAGTGAAGGGGGTCGGGCATGGCCTGGGCACATCCCAGGGGACACTCAAGTTGGTGTCACTGAATGCGTCTTATCATAAGGAACAAGAATATATATGGTTTTGGGGTGGGGATCTGAATGGTTTCTGACATATATCGCGTTATATGAAGTAGAGGGATGGGGCCTGGTCCGGGCACATCCCAGGGACCCCCAGGTTGGTGTCACTGAATGCGTCTTATCATAAGAAACAAGAATATGTATGGTTTTGGGGTGGGAATCTGAATGGTTTCTGAGATATATCGCCTTTGATAAAGTGGAGGGGTTGGACATGGCTCCGGCACACCCTGGGAAACCCCTAGGTTTGGTATCACTGAATGCCTCTTATCATAAGGAACAAGAATATATATGGTTATGGGGTGGGAGTCTAAACGGTTTCTGAGATATTGGGCCTTTTATAAAGTGGATGGGGTGGGGCATGGCCTTGGCACATCCCAGGGGACCCCCAGGTTGGTGTAACTGAATGCGTCTTACCATAAGAAACAAGAATATATACTGAGATATATCGCCTTTTATGAAGTGCAGGGTTGGGGCATGGCCCAGGCACACACCCCCCCCCCCCCTAGGTTGAAATCACTGAAAGCGTCTTATCATAAGGTACAATAATATACAGACCAGCTACCGGTATAACCCATTTTTTTGTTTCGCGGAGAAACCGCCTAACGCGAAATCGGCTATTTTCTCCGCAAAACAGCGAGAAAAGATAAAATGAGCGAGTTTCTCCCGGTTTCGCGGAGAAAATTCTCGGAGATTCTCCGCGAAAATTTGACCGATTGCTTTCATTGAAAATGAAATTACCGGCGTTTCGCGGAGAAAAAAATACAACTGGGCTTACGTGAAATTTAAGGCTCATTATTATTTCTTCGTTTGTTGTGCGTTGTTTTTGTAAACGAAAGCAAATTGTAGTCATTGTTCAGTCATAATCAAATATTCTTTCATGTTACTAAAAATTTCTTTAAGTAATTTATATTTTAAAAGTCCCATGACAACTTTTATTTACATCACGAAAATACGCCTATTTATTTGTTATCGGCTTAAACCCCACTTTTAACTGGGGTTTACAGGGGTATATATATTATTTATCTAATTTCTGCTCACATAGATTGTGGGTACTCGTTAGAACCGCCTCGTCGAGTCGTTTTAAAGTCTACCCAAAATCTTGAGCAGAAATATGAAAAAAATGCCAGAATTTTTATCTGAAAATTTTCCGCTTTTAGTGGTAAAATTTTACTAAATATTTGAATAGGCGAGTTATCATAATGAGTCGTACATGTAGGTTATTAACACTATAATGATGTGTGACATTTACCAAAAGGTCAGCTTGATGAAATAGATGGGCTGCATGATGTTTCCACGCAGAGCTGAAACGGACCCGCATGCGAGTACTGGTAAACCGCTTACAGGATCTAAGCCTGCCCAGGCAAAGTGGGGCGAGTCGGATCGTCAATGCTTATAAACCCTGTTGGTCTCATGGGGTGGCAGGGCTTGAGATGTCATTTCATCTCATGTCGGGTAAAAGTCCCACAAAATTGGAAGCGACGTCTCCAAAATGACATTTACAGTGTTGACGGGGACGTAAAACCTCAAACAAACAAAACCAAAATCTCAGATTTGCCTCATTTATTTATGATTACAAACTGTCAAATTGGTACAGCAAGCGGTGCTTTGAATGCACAGTTAGAGACCAGTTAACGAGGAACACATGAATTCCACCGCAGGCTAGGTCTATGTCGCGAACGAACGGACAAAAAGCCAGACACCTATATCGGGCCATGCTTCATGCAGGCGCGTGAAAAAGGACATGCTACTTTGCATTCGCATGCATTATTGGCGCTACCAAGTCTACTTCCCCGACCCCTCACCCACCCCTAACTAATAAATACTCCCAGTTGGAACAAACAGGTGGTGCATCAACATGTTAATAAAGCCCATGTAATGAACGAACCACTATTCACCATTTTACATGCACACATACATGTATAGAGAGAACTGGAGTTTACAAGGTATACATTTTCCTTAATCTGTTCCTAGACGTCCAATGTAGGATGTGGGTACCAACTACATGTATGTGGCCCGAGCGAGGCGCAAACCACAGCGGAGAGACCTAATGACCCGATGATTAACCCTTTTTGTACCAAATGGAATCTTCCCCCTTATATATACAGGAGTCCATTTTGAAACTTAGGGGTGTCAGGTTGTTTTTTCTTAAAAAGTTAGTTCGGGAAATGGCTTAACGTTTTCCAAACAGTGTAGGCCCTGATCAGACGCCGAGTTCTGCGGTGTCTGATCTGGGCCTGCACTGTTTGCCATGGTACCCCTCTAGGGGTTTCTGGTACTGAATGGGTTAAGAGTAAGCGCTCTTACCCATTAAGACACGGGGACCAGTTACCTTCGGGGTGAACAGTAGACTTAACAAGATATCCAGGTTGCATGTCTGTACAAACTTCACTGATTATCTTGGAGAATTTTGTAGTTCTGCTCCAAGTTAGAGATCAGACTTATATGCAGCCTTGGAATGCTTGCCGTGCAAATTCCCCATAATAACCCTTTTTGTACCAAATGGAATCTTCCTCCTTATATATAGCATGCGTCCATTTAAAAATTTAGGGTTTTCAGGTTGTGTTTTCTTCAAAATTAGGAAAATGGCCGAACTTTTTGCAAACAGTGTAGGCCCTGATCAGACGCCGCGTTCTGCAAAATTGAATTGTAAAGGCATGAAACACTAGCGGGCCTCCGTGGCCTACTCTTAATTATTAGATCTCTCACTCGCGCTACATGTGAGCTTAAGTGTAAGCACCAGTGATGTTTAATTACTCCCAGTGTAAGAAAAAGATCAACCAAAATGTAGAGTGAGATCAGCGCCCACACATACATGTACAAGCAGGTTCCCCATTAATATATTCATTGAGTTTGATTTTTCTAAAATATTTACTTGAGAAATAAATAAAGTACTCCCAATATGGTGAACCGATAGAAAATCAATAGTTTTCAATTTATGAAACGTTTACACAACAGTAAAAAAAAGGAACACAGAAAACATTCATCATGTTCATACTGCGTTGTAAAGTGCATAAGATGCAAATCATTATGATTCAAACCGGATCAAAATCATACTTTACGATGCATTTCGTCATAGGCTTCAAACTTTGTGTACCAAATTTTAAAGCATGAAAAAAATACATGCACTTGAACAAATATACATGTAGGTATAGGCAGATTTCGCGGAGAAATACCGTGAACGACTTCACCTGTACTAATTGGCTTTCTCCGAGGAAAAGCGATGTTCGCGGAGAAATTTCGCGGCGTTTCGCGGTGAAATTAACCGCTTTGAAACGCGAACTTTTTTTCTTCTCGGAGACATTTCTCGCTTGTTCTCCGACAAAAAAAAGCCTATTACCGCGGAGAAAAAAAAATATGGGTTATTACCGGTAGCTGGTCTGTATATGGTTTAGGAGTGTGGATCTGAACGGTTTCTGAGATACTGGGCCTTTTTATGGGGTGGAGGGGGTGGGGCAAGGCCTAGGCACATCCCAGGGGAGCCCCAGGTTGGTGTCACTGAGTACGTCTTATCAAAAGAAACAAGAATATATATGGTTTTGGGGTGGGGATTTGGATGGTTTCGGAGATATATTGCCTTTTATGAAGTGGAGGGGTGGGGCATGGCCCCGACGCACTCCTACATGTAGTTTGGTATCACTAAATGTGTCTTATCATAAGGAACGAGAATATATATGGTTTAGGGGTGGGGATCTCAACGGTTTCTGAGATATTGGGTCTTTTACAAAGTGGAGGGGGTGGGGCATGGCCCGGGCACATCTCAGGGGACCCCAGGTTGGTGTCACTGAATGCGTCTTATCATAAGAAACAAGAATATATATGGTTTTGGGGTGGGGATCTAAACGGTTTCTGAGATATATGGCCTTTTGCACTGGAGTGGGGTGGGGCATGGACGCGGCACACCCTGAGAGACCCCCAGATTGTCATAAAAGCATGTGGCTAAAAGAAGTTTACTCAAGGAATATTTCTATAAAAGTTTTGTCAAAATATCTGCAAAGGTTTGACAGTAAATGCCATTTTTCTATTTTCCCCATTATAAGTCTATGGAAACTCTCAGTTGCCATAGCAACCAAACTAATCAGCCGATTTTCATTAAAACACACAAACTTACAATCCTCCAACCCAAAGATGGTGCTGATGAAATTTGGGCTGAATCGGCCCAGTGGCTTCAGAGGAGAAGTCGTTTGAAAGTGTTGACGCAGACGACGACGACGGACAACTGCCTATCCTATAAGCTCCCCCTGAGCCTTCGGCTCTGGTGAGCTAAAAAGTCTTATTCGTTCTTTCGTAATGCTTATTAATATTTGATACGTGCCTATATTCTTCAAAGAATTTACTTTAAACCAACAATGCAAACATCTATGATGTCATTGTGATTTCAAATCTTTTTAAAATAATTACAGATTACCGTTTTGACCAGTTTGCAGTTGCCTCATACACTTTATCATGCCCTTTGGTTACTGTGTGTTAGCATTTTTGCATTATCTGCTGGTCCCTACTCTGAATGTTATCAGTGTTGGAAAAAAAACAATTAACCAGAACCCCTGACCTTGAAGGTTAGGTGAGGGGGGGGGGGCTGGTTGTCTGTTTTTCTGACATTGATAAAGTGTAAGCTGGGAGCCAGCAAATAATGCAAAAATGATGAATGTTATTCATGATCGAAATTACAAATGTGATTTCGAAATTCAAACTAAAATTTAAAGCACATTTAAAATGTATAAAAAAAATAGAAGTGAAGGCAATGATCAGGCGTCGATTCACCATCCCACAGGTCCCATCAGAGACACCGAGGGAAAGAAACACAAACATAATACAATTAGACCGTGAACAGCGGAAAGCAAACGGATAGTTACTTTCCAACAAAATGGCCAATTGGCTATCCAAAACATAATAATATAAGCGATGCACACACTTAAAGACAAGCAGTAGCAAAAATAAACCGCTACAGAAGAACCGCCTTGGACAGATCAGTAAAACGACTTTCAACGGGGAGGTGGACTTTCAACGGGGAGGTGGACTGGGGGGGGGGGGACATGAGGGGCTTAAATCGATTTTACGTGGCCACCATTCTCGATCTTACGTCGGTCGCGATTTACATTAATAATTTGTTCAGTCTGCATGAATGCCTCCTAAATCATCAGTGCAACATCTCCGTGAACGCAGAAATCAATTAACCACAGAGACGAAACAACGGTGAAGACTCGATAGCAAGAAACCACTGAAATGCTGGAGCAAAAGAAAACCAACAGTTAAGACACCGATGGGCCCAACCAGAGACAGAGCATCCGGCACCAACCGACAATACATAAAATAAGATTCTCTCTAATTTTACGCTGGAACCGTTATAGAATCTGAGGCCTAACCCACCGGCGTGCAATTAAAGAAGCAAAGTTGTCAACAGTGATTGGATTAACTACCATGTCTATAGTTTAACATTAATGTTGTGCCCTATCTTTTTAATTCGAAGTATGATTTTACGAAATTGTTTGCTGAAGCCTCTACATTTTTATGTTTTTCTGAATTTATATACTAAGTCACCAAAAAACTCAGACGAAAACTGCCATTGAATTCAAAATTTCATTTAGACCACTTCAGATATTTGTAAGTGTTTTACATGCCTTTTAAACAGGCCATTAAGTGTTGCACGTTGTTTCATCTACTTACAAATACAGATTCCCCCTGCATACCCCAGTTTTACTAAATCATAGTTCAGTTCAAGTGGGTCAGAATTCTATAGTCGTGTGTGATTGCACTGCATTTTGTTCATTTCCGAAAACATGCACTGCATTCGTTTGATGCGAAGAAGTCATGCGTTGTCTGACAGCGAAAACTGTCAATCTACTATCGGCGAGAAAGAAAATGCGTTTTCAAGTATGTTCTTACATGGAGGATTAAAATCAGCCTGTCCACTCAGACAGCGTTTAAACTTTTTGATAACGGGTATAAGAAAACGCATAGCGAACATTCTGATCGGCCTGCGCAGATGCATAGGCCGATCAGAGTGTTCGTTATGCGCATATGGTCGAAGACACGTTTCCGCTCGTTGCGTTTGAATCAATGACAAAAACATTAGAAATAGATTATACTATTCCGGTCTGATTATATATGATTAAAAGGATGTCTCGTCGATGCAATTGCAATCCATCTGTCTCTTTGTCATGTTCTCAAGTCTGGGAAACCCAGACACTTAAAGGTAGACATATGTTATTGCCTTTCTTATATAATTTGCTGTAGTTATTCAAAGAAACCGTTTTGTTCCGTTATTCAGACTAATTTAGACTGCACTGAATGAACTGTAAAGGGCGACAAACAATTTTTGGACGGGTTTTGCAAGGAAAAATTCCGTCCTTTAGAATAGCGATGTCCATGCTGGCGGGCGGGCGGCTGGTCGTCCGCGTCCCCGTTACCTTTTTCGGTTTACCTTTTGATTAACCTTTTTTTTCAAAACCCGTCCATAATGCCATTTGGCGGTTTTCTTGTTAGTCAACAAACTACCTCAAAATCAGATAAACCTTTTATAGAACATATTGGTACTGTTGACGCGTCCACTGGCGTTTGATAACCACGGCATGTGACATCATGGGTCATTAGTCCTTGGCTGTCACCATGGACGCTTTCGCTTTTGCACTTCAGCAAAGGAGATAATCGCTCCAGGAGGGCAATTAAGGGACCTAGGAACCCCTGAAAATGTTAGTTCTTGCAGTGCAGATCTGCAACGTTGTCTCTGGGCGGTAATTTCTGCACTGCCTATTGTTGAGGTCAGTCCATCGTTTGGAATACTGAAAGCAGTTTCTATTAAAGCCTACTGTGTTGCGACAAGGCGATTAAGTATGCTGTAATACATGTATGTACCAGACTAAACCAGCGCTTGCCATTTAAAAAACTTACAAGCGCTTATAAACCCGCTCCGATAGCTCAGTTGGTAGAGTGTCTGGGAACGGGAGGTCACGGGTTCGATCTCAGGCCGCGACATACCAAAGTCGTTATGAATGGTACTAGCTGCTCCTCGCTTGGCACTCAGATTTACGGGGTAGAGCTAGGACTGGTCGACCCAGTGTCAGGATAATGTGACTGGGTGTGGTATCATGTAATGTGTCTGGGACATGATACTTCAGTGAGGCAGCACTATAAAAGTGAGCATTGAGCTCCCTGTCGCAACCAGACTCCGTCGTGATATGACTGAACAAGAAAAATGCCTAATGGCATTATGGACGTTTTTTTTTTCAGTACGGTTAGGATGGTGGTGGCATGGGTGGGGTAGGGTGGGGTGGGGTGGGATGGGTTAGGAGTCGGGTGGGACGGGATGGTATTTGTGGTGGGGTTGGGTGGGATGGGGTGTGGTGGGGTTGTGGGGTGGGGTGGGCTTGGGAGGGTGGGATGGGGTGAGGTCGGGTAAGGTGGGGAGTAGTGGGATGGGGTGGGGTTGGGGGTGGATTGGGGTTGTTTTTGGATGGGAGTGGGGTGGGTTTGTGGGATAGGGTATGCTAGGGTAGGGTGGGGTGGGTAGGGTGGGGTGGGTATGTATGTAAAACTAAGTATGCATGTATGTACAGAACAAATGCAATATCCTAACCCAGTAACAACTTTTTGTGGAGGGGGGGGGGGGGGTATGATTTGTTTATGTGTTTTACGAAGAAAAAAAAAATAAAGTTTTTTTCTATTTTTAGCTCTATTTTTAGCTCTAGTGGCCACTGATTTTAGCAATTTTAAAAAGGGTCACCTAATGAACATTTCTGTAAAATAATTTTAAAATCGGGCCATTATCCCAGGAGGAGATGTCGTTTAAAGAAATTGTTGACGGACGACGGACATCAACTCACCTTGAGCACTTCGTGCTCAGGTGAGCTAAAAAAAGAAGGAAAAAAAAAGCCATGCCTGTGCATGCATGTATGTATTATTACTAGCAACTATCAGGGGAGGAAGATAATAATTGTTCATATGTGTTTATGGAGAAGAAAAGAAAAATAAAGAAAAAAAAAGAATGAAAAAAAGCAAAAAAAAAAAAGCACAAAAAAAAAAAAAAAAAAAAAAAAATTCTCCACCGGGGTTTGAACTCACGCCCCTCAGATTCATAGTCAACAATAGGATTCGTAGTCCAGCTCTCTATCCACTACACTGGCATTTGAAAAAAGGTTAACCAAAAGGTAAACCTGAAAAACACAAGTTAGAAAAATGACAATTTCCGCCAAAATTTTAGTCTTTTGGGCCATTTATGGATAATACATGAAAGCGGTACCTCCACTTATGCATCAGTCCTGATATTAAAACAATCTGCTACAGAATAGATGAAAAATATCACTTTGAAAAAAAGGTTAACCAAAAGGTAAACCTGGGACGACGCCCGCCCGCCCGCCCGCCCGCAGGACGCCCGGACATCGCTATTTTAAAGGACAGATTTTTTTTAAAAAAACCCGTCCAAAAATTGTTGACTTCATGCGACGTTAAACCCGAATTCACACACACACAAGCGCATATTTGCCCGAGGACCAATATGACTTCCGGTGCCAATATGACTTAGAGGCACACATTCACCATATCATGAACTCTTTATTACATCATTTATCATCATTGTTATATTGCAACGTGAGGAAATGAAGGCAAAGATAATATTTACTTTTTAAAGGTTCATGCCTGGAACGTTTCATCCAGTGTGTGGAGGATATATTTTCGGTATCCGCCGAAAAAAAAATCCTTTTAAATTATATAACTTATTAGTAGGCCTACACTAACCATGCTCACGGTAATACAGTTACATAGTAGTGCGCGCCAAATTATGTCACAAGTGACGTCGCAACTGTAAGTTCAAAACAAAAACAAATCGCCATTTTAAATACAGAATTTCTGCAGTTCATAGAATGTTTTTTTAAGGTATTTTACAGCATTTTTTTTGTGTTTATTTGAAGACCATTTTAATTTTAAAGGCTCTTAGTGTCATTCATCAAGCTACTGCATAATAAATTTCGTGTGTAGCATACGGTCGCGGTGGTTGTTTACGTTAAAATACAAGACCATTTTTTGGGACATTTTTCCCTCCCACAGATTTCTTCCGCACAACTTCCAGCTCCTCATAAGTGAAGGGATCTGTTCGTTTAAGGTTGTTGGCAAGACCTTATTGTTTCAAATTTTGTGACATCACTGCTGTGCTTGAAGGCAACGTCCTTCACAATGCTTCCCAATCGTGAGTGAAGTTATTTTAAAAAAGTATTTTGTTTTTCATTTTTCATGCTTGCCACGAAATATCAGACTTTTCTCAAAATCTATTGTTATCACTGTCTTCTATCGCTCTGTCTAGGTCCAGAAGTCGGGTTGACATTGCTTCAAGTGATTTTTCTGTGGTCATTTTGAAGCTTATGGAGTACGGCATTAACGTTCTATTGCTATAGTAACAGAGTGGAGCAGTGCCAATATGGAAAGGCAGTGCCAAAATCCATATTATATGGATTTTTGGCCCCGTCATGTGACTGTGTCATCAAAATAGCGAAAAAAATGAGCCTGTATTGAAGATTCTAATGTAATTTTCCTATAATAGGTATGTAATAATATCAAATATTATTTTGCCACATTTCCGATACGTAGTAGTTTGTTTGATTTATGGTTTAACGTCCCCGTCAACACTGTAAAGGTCATTTTGGAGACGTTGCTTCCACTAAAAACAGTATACCACCACAGGTAGGTTTGACAGATTGCACCGTTATCATTATTATACCCATCATTGGCAGGCAGTTATAATTATCATTATTGAAGCGTCGTTACATTTTGCCAACAGCGGGCAATGCTTTTTAACAAAACCCTTCGCTGACGTCACTTTAAACTTATCTTCGGTCAACAGTACATGTATATACTGAAAATATGGCGTGACCATTATCAATTTTCTAAATAGAAGTAAGGCACAGTGTTTTATTGGGTAGAATGGGGTTTGTACAGGTCATGCTTCCACCCTTCTTATAGTATCGCGTTAGAAGATGGGGACCAAAGTTCGAACCGCCTTCCACAACGATAACTCACCCGTGTGATATAGTTAAGTTTTCACATCTACAATATAGCTACTTTTCTGATGAAAATCCGTGATATTTTTTCTTATAAATGCTCAAAACATAGATTGTTTGTGCTTGTTAGAACCGCCTCATTGAGGCGGTCCAACGAGTACCTACGACATATGTGTTGGAGCAGAGATCAGAAAATAATGTAAACCTCTGTAAACCCCAGTTTTCGCTATATTAATTGAGGTCTATGGGGTCTTCATTGCACGGACGTGTTCACGTGAAGCAAAGGATTGACACTTGTACCCATGTAAACTATAATTTTCACTGTAACATTTGGGGCACTTTATTTAGGTCATGGAAGTACAAAAACCACGCTCTAAAACTTGCTAGCAATGATCAGTTTGTTTGTTTGATTTGAATGTTAACGTCCCCGTCAACACTGTAAAGGTCATTTTGGAGACGTTGCTTCCAATTGTGTGGGACTTTTACCCGACATTGAGATGAAATGACATCTCAAGCCCTGCCGCCCAATGAAACCAATAGGGTTTATAAGCTTGGACGGGCCGACTGGCACCGCATTGCCTGGGCAGGCTTAGATCCTCAAATCGGCATACCAGTACTCGTGCACGGGTCGGTTTTAGCTGTGCGTGGAAGCATCATGCAGCCCATCTATTTCTTCATGCCCCCGCAATGATGAGGAATCAATGCAATTATCTGACGACAACACCAACATAAAATCGCCATACCGTCACGTGAACAAGTCGGTGGAAAGAAGACCCCCTTAAACCCCACTTTATATAGAGAAAACTGGGGTTTAGGGGGGTATTAATTATTTTTCTTATTTCTGCTCCAAGACATAGGTTGTGGGTACTCTAAATCTTGCTAGCAATGATCAGGAATCAATGCAATTACCTTACGACAACACCAACATAAAACCGCCATATCATCAGGTGAATAAATCAGTGCAATGATAACCCCCCTTAAACCCCACTTTATATTTTACTTAGCTATTCGTTATTTTTCTTATTTCTGCTCCAAGACATATGATGTAGGTACTCGTTAGGTCCGCCTCAATGGGGCGGTTCTAACGTGCACCCACATCCTATGTTTTGAGCATTTATAAAAAATATGAAGGATTTTCATCAGAAAAGTAGCCATTTTGGAGATGTGAAAAATGCACTATATCGTACGGGCGAGTTATCGTTATGTCGTAATCTAACCATCACAAGCGGGAATAAAAAAAGTAGTTTCCTTCCGACACAATGGCCATATAGTTGTCCAAAGTAAAATTATAACAATTCAAACGCAACAATGAACCACAGCAGAAGAAACGTCCCTGATCGGCCACATTACGAAAGGAGGCCTATCCAAATACATTCTAATTTACCGCCGAAAAAAAAAACATTTCCGTTAGAAATCGTGATATTTTTCTTATTTATGCTTAAAATATATATTGTTTGTACTCGGTAGAACCACCTCGATAAGGCGGTTCTTACGAGAACCAATAATCTACTTTTCAGAGCAGAAATAAGGAAAATAAAGTTTACCTCTGTAAACCCACGTTTTATTATATACATATTGAGTTCCCGGGGTAAAAATTATATAGGTGTTTTTTCGTGAAGCAATAAAAATAAATACTGGTAGGGGTGCTTAAATCGAGTTAAGCTGGCGCAATCCTCGCCATTGATTTTGTCGTGGTTGAATAAAATATTCAGATAATATATATGGACCGTGTGAAGGGTCTGTATCCGTGCAACATAGAGCATGTTAATCAGACAAATGAAGAGATGTGCCAGTCATAATTTAGAAAACAAAATGCAACAATTTATCAGAAAAAAAATCTTTCAGCTGAATTTCTCAGATTAAGAAGCATTATGGTGTCCGGACTATTTGTTCTGAATTTGAAACTGCATTAATTTAGAGAAACTTTGATTTTGTTTATGCATTCGTTTCGTTGGAACATTTATTCATAGTTATTTACCACGAATTATGCAGTGTTTACACCGTCTGCTTGTTTCAAAATCATACGCAAATTATACCTATGGTGAAAACACACTACAAATTCGAAGCTCAGGAGTTCATTATATTTCGATGCATAAAAGTTACTGTGAGTCTCTACAAAGACGCACAGTATGTCTACAAGCGATATTTTCCGTCCCCACCACTCAGAGCTTGGAGAAATAGATAGGCTTCATGATGCTTCCACACAGAGCTGAAACTTTCCACTCATGAGTACTAGCATAAAAGGACTATGTCTGCCCAGGCAAACTGGCGTGAGTCCGACCATCCAATGCATATAAACCTTTTGGTTTCATTTACGGGTAAAAGTCCGACAAAATTGAAAGCAACGTTTCCAACATGATCTCAGTAGTGTTGAATGGGACTTCAAACGTATCAAATGTCTAGTAGCAGCAAATTGTCCGATATGTTTGGCTGCTACCAGACGTCTGGCAGTCGAAAATATACCATGTTTTACCTTCTATCAAACGCCTGACATCGGCATTTCGCTTTTTTTAGCTCACCGTCACGTAGTGACGAGGTGAGCTTTTGGCATCACTTTTTGTCCGTCGTCCGTCGTGCGTCCGTGCGTGCGTGCGTCCGTGCGTCCGTGCGTAAACAATTTCTTTAAACGACATCTCCTCCTAAAACACTGATCGGATTTGACCAAACTTCACAGGAATGATCCTTAGGTGGTCCCCTTTCAAAGTTGTTCAAATGGTTCCGGTCCGTTGCACATCTAGGTCACAGGAGCCAAAAATAGATTTTTTTCACCAAAAACTTAAAAAATCTTCTTCTCTGAAACCACAAGGCCCAGGTCTTTGATATTTGGTATGAAGCATCATCTAGTGGACCCCTACCAAGATTGTTCAAATTATAGTGCTGGGGCCAAAAATGCCCCCGCCCTGGGGCCCTTTGGTTTTACATAGGCTTATATAGGGAAAATCTTTAAAAATCTTCTTCTCTGAAACCACAAGGCCCAGTTCTTTGATATTTGGTATGAAGCTTCATCTAGTGGACCCCTACCAAGATTGTTCAAATTATAGTGCTGGGGCCAAAAATGCCCCCGCCCCTGGGCCCTTTGGTTTTACATAGGCTTATATAGGGAAAATCTTTAAAAATCTTCTTCTCTGAAACCACAAGGCCCAGGACTTTGATATTTGGTATGAAGCTTCATCTAGTGGACCCCTACCAAGATTGTTCAAATTATAGTGCTGGGGCCAAAAATGCCCCCGCCCCGGGGCCCTTTGGTTTTACATAGGCTTATATAGGGAAAATCTTTAAAAATCTTCTTCTCTGAAACCACAAGGCCCAGGACTTTGAAATTTGGTATGAAGCTTCATCTAGTGGACCCCTACCAAGATTGTTCAAATTATAGTGCTGGGACAAAAAATGCCCCCGCCACGGGGCCCTTTGGTTTTACAAAGGCTTATATAGAGAAAATCTTTAAAAATCTTCTTCTCTGAAACCACAAGGCCCGGGTCTTTGATATTTGGTATGAAGCTTCATCTAGTGGACCCCTACCAAGATTGTTCAAATTATAGTGCTGGGGCCAAAAATGCCCCCGCCCCGGGGCCCTTTGGTTTTACATAGGCTTATATAGGGAAAATCTTTAAAAATTTTCTTCTCTGAAACCACAAGGCCCAGGACTTTGATATTTTGTATGAAGCTTCATCTAGTGGACCCCTACCAAGATTGTTCAAATGTTAGTGCTGGGACAAAAAATGCCCCCGCCACGGGGCCCTTTGGTTTTACATTGGCTTATATAGGGAAAATATTTAAAAATCTTCTTCTCTGAAACCACAAGGCCCAGGTCTTTTATATTTGGTATGAAGCTTCATCTAGTGGACCCCTACCAAGATTGTTCAAATAATAGTGCTGGGGCCAAAAATGCCCCCGCCCCTGGGCCCTTTGGTTTTACATAGGCTTATATAGGGAAAATCTTTTAAAATCTTCTTCTCTGAAACCACAAGTTCCAGGTCTTTGATATTTGGTATGAAGCTTCATCTAGTGGACCCCTACCAAGATTGTTCAAATTATAGTGCTGGGACCAAAAATGCCCCCGCCACGGGGCCCTTTGGTTTTACATTGGCTTATATAGGGAAAATCTTTAAAAATCTTCTTCTCTGAAACCACAAGGCCCAGGTCTTTGATATTTGGTATGAAGCTTCATCTAGTGGACCCCTACCAAGATTGTTCAAATTATAGTGCTGGGGCCATAAATGCCCCCATCCGGGGGCCCTTTGGTTTTACATAGGCTTATATAGGGAAATTCTTTAAAAATCTTCTTCTCTGAAACCACAAGGCCCAGGACTTTGATATTTGGTACGAAGCTTCATCTAGTGGACCCCTTCAAATTATAGTGCTGGGACAAAAATGCCCCGCCTCGGTGGGGCCCTTTGGTTTTACATTGGCTTATATAGGGAAAATCTTTAAAAATCTTCCTTTCTGAAACCACAAGGCCCAGGTCTTTGATATTTGGTATGAAGTTTCATCTAGTGGACCCCTACCAAGATTGTTCAAATTATAGTGCTGGCGCCAAAAATGCCCCCGCCCCGGGGCCCTTTGGTTTTACATAGGCTTATATAGGGAAAATCTTTAAAAATCTTCTTCTCTGAAACCACAAGGCCCAGGACTTTGATATTTGGTATGAAGCTTCATCTAGTGGACCCCTACCAAGATTGTTCAAATTATAGTGCTGGGGCAAAAAATGCCCCCATCCTGGGGCCCTTTGGTTTTACATAGGCTTATATAGGCAAAATCTTTAAAAATCTTCTTCTCTGAAACAGTTAGGCCCAGGTCTTTGATATTTGATGTGTAGCTTCATCTAGTGGACCTTTGCCAAGATTGTTCAAATTATAGCCTTTGTTGATGTTTGGTATTAAGCTTCACCTTTAAGACCTCCCTCAACATTATGCACATTAAAGCCCTGGGGCCAATAATGGCCCTCTCTGGGGCACACTTGTTACACTATTGATCAGGTGAGCGATCCCGGGCCATCATGGCCCTCTTGTATTGTGATAATAGAAGTGAAGACAATGATCAGGAATCGATACACTTAACCCACAGCCCCCATCAACGACACCAACGTGAAGGAAACACAAACATGAAATAACTAGATTCTAGTGGAAACCTCAATAGTGGAAAGCCAAAAGGACAGTTATTTTCCATCAAAATGGCCTATTGGCTATCAAAAACAAAAATATACAAGCGATACACACTCCAAAGGACAAACCATAACAAAAAAAACTACAGAAGAACTGGATTAGGGCGGTCAGTGAAAGGAATTTTACTTGTGGGGCTTAAATCGATTTTACGCGGCCGCAATTCTCGGCCTTACCTCCGTAGCGATTTAGTCAAACAATTTCTTCTGCCGTCGCGATTTAGAAAAATAATTTGTTCAGTCCGCATGGAGGCCTTCTAACCCAGTGAGAACACAAACATCAATCAACCAACGAAATGAAACAACGGTGAGGGCGTGACAGCCCTAAACCACTGAAATGCTGGAGGAAAAGAAAAGCAACAGTTAGACTATAATATCTATTATAGGTACTTCTTGACCTCCGTATTCTCTCGCATCAACCCCTCTGGTGTCTCGGTGTAACCTTGATCGGGCACTGGAACAACTCCAAACTCACCGGAAGTGAGCGTCACACATACTGACTATCCTTTTACCAAGTCCTTGTAACAAATATATGAAGTATTGAGAAACATTAGCTTTAAAAAAGATAAGGAAAGGGCTATTTGCCAGTTGGCCATGTAAACGCGATTTAAGCCCCCCCCCCCCCCCCCACACACACACACCCAGTGGAATTCTTTCCAATGACCGTTTCAAGGCGGTTCTTCTGCGGCGGTTTATTTAAGTTGTTGTTTGTTACTTACTGTGTGTATCACATGTGTCTTTTCATTTTGAATGGCCATTTGGCCATTTTGTGGGAAAGTAACTGGCCTTATGGCCTTCCTTTGTTTAGGTTTCCATTATGGTCTGGTCGCTTCATGTTTGTGTTTCTGTCCCTTTGGTGTCTTTGATGGGTGGCGTAAGTTAATTGTATCGATTCCTCATCTTTGTTTTACTTCTACTTCAATGTATTTGTTCATGCCCCGGCCCATCGGGGCCTGGAGAAATTGATTGGGCTGCACGGTGCTTCCTCGCAGATCTGTAACAGACTAAACTTGAATACTGGTAAACAGCTTAGGTCTAAGCCTGTCCAGGAAAAGTGATGCGAGTCGGACCGCTTCTTAAACCCTAGCGGTTTCTATGGGCGGTAGGGCTTGAGATGTCATTCATTCTCAATGTCGGGATAAAGTCCCACAATATCGGAAGCAACGTTTCCAAAATTACCTTAATAGTGTTGACGGGGATGTAAAACCTCAACTCAAACAAACAAACGAACAATCTATTGGTATAGGCGTGTTTTCGTAATGGTGAAGCTAAGTTGATTGCCCTTAAGCAGAGGTGACATTAATTGTAAAGATGATTAGTAACGTAATTTGGGAAACTGTCGAGACAATTTTGAAAAACTGCACCAGAAACTTATAAAAGGAAGTCGTTAGTAGATCTAACAAATAGCTTCAGACATTCTCGGTCATTATCGGAAGGGAATTCAAGAATCCGGTTAACCCATAAACGACTCATAGAACCGTTGACTATATGGCTTTGGAAAGGTCCATTTACCCTTTCAGGGTTGTCGGACTTTTTTTCTTTGTTGTTAGATTTGGAATCGTTTTCGCATTTCAAGCAAACATTGAGGACCAAAACCGGACGCCGAATTTCGCGGCGTTTGTTCCGGGGCTTCACCGTTTGTGTCGTTTTTAAAAGATGCTGATCATATATGGGTCAATTCGTCAGGCTTTTTTGTCGATGTAATATATTTGCTGTCTCGCAATGTTCTAGAAACTTCATGAAAGGAACTTAAGGCATTAGTGGAGAGTGGCGCGGTTGCGGTGAACCATTCATAACAAATTTAGTAGCAGGGTCACACATGGCATGATTGCTCATAAAAATTGGGACACACGAAAATCACGATAACACGCCTATAAAATTTTGACCCCCTGAACCCCACTTTTAGATTGTAAAACCGGGGTTTACAGGGGTAAAACTTTTTTTTCTGATGAGGCGGTTTAAACTCAAACCAACAATCTACATGTATATTTTGAGCAGAAATAAAATCATATTACAAACTTTCATCTTCTCACTTTCGGCGGTAAAATTCACATTGTATTTGAATAGGCGTGTTTTCGGCATGCAATGTCGGCTTGGTTGCTGGCAAACTGGACGTAATGATGTCGAATATGAAATTGAAACATCGGGTCTCAAGATACTGTTAACTGCGAAGGTATCTGAATGCTCAAAACACGCCTATAAAATACATTGTAAATTTTACCACAGAAAAAGGAAATTTTAAGATGAAAATTTGTAATATTTTCCTTATTTTTACTCCAATATAAGTTGTAGGTGCTCGTAGGAGCCGCATCAATGTGGCGGTTCTAATGAGTACCCACGTCCTTTGTCTTGGGACAGGCATAGGGAAAATAATGTATACCCCTGTAAACCCCAGTTTTACCATATAAAAGTGGGATTCAAGATTTTCAGAATTTTATAGGCATGATTTCGTGATGTGAATACAGAGAATTAATGTTATTTCCACATAAAAAAACATCAGCTTCGAAACTGCACTCCTCAAGAGATACACTGGATGTACTTTTTCTGTTTCCTTTTTGTCTTCTATTTATCCTTACGGTAACACACCCGTGAGACCTAATGCATTCCAAAGTATCTCCAAAATGTTTACCCTTCTGATCACATTGTTTTATTTTTCTTGTTTATAATTCAAACGAAGGTTGAGTATGCGCATTAGAAACGTATCAATGAGGTGGTTCTAACGAGTACTCAGAATCTATATCTAACAACCCATTATAAGAATAGGGAATAGGAAAACAATTTCTTTCACACCAGACAAGAAAATCCGTGATTTTACCCTGGGATAGAAATTTATGTTCTGACCCTGGTGTTCCGACCCCAAATCGAATATAATCACGTGTTTGATAAATGCACTGGTTGATTACAACCTCATGCGCGGCGTCGTCATGCGTGACGTCACTAAACATTCCTGTTGTGTCATCACAAAATGGCGGACGTCGGTAACCGAAGTGACAGCAGCAATAAAAAATAGCAATAGAAATGGTAGGTATGCAAGAAAAAGAATCCTATATGGGTGTGAGGGGTGGATAGAAAAATCCGTCCCTCGGGATCACTGTCCGGCATCACTCGGCAAGCCTCGTGATGCCGGACAGTGACCCTTGGGACGGATTTTTCCATCCACCCCTCACACCCATATAAGATGCTTATAGTATACCCCTGCACACTAGTAAGAAAGGTCACTCAGGAAATGCCACAATCAAAGAACGCAACCGTCTCAAGTCACCTATAGAAAGTGTCATGGATGCACACACAAAAACAGACAAAACATGAACAAACAACACAAAGCCAAATAACAGTTAAGACACTGCAAAAGAACGATCGCCTTATGACGGTCAGTTGTAAAACTACTGGGGGGCTTCAACTCCGGAGTTTATAAAATTTCAACCCTCGCCCTCAGTTCCAGAACAATATCTAACAAAATAACAATAACAAATTGATCCGCATTGAGGCTTTCTAGCACAACAGTGAGTCATGATAAAATACATGGTAAAATGGTTATGTATAGATTAATATTATCATGAATCAGGGTTGAGGACTCAATAACAATCCGACGAAAGAGAAAAGAAAACCACCAGTTAGATCATGGAGGGAAAACCCAAGTTTTCCACTCTATTTTAAGTGGGGGTGTAGAGAGGAGTACATTACACGATCTTGTTAACATGATGTTATGTGACGGAGAGTAAAAGACCAGGTGCAAGTGTCGATATCTATTTTTATTTTATTTTATTTTTATGCCCTCGTAATCAAAGATTCGGGGGTATATAGTTTTGGGTCTGTCAGTAAGTCTGTCCGAAAAACCTTAACATCTGGGCAAAACTTTTGAATGGTCATTGATAGGGCTTTCATATTTTACATGTGCATTTCTTGTAACAAGAGCGTTCAAGTGGATGTATAGTTTTGACCCAGCGATCTTGTCCTTGACGTCTGACCTACTTTTTGAAAACTTAAACAATGGCCATAAGTCTCGATTGGTAAGTGATAGGGTTTCATGTTTCGCATGTTCATTCCATGTCACAAGAACGTTTCAGCAGTACCATAATTTTTACCTTGTGACCATAACTTTGTTTATTTTATTTTATTTTATTATTTTGGGTTTTAGGAACCGTAGAGCATATAATAAACTAGGTAGAGTCAATGCTATTTGCATGTAATATTGCGGGCTGGGTAACATAAAAGTGAATGTAATGAACAGTATTCGATTTAATAATCTCACTACTCCCACCGGAAATATAAAAGGGCAAGAAACTCGAACATGAAGTAGTAACTGAACCTAATGAAAACATCAAAGGCGGATGGCCGAAAAGACTGTTACTTTCCCACAAAATGACCAAACGCTATTAAAAAGTATTTTACTGGGGCAGGACAGTGGGGGAGGGGGTGGGGGGGGGGGGGGGCTAAAATCGATTTTTTTGTCATGGTCTCAAGCTTCGCCCTTTGTTCTGTAGTATACAAATAATTAATAATCTCGCTACTGACCGTCCTAAGGCAGTGGCTCTCATTTTGTTTTTGCTTTTTCACATGTAGGTTTGTCGGATTTTCCGACGGGGCTCTTCATCTTGAATGCAGTTTTGGTGTTTTATTTGCACCTTGATCTCCTCTTGTGTGGAAGAGGGAGCTGTTTGCTGTGCTGTTTGTGGTTCGTGCTTTTATGCATTTTTTCTCCACATGGTTAGTTACTCTTCCGCTCGGTGCCATTGGTGTCTGTTATCTTTGATTGTGACTTTTCCTGGGCATCTATTTCAAAGTAGAAGTAAAACAAAGATCAGGAATTGATACAATTAACTTACTCCACCCATAAAAGACACCAAAGGGAAAGAAACACAAACATTAAGCGACCAGACCATAATGGAAACCTAAACAAAGGAAGGCCATAAGGACAGATACTTTCCCACAAAATGGCCATATGGCCATCCAAAACCAAAAGACACAAGTGATACACACAGTAAGTAACAAGCAACAACATAAATAAATCGCCACAGAAGAGCCGTCTTGGAACGGTCAGTGGAAGATTTCCACTGGGGCGCTTAAATCGATTTTACGTGGCCACAATCCTCGCCCTTACTTCCGTCGCGATTTAGACAAATAATTTGTTCAGTCCGCATGAAGGCCTCCTAACTCATCAGTGCAACATCTCCGTTAAACACTGATTAGCTAGGAGATGATCATGCGGACTGAACAAACTATTTGTCTAAATCGCGGTGGAATTAAGGGCGAGGATTGTGGCCACGTAAAATCGATCCACCAGTGAGATTCGTTTCACTGACCGTTCCAAGCGGTTCTTCTGTCGTGTTGTTTTGTTGTTTGTTTTTTTTTTTTTTTATGGCTCGTCTTTAAGTGGGTGTATCGCTTATATTATTTTGTTTTGAATAACCGGTTGGTCATTTTGTGGGAAAGTAACTGTCCTTTTGGCTTTCCGCTATTGATGTTTCCACAAGGGTCTAGTTGTTTTACGTCTGTGTGTCTTCCATTTGATTCTGTTTTCATGCGGACTGTTGGGAGCTCTGGGTTAATTATATCGATTCCTGGTCGTTGCGTTTACTTCTATTTAACTTATTATACGATAGTGTTTGTTAAATATTGTTTAACGTGCGATTAGTTTGCCAGACGTACTGCATTGTTGCGATTTGCAGTACGTCAGGTTATCACATATATCATTTTTAGACTTACACGTAAAATCGGACATGTTAATTACAGAAAGGTTTCAACCATTTACAGATGAAGACACGGTAGGCGAAGTTCATAAATGTAAACAGCACCTGCAGCTTTTAAACTTGCATTTAGAAATACTAGGATACAATCCACATATTTTTGGACGAATTGGCATATGTTCGAAGTATGGGTGATTTGATAGGAGAAAGTCTAACTCTAAGATTATTTTAAACACATTAGTGATGCCTGCTCCACTAACATTAACGGAAGCGGCAGAAACAAAGTTATAGGTTTGACCAATACCGACGGCAATGTATCCCGCAAATTATTAATAGAATGGGGAATGCGTACAGAAGAAGCAGAATGTAACCTAAGGGGAGATGTTGTTATGTAGAAGTGGATGCAATGATCACGGATCGATACAATTAACCCACAGCTCCCATCAGAAACACCAAAGGAAAGAAACACAAACATGAAACAACATACCCAACGGGAAACACCAACAACGGAAAGCCAATAGGACAGTTACTTTCCCACAAAATGGCCAATAGGCTATCCAAAATAAAATATTATAAGCGACACAAACACCGAAAGACAAACCATAAGTTTATATTCATTTAAGATGCTCATGTGCGTGTAGTGTCGCGATACCGTCAAAACTAAAGCGAAATTCATACCGGTCATTATAACAGTTAAACAGTATTCGAAATAACTAAAGGTAAATCCTTCAAATAGAAGGATGGTACAGCAAAAGCCCATAAAATAAGTATATCTGCAAAAAGTCAATAACTATCAAACAGACAAGTGTTATAAAACGAGGTACGAACATCGGTCTTATTATAACCTTCAACGGGTATCGAAAGGATGTCAAATTAAGGAACGGTGAAAAACAACTGTAAATGTAATGCATGAGGATTAGAAAAAGTTTTCATCTTGAAATCGTACGAAGATTGAATTTCACAAAAATATGCAAACTTAATACGTGCGCATTTAAGAATATGCACATTAACATAATATTATCTGAGACAAATCGACAATACATTCTGTCTCTGCTTTACATATAAACGCGATAAACAGAATGTAGCAGAGAATTCCAAACCCACGTGTGTAAGGACAAATCGGAATTTTCAAGGATATTTTCAAACGATGGTTCTCTTAAATGTTGTCTGAAATCCAAATATAGAAATAGATGCCCAGAAAAAAACAACAATCAAAGATATCAGCCAAGCCATCAATTTAACATGTAAATGTTAGGAAATGTTAGGAATATCTCTTTAATATAAGTTTATAAAGGGACCGTTTGGGTTAATAAGGTCATACATTATTTCCTGTATTCGTGTGCAACATTGCGAAACTACGTCTATACACGCCTATACAAATACATTGTAAATTTTACCGTCGATAATACGATAATTTTCAAATGAAAAACTGTGGTTTGTTTCTTATTCTTGCATAAAATAAAGATTGTGCGTACACGTTAGAACCGCCTCATCGAATACCCATACTCTATATTTTGAGCAGATATAAGAAAAATAATGTTACCCCTGTTAACCCCAGTTTACTATATAAACGTGTGATTCAAGGGGTTCAGTATTATATTGACGCATTTTCTTGATGAAAACATAAAACTATGTGCCCTCGGAAGAGTAAGAACTGCCTCAGATATTAAACAATCGATGTTTGCAGCAAAAATAAATACAAACTTCACACACTGCAATCCGACATATATCAGTTTATGTTTTATTTTGCTGTTTGTTTTGTCGACTTTGTTGTTATTGTTGTTGTTTTGTTGCATTTTTTATTTTTGTTTTTGTTTATGTTGGTGTTGTTTTTGATATGAAAGAACGCACTTCCATTCGTGTAATACTTGTTATATGCTAATATACAAAACGTGTGTATGCGCGAATGAGCTAGCACACGTACCGATATACCGATTTAAGGTTGCTGAAATGTCCGTTTCAAATATTGATATGAAATATTATTCAAATTTCATGTTGTTTCTCGGTCACAGCTGTATAAACTGAATTGATTCGAGTCTTAAACAAACGTCTGCATCATGCTCTTTCCATAAACGATATTGTTTTTGAAATTTGATCCATAGTTTCTTCATGAAAACGACACTTCTGAATATCAATTTGGTAAAGGAAATTATCTATGGGTGTCTGCTCATATGGAAAGGTTAACATATTTGACAGGCCAGCGACCATATGCATATATAATGAGACTTTATGGCATAGACTGGGTTAAGCCTTTGTTGGCAGCAGCCCACGGCGATTTCAATTCTCAAAGTCGACGTCCAGATTAATGCACCCAACAAGCCTATTATGGTCAGTTAAAAGTATATGCGCCACCGTATGGAAACTCTTATGATTTAAATATAATATTTGGCCAACTATGTTTGTCGCCTTTCCGCGATTTCACCAAGACATCCAATTTCCACAAAAGGCATCTATGAATCTGGTCCAAATATTGCGGAAAAAAGAGAAAAACAAACTCTAATACTTCGTTGTGATATATAATATATATACTGAAAGTATCTTTTTCGTTTAAGACAGTTAGCAACAGATTTGCTAACACATGTATTGTTGGTGGACGTTAGAATCGCCACAATAAGGTTGATTTTTATTTGCCTTCTCTGCAGCTGGTGATGTGCCGTGTGGCGGCCGTAAAACGTCTCCCCGTACATCAACCATAGTGCAGTTCATATTTTACTTTTGGTCCTTTGAGATCAGCGTGAATATTCTGAGAAATCAGAAATAAATTATTGGTTTAGACTCATATTCTAGACAGGTTTTTAATTATTTGGACCCCATTTTGATTTATATCAGTCTTTGTATCGACTGCCTATTCGATATTCGCAAAATTGCAGTATGTTTCCTCTGGCTTTCTTTGCCGGATCATTACAGGGTCACTGATGAGGCTTTATTAGCCAAAACTACGTAGTATGACCCATCTTCTTTCTTATGAATGTTTTCGTTGCTCTTAAAGGAACCCATTTTTTATTTTTATTTACCTTACCGCCCTTTTCATGGAAATGCCTGCACATAAGTGATTAGCCAGCACAGTACGCGCGAGAAACTGGCAATGTGCTCTCATTAAGTGAATGATAATGCAAATGTTTTGTTTGATTTGAGGTTTAATGCTTTCCGTCTGTAAAGGTCTTTTTGGAGACGTTGCTTCCAATTTTGTGGGACTTTTACCCGGCACTGAAATGAAATGACGTATCAAGCCCTGCCGCCCAATGAGACCAATAGGGTTTATACGCACGGACGGACTGATTCGAAAAGTCTTAGATCCTAAAAGCGGTTTACCAGTGCTCGTGTGCGGGACTATTGCAGCTCATCTATTTCTTCAAAATAGAATTAGAGGCTATAATCAGGAATCGATACAATTAACCCACAGCTCCCATCAATGACACCATAGGGAAAAATACACAAACATGAAGCAACAGACTCCAACGGAAACACCTACAGCGGAAAGCAAAGAGAACAGTTACTTTCCCACAAAATGGCCAAAAGGCTATCCAAAAATAAAATACTATAAGCGACACAAACACCCAAAAGACAGACCCTAACGAGGAAAACCGCGACAGTAGAACCGCCTTGGAACGGTTAGTGGAAGCGAATTCCACTGGGGGGGGGGCTTAAATCGATTTGACTTGGCCACGATTTTACCATTTTTTAAGCCCCGATGGGCGGGGATTATAATTGCAATGCACAAGATTTCAGAGTCCACTGAAGGAGTTGCCGACCCGGCATGTATCGAAGTCACCAGCCAAAATGTTTCCGACTGAGCCAACGGATGCGGTCCCAGTCAACGTGAAAACGACATTCATTAAACGGCAAACGAACAGTGTGTGTGTGTGTGTTTTTGTTTTTTTTGTTGTTTTTTTTTTTTGTTTTTTTTTTTTGTTATTGTTTCGTTTTAAGTTTGACCATTTTTACTTCCAGACTGAAATTTAGAATTTTTTAGATAAACTTCGATGATATATGTATTGGTATTATTTACTTATTTATTTATTGGAATTTTGTCGCATTCCACTACTCGAAGTTATAATCAACATACAGCTTTAATCCCTTTGTGAAATCTAAAAATATGTGTATACTTATATGAACCTAGTTGTTGCATAAGATGTACTGATACTTTGTCATATTGTACACAAGCATATTATGTTTCCGGAAAGGAGCAGAACTCTATAAGCATTTTGCTTTCGTTCTTATCCTTTAAATTGTTCACTGTTGCATATTTTTGTATGATGTATTGTTTGTATGAAATAAATATGTTGAAACTAAACGAACTAAACGATAACTAATTCACAGCAGCTAAAATACACTGTTTAAAATAATAAAAAAATTGAAGGTTAGTATAAATTAACAGCAAATTAATCAACACTACGCCACTTCGGGTGATATTCGGTTCCAATAATTCCGCCACGTGCAGAATGTGTCCGACTGAGCCAACGAATGCAGTCTCAGTTAACGTCACAACAGCATTCGTTAAACGACAAATGAACTAAAAGATAACTGATTCACAGCAGCTAAAATAAAGCCATGAAGACTTAAATACTAAGTAACCATATAACGCCTGCCTATATTCTTTCAGAATACTCGGTACATTCGGGTGATATTCGGTTCCCATAAATCGGACAAATATAGATAAAGGATAATAATTCCATGAATCCATTAATAAAATATCAATCAAGGAAGGAGTTTTAGTAAAGCTAACAGCGACAAATTATGCAAAATCTCTTGCTAAACTAATAAAATAGGAATACGCATTTGCTTCTTGTCAGCAAATCCTCGGAGATATGTTGAGATAACACCGTTACGACTTTGCGAAGTCGTATCGATGTGGGCCCAATGTGGGTCTGAAATTGGTCCACCAGTCCTTGCTGACTGTGCTATAACATTGTTTTTTCTTTTAGGGGCGGATTGTGGTTTTTGTTTAGCATTACCATTGCGGATTGAATTTGGCTTTTATGTGGTTATCCAGTGGAAAAAATAAACTTCGAAGTCAGTGCTACAGCTAGATTTAAAATCATTAAAAGACATGAAACTATTTTAGTATGGATTAAATCATTACATACATATTTTCCAATGGGTTTTAATTACAACATATTATATCTCTAAAATGCAAGATTTTGATATTTCATCTCTTGTTAGAATGCCGAAAACGTAAAACTAGGTATCACGGCACCGTGAAAAAGGTAGCTATCAACGCTAATTATGCGCGTTTAAAATAAATAATACTAGAGTGCAGTGACTGTCCAAAATACTATTAAACCACGGACGCCACTTAATGGTTTGCATTTCTAAGTAAAATCCCCATTTCCCCATTCTGGACACCGGAGCAAATCAATTATATGATCGTTCTAGACAGATACATGTATATGACGCACCTGTCTTAACAAGAAATCATACTCAACATGCTCATTCTTCCTTACATCGATCCATAAATTAATCACAAATGTTACTACATCAAACTATCTTTCACAAATAAAGATATGGATTTTACTGATTTGCCTCATGATTCATCCATTCCTACTATGCTTGTTTGATTGAATTAATGTATAACGTCCTTGCCAACAATATGTAGGTCATTTTGGAGACGTTGCTTCCAATTTCTGGGATTTTTACCCGACATTGAGATGAAATGACGTCTCAAGCCCTGCCGCCCAATGAAAGCAAAATGCTTTAATGCATTGGACGGTCTGAGTGACACCATTTTGCCTGGACAGGCTTAGTGTTTGTTTCTAAGTTCATTTGTTTTAGCATCAATATCAAGATCTGAAACAAGTTTACCAAAATTAAAAATGACAGATCAAACAGGTTTGCTGTACTTATAGCAAACTACCTTAACTGGTCGGGCCATCGGAGTGTAACTGTTGGTTTTCTTTTGCTCCAGCATTCCAATGGTATCTTGCTGTCGAGTCCTCGTCGTTGTTTCGTCTCTGTTGTTGTTTGCTTTTTGTGTTCTCGTTGATGTTGCACTGATGGGTCAGCAGGCCTTCATGCGGATTGAACAAAACATTAGTCTAAATCACGACGGAAGTAATGACGAGGATTGCAGCTGCGAAAAATCGATTTAAGCCCTCCAGTGGACATCGTATCACTGATCGTTCCAAGGCGGTTCTTCTGATTTTTAATTTTCACGGATATGTCGCACTGATGAGTTAGAAATCCTTACAGCGGAACGAACAAGTTATTTATAAAACCAAGAAAGAACCAAGGGCGATGATTGTGGCCACGTAAAATCGATTCAGGCCCCCAGTTAGATAAGACGCCTATTGGCAACTACGCTCATCATTGGTCATCTGTTTCTACCATATACAGGTATAAGCGTCCACCATGGTCATGTGACTACAATCCTTCATTTTATTTGGTTTTAATAAGCCAAGGAGTTTTAGTGAGAAAGAAGATAAGAAAACTGAACCTAAGCCATCAGGACAAATGTCAGTAAACGGTCTTGACCTTTGGAATTGGTAAATTTCCTTAGCTTAATGCAAATAACGCCCTGCCACTCAATGGAACCAGGTGGCTTGTATGCAATGGACGTTCTGACTCATACGTCGTTGTCTCGGCAGGGGCTGAGTCCTTCTAAACAGACGTGGAGGCAATGACCAGGAATCGATACAATTAACCACCAGCTCCCATCAGAGACACCAAAGGGAAAGAAACACACATGACACAACAGACCCTTAAGGAAAAACCAACAGCGAAAAGCCAGAAGGACAGTTACTTTCCCGCTAAATGACCAATAGGCTATCCAAAATAAAATTATATAAGCGACACACATTCCTAAAGACAAACCATATCAAAAATAAACCGCGAAAGAAGAACCTCATTGGAACGGTCAGCGGAAACGAATTGCACTGGGGGTTTAAATCGATTTTACGTTGCCACAATCCTCGCCCTGACTTCCGTCGTGATTAAGACAAATAATTTGTTCAGTCCGCATGAAGGCCTCCTAACTCATCAGTGCAACATCTCCGTGAACACAAAAATCAAACAACCACAGAGATGAAACAAAGGTGAGGAGTCGACAGCAAGAAACCACTGAAATGCTGGAGCAAATGAAAACTAACAGTTAGGCATCAGATACCAACAATCATAAGCCTTTACGCTGGAACGGTCATAGAATCTTAGGCCTGATCCACCGGCGTGCAATTAAAGAGGGAAGCAAAGTTGTCGACCGTGCTTGGGTTAACTACCATGCATGTAGTCTGTCGTATAACATTTATATTGAGTAGAAGTAAAACAAAGATCAGGAATCGATACAATTAACTTACTCCACCCATCAAAAACACCAAAGGGAAAGAAACACAAACATTAAGCGACCAGACCATAATGGAAACCTAAACAAGGAAGGCCATAAGGACAGTTACTTTCTCACAAAATGGCCATATGGCCATCCAAAATAAAAAGACACAAGTGATACATACAGTAAGTAACAAACAACACCATACATAAACCACCACAGAAGAACCGCCTTGGAACGGTCAGTGGAAAGATTTCCACTGGGGGGGGGGGGGCTTAAATCGATTTTACGTGGCCACAATCCTCGCCCTTAAACCCCTGTCACACCAGGGCTGTGTTCTCACAGCGTCCAAGAAAAATGCAGAACGCCGAGGTGCGCGCAGTACGATCGCAAACATCGCCGTAGCAACGCAGTGGCGTCGCCAGTAGACGCGTTGGGATCGCATAGAACGACAAGCGACGGCGCGCATTTTGAGCATGCTCAAAACAAACGCCGTCGCTCGGCGTTCTGATCAGAGCGCAGTGAGGTCGCCGTAAGGTTGCCATAGCAGCACAGTAAGGTCTCCTACAACGCTACAGGAGCTCGGCAAGGGCGCACAGAGGTCTCCTACAACGCCATATAAGCTCCGCTTGTATATTTAATTAACTGATTGATTGATCTGATATTTAACGTCCGAGTCAACACTGTATAGATCATTTTGGAGACGTTGCTTCCAATTTTGTGGGACTTTTACCCGACTTTGAGATGAAATGACATCTCAAGCCCTGTCGCCCAATGAAACCTATAGAGTTTACACGTATAAGCATGTTTACACAAATAGTGTTTACACGTATCTCGCACCGCTTTGCCTGGGCAGGCTTAGATCCTCTAAGCGGTTTACCAGTACGCCTGTGAGGTCGGTTTCAGCTCTGCGTGGAAGCATCATGCAGCCATCTCTTTCTTCCAGTCTCGATGGGAGGGGGCCGCCCGCTTGTATTAACAGTGGCTAGAGTAGAGTTTGATTGTGTACTGTCCCGAAAAAAACTACTTCTGAGGTGACTCATTCTGGGTAAGGTAATGGCGATGGACTTGCTCCTGCTTGCGGTGATTGCGGTGGACTTGCTTCCGACGGCACAGGAGTACTGGTAAACCGCTTAGGGGATCTAAGCTTGCCCAGGCAAAGGGTCGCGAGTCGGACCATCCGTGCTTATTAACCCTATTAGTTTCACTGGGTGACAGAGATTGAGATGTCATTTCATCTCAATGTCGGGTAAAAGTCCCACAAAATTAGTAGCAACGTCTCGCAAATGACCTATAATGTGTTGATGGGACGTTAAACCTCAACTCAAACAAAACTGTTCGACTGATGAAGATGTCTGCTTACACTTTGAGAACGTCTTCAACATGTGAGCGCCGTTAAAGCGCAGTGCACGCATTGAGAGCGCCGTAAAAGCGCAGTGCACGCATTATGAGCGCCGTAAAAGCGCAGAGGAAGCGCCAAGAGAGCGCATACAATCGCCATCAAGAACGCCGCAGGATCGCGATTGATCGCCATGTAAGCTCCGTAGCAACGTCTTGGTCGCTGTAGGGACGCCATGACAGGCCCATTTTCACAAAAAATATCCCATATTTCTTGCGATCTCGCGGCGTTCTGAAAAATTAAACAATGCCGTCCCATCGCAGTAAAAACGCGGCATAGTGTGACAGGGGCTTAACTCTCGTCGCGATTTAGACAAATAATTTGTTCAGTCCGCATGAAGGCCTCCTAACTCATCAGTGCAACATCTCCGTGAACACAAAAATCAAAGAACCACAGAGGTGAGACAACGGTGATGACTCGACAGCAAGAAACCACTGAAATGCTGGAGCAAAAGAAAACCAACAGTTAGACTCCGATGGGCCCGACCAGAGACAGAGACAGACCAATCTTTTTATATCGAATAATGATTTTACAAAAGTGGGTGCTGAAGTCATTGCGGTTATATATTTTTATGAATTTATATACTAAGTCACCAAACAATTCGAATTCCGATAGACCTTTTTGCAGAAGAGATTTAAGTACAATATTGGATTTTTAAATTAAATCAGAATGTCGTCTATAAAATTTGGAAAAGGCCCTGCGTAGTTTATGGTACCGATAACCCTGATTAAGAAGTTTAGTCATTAACAATTTATTACGAGCGTTGAAGTCATTTACATGTCTACACACTCTGACAAACCAAATTAATTGCGAAATATAAACGCCATAGGATTGCGCACGAGGAACGTCACCATCCAAAAAAGGAAATTTTACAATCTCAAATCAGAATCTTCGCGTTTATTATAAATTTTGCAAGAAACAAACCCATCTATAATAGAGAGATGTAAATCCAAAAACTGAGCCTAAGCAGTTTACCAATACTCATGAATGTTCAGTTTCAGTTCTAACAAGTACCCACAACCTATGTCGTTGAAGAGCAATAAAAAAATTAATGGATACCCCATTGTTTTCTATATAAAGAGGGGTTTGGCGCGAAGTCTTGTACGTCATGCTTCGATTTTTTGTTTTTGATTTTGTTTCTGTTTTTTTTTTTTTTTTTTTTTTTTTGCTTTTCTAACCACCGACGTTATTATGTAATTTGTCTGAATTTCTGCATTGTAATGTAGTTCATTTGTTAATTGGTTTAAACCAACATGTACATTCTTTGATTCCGCCATAAATATTAGAGGTCACTCACAATAAGCCGATTGTTACTTTCGTTCAAATCCTTACTTTTTGTTACGTATAATCATAACACCATAAGTCCTTACATTATGATATAATCATTTTTTGTGGATAATGTATCATTTCTCGATTACAAAACAAAATATTTTACACGTAACGAAAGGTCTATTGCCATAATCTTAAATATGTTAAAAAGACCAGTGATTAGTGATAGCCACTTTAACGTTTTTGATGTTGTTGTTTTGTTTTATTTTATTTTATGCCCCCACCCCCCCACCCCCCCCCCCGAGAATCTTTGATTCGGGTAGGGGGGGGGGATAAAGTATTTTCCCCGTTTGTCTGTTTGTTTTTGTTTGTGTGTATGTTTGTTTTTTGGGGTTGTCTGTCTCTCTGTCCATCACAAAAACTTTAGCCTTGATCAAAACTGCAAAAGTATTTGACCTAGCCCCATGAAACTTCACACACTAATTTACCATCACAAGGGTTACATTCTGACCAAGGGCCATTACTCTGTTGTCATTTTTGGCTGCGTTATATCCCCTTGAAAGTTTGCAAAATCTCAGAAAATGGCTCCCACTGGGGGTATTGGTCACCTATAGTGACAGCTTTTGTTCTTTTTTTATTGTCGTTGTTTTACTTCACGTATGTGTGTGTGTTTTCTTTTGTGATTGCTAGGAAGACTAGTTATAGCCATGCAGTATTTGAATTTCTTAACCGTGAAAGAATGTGCGAGTATAATAGCTGTCTAGAATTTTGTCGCGGTTTATTTTTCTTATGGTTTCTCTAAGTGTGCGTAATATCATTTTGTTTCGGACAGCCAATTGGTTATTTTGTGGGAAAGTAACTGTCCTTTCGGTTTTCGCCTTCGATGTTGCCACTAGGGTCTGGTTATTTCATATCTGTGCTTCTTTCCCTTTGGTGTCTCTGGTAGGAGCTGTAGGTTAATTGTGTCGTATCCTGATCATAGCCTCCACTTCTAAATTGTATTAATCAGTACATCGCGTGCTTTCACATAGCTTCTATAAAATACACTGTATGTAAATGAACTTTATCCCAGCATTTGGATGGGAAACAGTGATTTTCATTTCTTATGTAAACTATTCTTCGTATTTTCTAATCCATATAGGCGTACCCCTAAAAAAAGGCCATTGAGAGTTTTCGATTTATTTTCGTCAAATGCGCGTGTGCAGCGATTTAATATGGCTGGACGCTTGTTTATGTATTAAATTACATGTATCTCATAATGCTCATGGTTTCTCGCCATTCTTGCGAACAACAATGGTTTCGGCGATTCTGCGCGTATGCGCAACCTCGCCGAAGCCTTTGCTATTCGCCTATACAATACGTACTCTTTTTCATGTATAACTCATAAATCATTTGGTAAAATGTTATGCAAGCGAAAATCCTTTGTTAGCAAGAACAAAATAGGAACGTCCGATACATTTGTTCAAACAGTAGATGATGATAAAGCACACACCATGTCATCATCATCCGGATAGAGGTCGATATCTGACCGAAGAAAAGGAAATGATCTGTCAGTTACTCTAAACATACGGCTTATATAGCTTTACTGAACCGGCTCAAGGGAGAAATGGTCATCGCCTTCACAAGTCAGTGTTAATCTTGTTGTCGAGTCCTTACCGTTGTTTCATCTCTGTGGTTGTTTGATTTTTGTGTTCACGGAGATGTTGCACTGATGAGTTAGGAGGCCACCATGCGGACTGAACAAACTATTTGTCTAAATAGCAACGGAAGTAAAGGTGAGGATTAAGGGCACGTAAATTCGATTTAAGCCCCACCCCCCCCCCCCCTCCCCCCCCACTCCAAGATCGTTCCAAGGCGGTTCTTCTGTCGCTGTTTATTTTTTTTATGGTTTGTCTTTGGGTGTTTGTGTCGCTTATATTATTTCATTTTTGGCTAGCCTTTTGGCCATTTTGTGGGAAAGTAACTGTCCTTTTTGCTTTCCATTGTTAATGTTTCCATTGGGGTCTGTTGTTCCATGTTTGTGTTTCTTTCCCTTTGGTGTCTCTGATGGGAGCTGTGGGTAAATTGTATATATTCCTGATCATTGCCTCCACTTCTATTTAACCGGTGCTAGAGGGCATGGTCGGTGTTGCAAATTTCAGTACTGGTCATGAATATACTCAATAAAACCAAGTCTGCTATTTTCGTTTATTTAGTGTACACTTGCTTCCAAATGATCTAAACTTATTCAATGGTGCGTTCATTACACGGACTTGTTGACGTGAAAGAATTTTCAACAAAACGCATGCTCTGCAATGTCTGGGACGTTAAGGCGTATTCATTCTTCTGTTCAAAGTAGTATTGATTGTGTGTGCTGCTAATAACCGTCACACTATGGGCCGATCTTGAGAACGTATCAACAATCAATCCTTGCGATTATGACAACGCATCCGTATGATATAGTGCACTTTTTCATACATCCACAACGGTCATTTTTCTGATGAAAATTTGTGACATTTTTCTTATTTGTACTGCAAACATAGGTTTGGGTACTCGTAAGAACCGCCTCAATGAGGCGGTTTTAAAGAGTACCCACAACCTATGTATTGGACTAAAAATATGAAAAATAATGAATACCCTCGTAAACCCCAATTTCTCTATATAAAGTGGGGTATAGCGGGCTCTTCATTTCACGGACTTGTTCACGTGATGATTGATTGTGTGTGCTGCTAATAACAGTCACACTATGGGCCGATCTTGAGACTATACCAACAATCAACCCTTGCGATTTCGTTAACACATATTGGCCCCTGCCCATCGGGGCTTGAAGGAATAGATGGGCTGCATGATGCTTCCACACGACCTCCGCCCAACGGGGCTTGAAGAAATAGATGGGATACATGATGCTTCCACGCAGAGCAGAAACCGACCGCACACCAGTACTGGTAAACCGCTTAGAGGATCTAAGCCTGCTCAGGCAAAGCGGTGTGAGTCGGAATGTCCATGCTTATAAACCCTTTTGGTTTCATTGGGCGACAGGGCTTGAGATGACATTTCATCTCATGTCGGGTAAAAGTCCAACAAAATTGGACGCAACGTCTCCACAATGACCTATAGTGTTGATGGGGATGTTAATAAAAATCAAAAATGAGTTCCTTTAAGAGCAATGGAAACATTCATAAGAAAGAAGATGGGTCATACTACGTAGTTTCGGCTAATAAAGCCTCATCAGTGACCCTGTAATGAAATCAAACAAAAAACAAAACACGATAGTGATATGGTGCATTCATTCATATCTCCAAAACGGCCTTTATTCTGATGACATTTTATGACCTCTTATTTGTACTCCAAACATAAGTTTTGGGTACTCGTTAGAACCGCCCTCTAATTGAGGCGGTTCTAAAGAGTGCCCACAACCTATGTCTTGGAGTAAAAACAAGAAAAATAATGTTTAGCCCCGAAAACCCAAGTTTTCTGTATATAAAGGAGGGTTTCGGGGATAATTTAACGGACTTGTTCAAGTGATGCAAACCGTATCACTTCCTATGAAAGGTGTTTTTACGACGCTTTCCCGCGTGACCTACAGTTGCGTATGTTTGTACATTTTTTCTCGCTGAAAAGGAATGTACATGTGATAATACTCTTATGCAGCTGTTGCCCGTATTTAGATAATGTACTGAAGCCAGTTGTTCAAACCATCCTTAGCTTAACGAGCTCGTTAGTGGTCATATTGTTAACTGTTCTAGCAAGCTTAATAATATTTTTTTTGGTATTTTTGCTGAAAAAATGTGAGCAGCTTTTGCCGATGCAAAAGCTGCTCACATTTTTCAGCAAAAATATTAGCATATTTGCCATAACAGATGATCAAAGTTTTAACGATACGTTAACTAACGACGTCATTAGTTTTGAACAACTGGTCCCTGGCATTTAGAATATGTCTGGTAATCTGTATGGGCCATTTGTATCATCCGCAGACAACATCGATAAACAGATGCTGTCTGTCGAAAATGTACATCTTCTGATTAAATAAAAGACGATTTTTTGTTGCTAGGAAAATGAAGCTGATTCTTTACAGATTAGAAACACGCCAACTAAGATATTTATTTATCGAATATGGCTCTTCCCTAGACTTACCATGTCTGTTCTTGGATTACCTTCGCACGTTTTAACGGTGGTATGCGTCGAATAAACTGCTTCATTTCGTTTCACTGAGCGTTCATAGGCGATTCTTCTGTCGCGTTTTTTTGTGTTTTTTTTTTTTGTTTTTTGTTTTTTTGTTTTTTGTTTTTTTGTTTTTATTTTTGTTATGAGTTGTCTCTTAATGTGTGTATCGCTTATATTATTTTTTTGTTTTTGATAGCCGATTGTCCATTTCGTTGGAAAGTAACCGTCCTTTTGGCTTTCCGCTATTGATGTTTCTATTAGGGGCTAGATATTTTATGTTTGTGTTTCTTTCCCACGGGCGTCTATGATGGAAGCGGTTGGTTAATATTATCGATTCCTGATCATTGTCTCCCTTCTATTTTTTTAAAGATGTCCAATTATAGGTGTGTCAGATTCATTTCGTTTGTCAAATCTGATCAGTTTGCTATCGTATGAATCAGCATTAGAACTGAGAAACAGGATTCCTCATTTATGTGTGTGCCATTATCAAAGTACTGACTGCACTGGTGTCTCGATTGTCTCTGAGTGCAGTCTGGAAAATGGTACTGAACGGGGATCTAACCTGTACACTCCTGTCCTTTCAGTAAATAGAAAAGACTTTGATTAAATGTCATGTTTGATTTGAATGCGTGCCTTTGCCTATTACGAAACAAGCATCTACAAATACATTGTAAATTTTAACACCAAAAAAAAAGAGACAAAATGAAAAGTTTAGGATGAAAAAAATGTGATATTTTTCTAATTTCTGCTCAAAATGTAGATTATGGGTAGACGTTAGAACAGCCTCATCGAGGCGGTTCTTACAAGTACCCAAAATCTTTATTTTATAGCAGAAATAAGAAAAAAATAAGGTTTACCCCCTGTCAACCCCAATTGTACTATATAAAGTGGGGTTCAAAGGGGTCAGAGTTACATAGGCGTGTTTTCGTGATGCAATAAACAGATTGTACGGGTTTGGTTTTCACAGCGGTCAAACGTCGAAGGAAGAAAACCCGAGCTGCTGTAACTGACAGGTACTTGGATAGCGATAGTCACGTAGGCAATATATAAACAATTGATTGGTCGATTGATAAAAAAATGACCCGAAAATAAAATTCTTTTGAAGCAACGCCTAGATCTCGGACCTGAAAATTGTGGAGTGCACAAGCCTATTCGCGGCCGGACTAGCAAGTTTTGCAAATTAGGATAAATCAGTTACCCACAAATATTTTCAAAGCAATGATCTCAAAGGACAAGTAAATATTAACTACACTATATAAAATACATACAAATTCACGCACGAACAGCACACATTTTATTGCCCTGTTTGGGCAGTCAGTAGTGCAACTACTACATGTAGGCTAGGAGTTTGTCTACGATGTTCACATGACAATCGTCGCTCTCCGTAAAGAGTCAGGCCTTTTTTAATACATGAAACGCTAATTATTGATGACCATTTACATTCTCAGTGTATTTACAGAAACCTACGGAACCCGCGAAGGGACATGTATTTTTTTAACATGTTGTGCTTACAAAATATTAAGTTGTGCGAACAAGATATTATCATTCTTGTTTGCAAAAGATACTGTTGTTGGAGACTAAGTTGAAAGTGACGTCAGCGAATGTTTTTGTTATTAAACATTGCCCACAGTTGTCAAAAGGTAACGACGCTTCGGTAATGTTAATTATAACGGTAAAGTCTGTCTTGACAGCCAATGATGTGTATGATAATGCTAGCGGTGCAACTCTTTTACGTCACTGTCTACGTATCAGCCGACAACCGTTTATTATGTGAGCCCCGCCAAGCGAATTTGGGTCTTCGAGCATTCCGTCATGACAAATTTTAACTACGCATGCCCAGCCATTCAGAGGGGCCAGGAATATGGCTTTCTGTCTGAAGGTTCCTCTTGAGTCACTGCTTCTCTGAGCGAGCAGCGAAGGTTCTGGCGAGACTGCGCGGATGCGCAGGCTCGCCTGAACCTTTGCTGCTCGCATAGGCGATAAGTACCAAAATCGCTTGACGGGGCCCATGTTGTCCGCACCAGATAATATCTTGTTTGCACAACTTAATATCTTGTGCGCGCAATATATTATCTTGTTCGCACTAGATATTTTTTTAAATAAATCGCATGTCCCTTCCAGGGTTCCGTACAAATCCCATATAGTCTGCCATTTTTTCTCCATAGTGAAAAGAATTCGTGCCTATACTACTGACTGTAACAATGTACCTCAGTTATTTTCATTAATGACGAAAATACACTCGTGCGACATAGTGATTAAAACTCATCTCTAAAATGGCTACTTTTCTGATAAACACCCCAGACATGTTTCTTATAATTACTGCAAACATAGGTCGTGGGTGCTCGTTAGAACCGCCTCATTGAGGCGGTTCTAACGAGTACCCACAACCTATGTCTTGGAGTAAAATAAGAAAAATAATGTATACCCCCGTAAACCCCCGTTTTCTCTATATAAAGTGGGGTATAGGGGATCTTCATTTCACGGACTAGTTAACGTGATGGTAATGGAGATGACGTTACACTAACACCAAAGAATTTAGAGTGACATCGTCATTAAACGGCGGATAATCGCGTCATGCTCTCCCGCTAAATGATTGGCTGCAGAATAAATCACAATTCCTTTCCGGTGCATATATGGGGGCGCTGTTTTAGAATCCGGATTCATTGTAAATGTGGCGGCCAGTACAAATAACAAAGTTAAAGAAATCAGGAGCGGCCGTGTACATTTAGCACATCCGACTAGTGTGCCTGTTAATTCTGATCTTGTCAACACATTCGATAAAATATTTTTGGTGTTCATCTAAAAAAAGTAAATATCATCTATACATAGATCTCCAAAGGATACCGTGTTGACATTGTCTTATTTCTCACTTAGCTATTTGATCTGATTAAAGTAGGGCAAACTAGTCTTTCTTCAATACGACAAAATGTTCAATAGCAGAAACATTTTCTTACGGAAGATGCATTTTTTTTTCAAGACGTATGGAAGTTATCCAAGAAGTTGTGTTACACGGTCTATCAGTTGTCTGACAACACCATTATACAAAATGCTAATAAACAGAAAATGACTTGTTTGAAACGCACAAACTTTGAATCACGAAATATATATAATATTGACCCTCTTGAACCAAACTTTTATATCGTGAAACTGTGGATTAGAAGGGTAAACCTTATTTTTCTTATTTCTGCTCTAAAATTTAAATTGTGGGTACTCGTTATAAATATATAGAATGTGGGTATTCGTTAGAACCGCCTCGATGAGGCGGTTCTAACGAGTACCAGGATCTATATTTTTAACAGAAATAAGAAAATTATCACAAGTTTTATCTTAAAATTTTCTCTTTTTTTCGGGGATAATGTTTACAATGTTTTTGTATAGGCGTGCTTTCGTAATAGGTGAGCCTCCTCACCTACCTAGACGGAACAGAGTCTTCGTGCATTTCTCCTTAGATAGGAAAGCTAGAAGACAAAGAATGCATCATAAGGTTGTTATTTATTTCTCAGTTGCATTGCTGTATCGGGGGTTGAGTGTTGTGGAAGTCTCATGTGATGGATGCACAGGCCCTCTTACGATTATTATTGGTTGCAGATATATTTTATTGGTTTATTTGTACCAAAGTATCAGATGAATATAGTCATTGGTTGATTGATTAGAGGTTTAACGTCCCTGTCAACACTGTACAGGTCATTTTGGAGACGTCGCTTCCAATTTTGTGGGACTTTTACCCGACATTGAGATAAAATAACATCGCAAGCCATACCGCCCGATGAAACCAATAGGGGTTATAAGCATGGACGGACCGACTCGCACCGCACTTCCTGGGCAGGCTTAGATCCTCTAAGCGGTTTACCAGTACATGTACTCATGTGCAGGTCGGTTTCAGCTCTGCGTGGAAGCATCATGCAGCCCATATATTTCTAAAAGCCCCGATGGACAGGGGCATTAATATGGTCAATAGGTGCGGTATGGTATGCATACTAACGCTTATATAGTCAATAGGTGCGGTATGGTATGCATATTAACGCAATTGTATGAATTGGTTATGACTGCTCAGGACACCCGATGCGAGTAAATCAGTCTACGATAGTTCTTATCAGTAAGATGATGCTGCTTTAGATACGTATTTTCAAACTACTTCAAAAAACATAAATGGAATTTTATTTAATTTTAGTATTCTTTATGTTGCTTGGCGCCTGATGTTCCGTCTTTGGTCGGGCCCCTCGGAGTCTAACTGTTGGTTTTCTTTTGCTCCAGCAATTCTGTTGTTGTATGATGTCGAGTCCTCAACCTTGTTTCATCTTTGTAGTTTTTTTTTTATTTGTATGTTCTCGGAGATGTTACACTGATTAGTTAGGAAGCCGTCATGCGGATTAAACAAAATTAGTGTATACCGCGACAGAGGTAAGGGCGAGGATTATGGGCATGTAAAATCGATTTAAGCCCCCCCCCCCCCCCCCCCCCCCACAGTGGAATTCTTTCAACTGACCGTTCCAAGGCGGTTCTTCTGTGGCGGTTTATTTATGTTGTTGTTTGTTACTTACTGTGTGTATCACTTGTGTCTTTTTTATTTTGGCCATTTCGTGGGAAAGTAACTGACCTTATGACCTTCCTTTGTTTAAGTCTCCATTATGGTCTGGTCGCTTCATGTTTGTGTTTCTTTCCCTTTGGTGTCTTGGAGTGGTAGAGTAAGTTAATTGCATCGATTCCTGATCTTTGTTTTACCTCTACTTTATAGACGTCGTTCCGATTTAATTTCTTAATCCAATTTTGGACTTAAATCTCTGAGGAAAACTAGATCCATCGGAACCCGAGTTTTATGGTGACTTATAATAATATATATTCAAAAAATCTATATACCTCGACTGATTTCAGTACCCAGTTTCGTAAAATCATTCTTCAATATAAAACGGTTGGGTACTATATTATGCGACAGACATGCATGGTAGTAGACTGGCTCCCATCGTCAAACTATTAATATGTCAAACTTACAAGAATATGTTTTCACGGATGTTTTACTGATTCCAGCTGGGTTTGACTCTAACAGTAGAAAGAAAGACAACTTTGAAGGAAACGAAATGTTTGGATTGTGTTTCTTGATCAGGTTAGAAAAATATGAACATACTACAGGGAGCCAGTCTAGCATGGTAGTTAACCCAATCGCGGTTGATAACTTTGCTTCAGATCTGTCTTTAATTACACACCGAATTGTCTATGACGGTTCCAGCGTAAAGGCTAAGTTTTGACATTCTGGTTGGTACCTGATTCTCTGTCTCTGGTTGGGCCCATCGGAGTCTAACTGTTAGTCTTCTTTTGCTCCAGCATTTCAGCGGTTTCTTGCTGTCGAGTCCTCAACGTTGTTTAATCTTTCTGGTTGTTTATTTTTTGTGTTCTCGGATAGGTTGTACTGATGAGTTAGGAAATAGAAGTGAAGGCAATGATCATGAACCGATTAAAAATAACCCACAGCTACCATCAGAGACACCAAAGGGAAACTAGAAATGCGTCAATAGGACACGGATGCCCCGCCTGAAAATATGTCTATGTTCGCATTAATCCATAGAAAGTTATTGACGGTATTTAAGTTTTCGACCTTTTTTCACCTTTGACCTCTACGTATGACCGTGACCTTGGAGGTAAGGACCTTGGTTTTGTGTGAGGCAGATTGTCTCATAATAGCCAACATTAATGCCAAGTAATTTCAAAATCCATCCAGAAATAAGAAAATTATTGACTGCGTTTATGTTTTGGACCCTTTTTGACATTTGACCTCTAAGTATGACCTTGACCTTGGAGTTACGGACCTGGATTTTGCATGTGACACATCGTCTCATGATGGTTAACATTTCTACAAAGTAATTTCAAAATCAATCCAGAAATAAGAAACATATTGACTGCGTTTAAGTTTTGGGCCCTTTTTTGACCTTTGACTTCTAAGTATGACCTTGACCTTGGAGGTACTGACCTTGGTTTTGCATGTGACACATCGTCTCATGATGGTTAACATTTCTACAAAGTATTTTCAAACTCCATCCAGAAATAAGATGGATATTGACTGCGTTTAAGTTTCGGGCCCTTTTTTAAACTTTTGACCTCTAAGTATGACCTTGACCTTGGAGGTACTGATCTGGGTTTTGCATGTGACACATCGTCTCATGATGGTTAATATTTCTACAAAGAAATTTTAAAATCCATCCAGAAATAAGAAAGTTATTGACTGCGTTTAAGTTTTGGACCCTATTTTTGACATTTGACCACTAAGCCTGACCTTGGCCTTGGGTGTGCGGACCAGGGTTTTCAACGTGACAGATCGTCTCATGATGGTTAACATTTCTACAAAGTAATTTCAAAATCCATTTAGAGATAAGAAAGTTATCGGCTGCGTTTAAGTTTCGGACGGAAGGACGGACGGACGGACGAACGAACGGACAGGGGCACTGCTATATGCCCTTCCACCATTTTTTGAATGGTGGGGACATAAAAATCACAAAAAGGAGATAACTAGACCCTAATGGAAACATCGATATCGGAAAGCCAAAAGACAGTTACTTTCCCACAAAATTGCTATTCGGCTATCCAAAAAGGAAAAATATATAAGACAAAAACAAAACAAAAACAAAACAAAACAACTCAAAGACAAAACGTAACAAAAATAAACCGCGACAGAATAACCGCCTTAGAACGGTCAGTGAAGCGAATTATACATGGGGAGTGGGATGGGGGTGGGGTTGGGGGGCTTAAATCGATTTTAAGCGGCCGCAATCCTCGCCCTTATTTCCGTCGCGAATTAGACAAATAATTTGTTCAGTTCGCATGAAGGCCTCCTTACTGATCAGTGTTACATCTCCGAGAATACAAAAACCAAACAACCACAGAGACGAAACTACGGTGAGGACTCGAGAGCAAGAAACCACTGAAATGCTGGAGCAAAAAAAAAAAAAAAAAAAAAAAAAAAAAAACACTTAGACTCCGACGGGCCCGACCAGAGAGGAAGCCTCCATGCGGACTGAACCAGATATTAGTCTTAATCGCTACGAAATCAAGGGCGAAGATAGCGACCGCCAAAAAAATCGAATTAAGCGCCACAGAGAAATGTTTTTCATTGACCGTTCCAAGGCAGTTCTTCTGTAGCGGTTTAAACTTGTTATGGTTTGTCTTTTTAGCGTGTGTATCGCTTATTTCTTTTTGTTTAATGTACTTCAATGACCAGTTCAAAACTATATATGCCATTAGTTAACATTGTCTAAACGTTGACCCTTATTCTGCTGACATCTACTTGCTTCTGTTGATTCAAGAAGAGAAGTTATTAGTTTATTAGTTGTTTGCGGTATAATATTGCACTTTACCAGTTCTGCGTTTACGTCTAAGCATCCCAAGAGAAGGTGCGGTTGAATAAATCGAGATACTTGATATGAGCTATGATAATATTTATTCGATGGCAATCAGTCAACCACACAAATATGAATACAATCCTTATGGGGTTGCTGTATTGACTGAAGCTACTTCCTGCTGCCGTCACACGACACTTTGCCTGACGCCTAATAAGGTACGGATCAAGTAATTATGTTAGCTATAAGAAGAGATTATATGACGCCTTGTGACAAGATTCATTCAAGTTTCATCGTATAATGCAAACAAACCGTGTGAAGTTTGTGATAATGTTAGATGTGTTGCGAGTACATTTGTGTGGCACGACACCATGGATTATAAGAATCTTATATGGGTGTGAGGGGTGGATGGAAAAATCAGTCCCGAGGGACACTGTCCGGCATCTCGAGGCTTGCCGAGTGATGCCGGACAGTGATCCCGAGGGACGGATTTTTCTATCCACCCCTCACACCCATATTGGATTCTTTTTCTTGCATACCTTCGATTTCTTAACGCGGATTATTAATGGGCGTCACAAGGTGGGACTATCCTTGTGGTTTCATTTGTTTGATGTTCGGCGCTGTTCAGTTTTTAAATGTTTTCGTTTTTACACGTGTGTGTCCCAGTTATTTAGTTCAGTAAAGGCAACTGAGTTGCAACCTGCTCAGGGAAAAAGCTGCTACTTGTCGCCTGTGATTTTATTGTTTGTTAAGATATGTTTTGCTGTTTTTTTTTCGTTTGACAGTTTATTCTTATCCAATCATTTCCTGAACCTAATATATACACTGCATGAAGAGTGATCCAGATTTTAAACACGATTTGTTTGTGAAATACGAACATGTCACAGGGCAAGGAGATTGTGACACGTGTGAAGAGCTCTTGACCGGGCCAATGTCATTTCTTTCTTTAAAGTGTGTCTCTGGTCAAGGTCATAAATCCAAACTTGTATGATCGGGAAGCCCTTGGCAGAAGGAACCTACATGCCAAATATGCAGTCTCTATCCAAAAGGTTCAGTGGTTATGAACAGTGTTAAAGTTTTCCAACCAACCAACCAACAAACAAACCACAAAACAAACAAATAGACAGGGCAAAAACCATTTGTCCCCGCTATCGTTGCCGGCGACATAAAACAACATGCACGGGTAAAAAAGATAACATAACCACGGAACTCATTATCTGTTGCAAAATGATTCAGTATGATAACACAACCGTGTGACATAGTGCATTCTTTAATTTCTCCAAAATGGCTACTTATCCGATGTAAAATTGTGATATGCTTCTTATTTATATTCCGAACATAGGTTGTGGGTGCTCGTTAAAACCGCCTCGTCGAGGCGGTTCTAACGAGCACCCACAACCTATGTCTTGAAGCAGAAATAGGCAAAATAATGTATACCTCGTAAACTCCAGACGTTTCGGCTTTTTACAGCCTTTATCACGGAATTGTTCTTTCAAGCTCTTACATATTTTTCCATTTCATCTTTCCACCATATTGAAAATATAAATTTCATTAAAATTACATTGTATATACATGTAGGTTTTTTTTTTTTTTTGAATCGATGTTTTTCGTCCTCGTCAACATTTTGAAGACGTTGCTTCCAATATGTGGGACTTTTACCCGACATTGAGATGAAATGACATTTCAATCCCTGCCGCCGGAACAAACCAAAAGGGTTAATGTGTAGAGAAGGTCCGACTCGCTTCACTTTGCCTGGGCATGCTTAGACCCATAAGCGGTTTACCGCCGGATTCAGCTCTGCGTGTTAGCATCATGCAGCCCAATCTATTTTTTTCAAGCCCCGATGGGCGGGGGCGATACATGAAAAACAGAAGTGAAGGGAATGATCAGGAATCGATACAATTAACACACAGCTCCCACCGGAGACACCAAAGGGAAAGAAACACAAACATGAAACAACAGACCTAATGGAAACATCAATAGCGGAAAGCCAAAAGGACAGTTACTTTCCCACAAAACGGCCAATAGGCTATCCAAAATAAAATAATATAAGCGACAAAAACACCCAAAGACAAACAATAACAAAAATAAACCGCGACAGAAGAACCACCTTGGAACGGTCAGCGGAAACGAATTCCATTTAACGTGTCAACAATCCTCGCCCTTACTTCCGTCGCGATTAAGACAAATAATTTGTTCAGTCCGCATGAAGGCCTCCTTACTCATCAATGCAAATCTCCGTGAACACAAATAATCAAACAACAACAGAGATGAAACAACGGTGAGGACTCGACAGAAGGACTAGAAAGACTAAGCCTCCTCAGGCAAAGTGATGTGAGTCAGACCGTCCAATGCATATAAGCCTTTTAGGTTCATTTGGCGGTAAAAAGTCCCACAAAATTGGAAATAACGTCTTCAAAATGATCTAAATAGTGTTGACGGGGACGTTACAACACATTTCACCCAACCAACTGTATATATGCATTAAGAAGGTAAATATTTGGATCCACGTCTATGTTTTTGTATTCATTAACTATTTGTTTTGTCCTTGGACACTCTAGAAGCTTATAATTGTGTCTTAAGAAAATTGCCTGCCACTTTCTCGAAAATAATCCCTACTCAACGCTGATCTGCAATTTTCTTCTGTAATTCAATCAAGACATCAAGTGTCACACGAGACAATGTCAACAACAAGAGCTTGAAGTTCTATACAATTTTGATTACGTTACTCTTAAAGAGACGATACATCACGTTAACAAGCTTAAGTCTGTTTAATGAATACCCCATTAAACCCCCCTTTATATGGAGAAAAGTGGCGTTTATGAGGGTATACATTTTTTCATTATTTCTGTTTTAAGAAATAGGTTGTGGGTACTCGCTAGAACCGCCTCAATGAGACCGGTCTAATGAGCAACCTACGGTTCTAACGAGCACCCTCAACATGTGTTTGGAGCGCAAAATAAGAAAGATATCACAAATTATATTTCGAAAAAAATGTCCGTTTTCAGAAAGAATAAAATGTACTACGCCCAGCGGATTGTTATCGTCATGAAAATTTGTACATTATCGAAAATTAAGCAATACTGTTACATACTCATGCACAATGCTACCTTTTATAGCAGCTAACGATTTATTTTCAATTTATTTATCTATGTTTTTTTTTTTGTTATTTGATTGTTTTTTAGATAAAATCTGATCTCACTTTTTCCTCATTTTCCTGCAAATACCGATTGCGGTCGCTCGTTAGAATGGCCTCAATGAGGCGGTATTTACCAGTATATCTCTAAAACGTAGCCCGGCGCAGCTACATATAAAATTTGGCATAAAAATATGCATTGTAACGATTTTGGTGTTCTTACCAATTTGTGTCTGTTTGTGTGTGCGTATGAATGTAGCGCTGTTCATGTAAAGGTTAAACAGCGTAAGCAGTACTAATGCTCTAAGTAAACCTGAAGCACCCATTTTGTATCAATGATGTGTTTTTGTTGTTGATGATGTTGCTGCTTCCAAGATAAGCCACTAGGTGCATTTTTATTAAACCAACGTCACATCAAGGTCGATTCTATGCCATTGCGAGGCCTACACAATAATTAATGAGGCCGTCTGTTCTCACTTGGCGCATGACGTTTTGTAACGTTGCGTCAACTTCGTCGCAAAGTAAATGGCGTTTCGTCGGCGTTGATACGATGTGACTTACATGTCGTTTGCCTGCTGGGTGACGCATAGACGGACCGGACAGAGATTCAGATTCAACCGCCAACGTCGGACATGCCCAAATCCGCAGTGGGGAAACAGTACGATAAAGTGAATTCTGTAATATCTAGTATAAACATATTTTATTGCATCATAAATCAAGCAACAGGGTCGGGCCACAAGTTCTGCCGACATTAGTTACGGCCCTACGCAGAGGCGGGCAGTACCGTTACACAGAGCGTCGAGACCATAAGATAACGACAAGTTGTTGGTGATAGCCAAATTGCTGGTGATAGCCAAAATGTTGCTTATAGCCAAGTTGCTGGTGATAGCCAAGTTGCTGGTGATAGTCGAGTTGACAGTGATTGTCAACTTATAGTAAAGTTGACAGTGATAGTCAAGTTGCCAGTGATAGTCAAGTTGACAGTGATAGTCAAGTTGACATGATTTAAATTCTCAGTACACCAGCGCGTCGACGCATGTCACCCCAAGTGGACTTATATCTGGCCAGTCGCTTTTTTTTTTTCGTTTAATTTGTCATTTGCTTCTGTAATTTTCACGTCGCCGTCTCGAACACAAAACGTAGTTTAGTTTTGCTTTCGGGGCGTGCGTCGTGAAATGATTATAGAGGCGAATGAAAGTAATCTTCAGTGTTCGTATTGGTGTAAATAGTGTTAATATTTTATGTCTTCCATATAATATCTTTCTTGTGCCTTACCCCACAGTTGCCCGTTCACGTGTCCGAGATCACCCTTGGTCGTTTTGTCAGCATGGGGGTTTGCGGGACGCCGTAAACCCACATGTAACATTTTTTTTTTTTTGGTGTCAGAAGTGGGAAGTGCCATATCTCCCAAAAGGTAACTCATTCGGTGAACAAGTCCATAAAATGCACACCCCAGTAAACCCCACGTTATATAGAGAAAACTGGGGTTTACGGGGGTATATATTATTTTTCTTATTTCTGCTCCAAGACATAGGTTGTGGGTACTCGTTAAAACCGACTCAATGAGGCGGTTCTAACGAGCACCCACAACCTATGTTTGCAGTGGAAATAAGACAAACATCACAGATTTTGATAAAAAAAAAATTGCCCTTTATGCACTACATGTTTATCACACGGATGTGCCTTCGTAATGATTTCGATATTTTTCTCATTGATGTTACAAACATAGGTTCTGTGATTCTGGCGCGTTGCCCATAGCACATCTCTTGAAGCAGAAGTGGAAAAAAATGTATACCCATTTCATCCCCTGGTGCCTCTAAATAAAGTGATGTTAACAATAGGAAAACACGCCTATACAAATACAGTGTGAACATTTATAGCCGAAAAAAAAAATGAAATTGTAAGATAAAAAAGTATGATGTTTTTCTTATTTCTGCTCAAAATATAGATTGTGGGTGCTCTTGAGAAGTCGAGGCGGTTCTAACGAGTACCCACAGTATTTCTTTAAGATCAGAAATACTAAAAATAAGATTTGACCCTGTAAACCCCAGTTATACTATATAAAAGTGGGGTTCAAGTGGGACACAATTATATACATGTAAGCGTGTTTTCATTATGACAGGGCTTGTCCATTACATGTTAACATGACGTGTCTCCTCAGAAGTTGCCTTCAGAAGTTACACGTAGCCTTAAGTACTGGAAAGTATCACCCACACTTTGATGAAGGGCTGTGAGTCTTTTTACGCCTGCCACATGTTCCCATAACATATCGATAAAGTACCATTACGCAAACACGCCTATTCAAATACATTGCCACCTTTATCGCTGAAAAAATGAAAATTTTATGATGAAAAATTGTGATACTTTTCTTATTTCTGCTCAAAATATAGATTGTGTGCACTCGTTAGAACCGCCTCATCGAGGCGGTTCTAACGAGTACCCACAATCTATATTTAAGAGCAGAAATAAGAAAAATAAGGTATACCCCCGGAAACGCCAGTTTTACTATATAAAAGTGGGGTTTAAGGGGGTCAAAATTATATAGGCGTGTTTTCGTGATGACAAAAAAAAGAAACTCATTCCTATAATAAACAATTGTTAATACAGTTAAACATCGCACCAAACAGTTCTCAAATCATGTCTATCTTCAAGTGCCCCGTGAAACGTCACAAAAGTCATGCATGAAACAATGAGTGAGTGTTTGAGTTTTACGTCCCACCAACAGCTAAGGTCATACGGAGACGGGACCTCGGTTTAAAGACTGATCCGAAAGTCTGGAGAAGCCCGGGATCGATCCTACGACCCCTGGTTTACACGGCGAGTAACGTTACCACTACACCACGGAGGCTTCTAATGCATGAAACAATTATGGCACCTTATTAGATGAAAAAAACAATTGATATGGTTGAAAAATTAATTGTTTGCGATGAATTTAAAATCGCCAAAGAAAGCATGGCAAAAAATGTTGTTTTAGAGCTACATGTATGAAACGCATCATATTTCATAGATGTGTTGATCTTGGCCATTCGTTGATAATCTATTGTTTATTACTAATAAAACATCGTTACATGTAGTATCTTCTCCGTCCATCGGGGCTTGAAGAAATATATTGGGCTGCATGATGCTTCCACACAGAGCTGAAACTGACCGCACATGAGTACTAGTAAACCGCATAGAGGTTCTAAGCCAACCCAGGAAAAGTGGTGCGAGTCGGTCAGTCTATGCATATAAACCCTATTGGTTTCATTTGGCGACAGGGCTTGAGATGTCATTTCATCTCAATGTCAGGTAAAGGCACACGAAGCAACGTCTCCAAAATGACATATACAGTGCTGACGGGGACATTAAACCACAAATCAAACAAATACAAGTATTTTGTTTGCGTTCTAGATAACGAGCTTCTGAAACAAAGTGATTTAGATGGCTACATGCAGCCCTAATTGTAATAAGAACCGTTAACGAAAACACTTTATTACAGTCTAGGGCAGGCGAAAAGACAGTAGGTCAACTGACAAGAGAATTCACAATATCGCAAAAATAGCTCGTTTGGGATTTACAGAAGTAATTGCTTTTTGTTTGATGGTGTGTAAACAATTTACTTTCCCATCTTCTTTTGTATAAATGACATAATTGAAATATACACAGTAAGGACCAAAGGTCGGCGATGTAGTAACTTTGTAGGCCTTAGACGAACATGACGATAGCCATAAGATTGAACATTTGCGAACCAAAAATACGCTGAAAATAAATCCGTCCCAAGGGCCACTGTCCGGCATCACGAGGCTTGTCGAGTGATGCCGGACAGTGATGCCCGGGGACGGATTTATCTTTCAACTCCTCACACCCATGTAGGATTCCTTCCGTTTCTGAGCATGGGTTTTTAATATTGCAGTCACTTCGGTTGCCGATGTCCGCCATATTGTGATGACACTTCAGTGATGTTTAGTGACGTCACGTACATGTAATGTGCAGTGACGTCAACCTTAACGACGGCGCATATGAGGCACATATGAGATCGTATTCAACCAGTGCATTTATCAAACGCGCGCGAATATTCGATTTTGGGTAAGAACAGCAGGGTCAGAACAGAATTTCTATCCCAAGCTAAACTATGGATTTCCTTATCTGGTTTGCAAGAAAATTGCTTACACTTTATTAAGCATGTAGTCTAGAACATTATCAGATGCCGCATTATGCGGCGTCTGATCTGGGTCTGCGACGTTTGCCATCACGTAAACTAGTCCGTGAAATGAACACCCCTCAGCCGCACTATATAGAGAGAAATCTGGGGTTTACAGGGGTATACATTATTTGTCCTATTTCTACTCGAAGACAAGGGTTGTGGATACTCGCTAGAGGCGATACAAACGAGCACCCCAAACCTATGTTTGCAGTATAAATAAGTAAAAAAAAACATCACGGATTTTCATCAGAAAAGTACATGTAGCCATTTTGGAGATGTGAAAAAATGCACAATGTCGCACGGGTGTGTTTCGTAATGCCAATATCCCAGCGCCTGAGCCGAGTCCATGTTGTACACTCCGGTACATGTACTCCACTGTACAACCAACTGCCCCCGCCCATCGGGACTTGAAGAAATATATGGGCTGCATGATGCTTCCACGTAGAGCTGAAACCGACCCGCTGGTAGTATCTTCCCCGTCCACTGGTAAACCGCTTAGAGGATCTAAGCCTGCCCAGGCAAAGCGGTGCGAGTCGGCCCGTCCATACTTATTAACCCTATTGGTTTCATTGGGCGGCAGGGCTTAATATGTCATTTCATCTCAATGTCGGGTAAAAGTCCCGCAAAATTAGAAGCGACGTCTCCAAAATGACCTTTTACAGTGTTGTCGGGACGTTAAACCTCAAAACAAACAAATCTGTACAACCACTGTGACGTCGCAACGTCATAGAGGATATTTGATTTTTACAGTGTATAGCCACGAGCGAAAATATTAGTTTTGGTGTTCCTGAGTGAAATTAAATTGAGAAAACTAACTTTGTTCCTGAACATTTTGCGCCAATTTAGTGGTGCCCAATGTATTGATTGGGTATATTATTGTGTGTAAACTAAATGTTTGCACCTCAGAAATAGCCTGAAATGGCATTTGTATGAATGGTTACTGAAATAATTGAGAGAGTTGTTTCCCAAAGAATTTGCGGACTGATCTAACGTCGAGCGACAAAATATGCGACGTCAGCGTCCAAAATGACGTCATTTACTAGTGAACGGGCTAAGCGTCAATACCAACACAGTTCATTAATTTTCAATCATCTGACAATGGAAAAGCTGACCAACGAATTATATTTGAAGACAAAGTAGTCCTAAACAGTGAAAAATAAAACTGATATCAGTCACGAACAGTGACAATAGCGTTTTCGATTTCACTGAACGCCATTTTCGCAGATAGTCACGTGGACATGAGCAATATAGTTTTTCTTGTTTGTGTAATTTGATAAACAATCGACCAGAAAAAAAATAATGCTGAAGTAACGACCGATAAAAGATATTAATTTAGATCAAATGATTTTTCCTTGTGGAATAATGGTTCACAGGCCGCACAGAAGAAGAATGGAATAAAAGAACGCATGAAAGAAAATGTGAATCCCGGACAGGATTTAGACTCCGTTAGCGTGCAAATAGAAATCAAACATGAGTGTTCATAGAAATCCAAACCATTTAACCCATGATATGCCAATCACGTCAATTGTCGTCTGCTTTGACTGGTTGCTTTAAAAGTCATTTTTTTCAAACAGTGTGGACCTAAATCAGACTGCTCCCCTAGCAGACGTGTGCGACCTGCAGATACTCGGATCATCCTACAAAGTAGAAGTAAAACAAAGATCAGGAATTGATACAATTAACTTACTCCATCCATAAAAGACACCAAAGGGAAAGAAATACAAACATTAAGCGACCAGACCATAATGGAAACCTAAACAAAGGAAGGCCATATGGACAGTTACTTTCCCACAAAATGGCCATATGGCCATCCAAAATTAAAAGACACAAGTGATACACACAGTAAGTAACAAACAACAACATAAATAAATCGCCACGGAAGAGCCGCCTTGGAACGGTCAGTGGAAGATTTCCACTGGGGGGCTTAAATCGATTTTACGTGGCCACAATCCTCGCCCTTACTTCCGTCGCGATTTAGACAAATACTTTGTTCAGTCCGCATGAAGGCCTCCTAACTCATCAGTGCAACATCTCCGTGAACACAGAAATCAAAGAACCACAGAGGTGAGACAACGGTGAGGACTCGACAGCAAGAAACCACTGAAATGCTGGAGCAAAAGAAAACCAACAGTTAGACTCCGATGAGCCCAACCAGAGACAGAGCATCAGGCACCAACCAACATTATCTCTTTAATTTTCAATAAGCCTTTACGTTGGAGCCGTCATAGAATCTGAGGCCTGACCCACCAGCGTGCAATTAAAGAGGGAAGCAAAGTTGCCAACCGTGATTGGGTTAACTACCATGCATGCAGTCTGTCGTATAATATCCATGTTGTACCCAATCTTTTTATATCGAAGAATGATTTTACGAAATTGGGTGCTGAAGTCATTGCGGTTATATATTTTTCTGAATTTATATACTAAGTCACCATAAAATTCGGGTTCCGATAGACCTTGTTGCAGAAGAGATTTAAGTCCAATATTGAATTTTGAAATTAAATCTGAATGGCGTCTATAAAATTTTGAAAAGGCTTTGCGTAGTTTATGGTACCGATAACCCTGATTAAGGAGTTTAGCCGTTAATAATTTATTACGAGTGTTGAAGTCAGTTACATGACTACACACTCTAGCAAATCGAATTAATTGCGAAATATAAACGCCATAGGATGGCGCACGAGGAACATCACCATCCAAAAAAGGAAAATTTACAATCTCAAAATCAAAGTCATCGCGTTTATCATAAATTTTGCACGAAACAAATCCATCTACAATAGATAGATGTAAATCCAAAAACGGGGCCTCGGTATCAGAAGAATTTGCTTTATTTAACTGAAGTTCTAGGGGGTAAATCTGAGTGATCAAACCATCAAAATAGGTATTATCAATATTTAATAAATCATCTAAATATCTAGAAGTAGAGCTAAAAGCTTCAATAATTTCAGATTGGTTATCAATGGAAAGCGACAAAATGAAGTCTCTTTCATAACAATACAAGAACAGATCAGCCACAAGAGGTGCGCAATTAGTACCCATCGGAATACCCACAATTTGTCTAAATAACTTAGTACCGAATCTAATATAAATATTGTCAAGTAGAAAGGTGAGGGCATCACACAATCCAGTAAGTAAGACCAGAGGTTTCGCTTACCGCTTTTAAGCACCCTGGAGGCCATAGAAGACACGTGCGATCATCGAATGCACCGATCAGTCTGCTTGGATGCGCAGAATGATCTGGATCTTCGCTGGTGGCACAAGGCTCTTCGTAGCGTCTGTCGTGTCTGGCTCGTTTTATATTCGGTTGTGTCGTTTAAACGTTAACATACATATAAATATATAACAACATATAAAATTGTGGTTATATATTTGTATTTATGTTTTACTACGAATACAATACGTTTTAGCTAAGTATCTGGAATTATTTGCGGTTGTATATTTGTATTTATGTATAGTTAGGACTCAATAAAATAGGTTACAACTAAATATCTGGAATTAGATTATACATTCTATGTATGTATCGTGCAGTTGTAATAATTATATGTTTAAATTTAGTATCTGGGTTATTCATTTACTGTACCTATGACAAATACAGGGATACAAAAGTGGCAACTCTTACGCGGTAAATACATTACAGAACAGGAAAGAATAATTTAGAGTCCCGAAGGAAAAGGTAAGAGAATGAAAAATCCAAATACATTTTAAGCGTTTGTCTTTTATTGATGAGATATCAGAAATAAACGCTCTCTGGAGTAACTTTCAAATTATCATGATGACACGGCAACACCATCTTATTTAATATTGAGTAAAGTTTGGGAGTGATTTAAAAAGTAACTTGGAGATTAACCCATTGTATGCTAGTGGACTCTTTCCATTGCAATATGTTGGACAAGTCCATATGTCATATAAGGGGTGTCAGGTCTATTTTGTCGTTTTCATTCTATTTTTGACAGAAAATTCTGCTAGCAAATAGTGCAGGCCCTGATCAGACGCCGCGTTCTGCAGCGTCTGATCTGGGCCTGCACTGTTTGACAAGGTACCCCTTTAGGGCTTTTTTCCGCATGCAATGGGTTACGATGCAAATTTAACAGATTTTACGTTGTCTCGCTCCTTATTGAATTTATGGCTTTTCTATAATCGCATATGTTTTCGTTTGTGTTCAGTACAGAGAGAACATGCAGAAGATGGGAAAAATATTGTGTCAAAGTAGAAGTAAAACAAAGATCAGGAATCGATACAATTAACTTACTCCACCCATCAAAGACACCAAATGGAAAGAAACACAAACATGAAGCGACCAGACCATAATGGAAACCTAAACAAAGGATCGCCATAAGGACAGTTACTTTCCCACAAAATGGCCATCCAAAATAAAAAAGACACAAGTGATACACATAGTAAGTAACAAACAACAACATAAATAAACCGCCATAGAAGAACCGCCTTGGAACGGTCAGTGGAAAGAATTCCACTGGGGGGCTTAAATCGATTTTACATGGCCATAATCCTCGCCCTTACCTCTGTCGTGGTATACACTTATTTTGTTTAGTCCGCATGAAGGCTTCCTAACTCATCAGTGTAACATCTCCGAGAACATATAAATAAAAAAAACTACAGAGATGAAACAAGGTTGAGGACTCGACAGCATACAATAACAGAATTGCTGGAGCAAAAGAAAACCAACAGGCCCGATCATATCAACTACATTTTATGTAGGAAAGTCGGGGCTTACCAGCGTATATGTTGTGCTTTTTATTCCTGTTAAAAACAAAGATTGCGGGTACTCGTTACATGTAGGCACGCTTAGTGAGGCAATCACCACCCTCAATGGTTGTAGCATAACAGAAAATATCACATATTGTCAACAAAATAAAAAAAACATGTCATCATGGACCTTTGGAGAAAAGGAACATAGGATGTCACGTGGATGTGTTATCTAGCAAAATGCGTTATGCAAGCATTCATTGAGGCACGGAAACTTGGCGTTCTGAAACTACTGAACAAACGAATTTCTATCTGCTCTCGGACTTGAGGCGTATTTGCGTCGACTTGGACGGGGTATTCAAGGATTTTATAATTTTTTATTTTGGCTCCAGCATACAAGGACGGTGGCGCTGTCGTTATTGTTTGACGGTTCGACTATGTTAACACTCTTCAGCAAGAGCTTGGTTGTACTATGGCCTATGAACTGCAGCCTTCGGCTATATAGACGGCTGTAGTTTATAACCACATTCGTCATCCAGCCACCAAGTTTGCTCTATGTGTTACAGAAGGTCAACACAGGCTTCCTACGATATATTGGTTGGCTAATCTTCATAAATGAAGATGCAGGGCACAGTTTATCTGTTTATTGCAAATGCACGCTCTTGTACAACAAATGAACTGTCCAATTATTGACTTCATGTTTTACTGCCAGCAAAAAACATGTGAATAAATAGTGCGACAAAGTCTATGACAATTTCTAATAAGGTTGTGGGTGAATTGAAATCCATTCAGGGCTTTGATCTCCACACATCTGAGCCCCGCCAAGCGCATTTGTGTCTTCGAGCATTCCGTCATGACAAATTTTAACTGCGCATGCCCAGCCATTCAGAGGTGCCAGGGATAAGGCTTTCTGCGTGAAGGTTCCTCTTGACTCACTGCTTGTATGAGCGAGCAGCGAAGGTTCTGGCGAGACTGCGCGGATGCCTGAACCTTCGCTGCTCGCATAGGCGATAAGTACCAAAATCGCTTGACGGGGCCCATCTAGCAATTGGCGCAGTACCCCCTCTGTTCTTCTAATTAATATTGTTATTTTCGGGCACATTTTCGCCCAGTGTCAAAGACATGGAAATCTACCGGGACCGTTCTAGCGCACTGGATGCATAAAATCGTGCACATTTTAATTCGGTCAAATGATTAAAGGTTAGGTCATTCGAGTATTTTTGAAAAGTGCACGAAAACTACGAAATTTTTACGCAATACGGCTACGATTAATACTTTCCACATGACCCTCGTAGATTGTGGATACTCGCTAGAATTGCTTCGGCGAGGCAGTTCTTGTGTTCCCAAATCTATGTTTAGAGCAGAAATATGAAAAATATCAGATTTTTTTCCTGAAAATTTTCATTTTTTTTTTATTGGTAAATTTTTAAAATTTTAATTTTGTGGTGGGAAAATTTTATATATTTGAATAGGCGGGTTTTCGTCATGACTACCAACTATCTATGATCTGTGTTTCCATCACGTGAACAAGTCCGCTCGAACTCCTTTGGGACCATGAAAATCTGTTCGAGACAGGGTTTAGTGCGAGCCACTAAGTGCTAATGCCAGGGGTCATAACGACATACTTTACGATATCTTTTTCTGTGTTCTATAATGAAAAATGTATGTTGTGTGTACTCATTAGAATCGCCTCATCGAGGCAATTTTAATGAGTACACACAGCATACATTTGCAAGAAAAAAAACGAAAATATCCTAATTTTACTCTCCCTATTTCGTATGTACAGAAATTCCCTAGGGACTCACGAACGGGTTCGACTCAGCCATGGTAAACGAGTCATCGGTGTTCGAGCCATCGAAGATCTACTGTATTTGAATAGGCGTGTTTTCGTCATAGTGTAGTTTATATAGGATCATTAATTCCATTGTGGAATTTTCAAAATATTTGAGGGTCACTGATGAGGCATAATTGGCCGAAACTAGCTAGTATGGCCCAGAAAGCATGTACACTTCATATTTTCCGGTTCTGTAGTGTATTCCGAGCTTCCAAAGGATAACCCTTTTGTATAACATATTTACAGGGGTGAACATTATATTTCTTATTTCTGTTCCAAGGTAGAAGTAAAACAAAGATCAGGAATCGATACAATTAACTTACTCCACCCATCAAAGACACCAAAGGGAAAGAAACACAAACATTAAGCGACCAGACCATAATGGAAACCCAAACAAAGGAAGGCCATAAGGACAGTTACTTTCCCACAAAATGGCCATATGGCCATCCAAAATAAAAAGACACAAGTGATACACCCAGTAAGTAACAAACAACACCATAAATAAACCGCCACAGAAGAACCACCTTGGAACGGTCAGTGGAATGATTTTCACTGGGGGGGGGGGGGGGGGGGGGGCTTAAATCGATTTTACGTGGCCGCAATCCTCGCCCTTACTTCCGTCGCGATTTAGACAAATAATTTGTTCAGTCCGCATGAAGCCTCCTAACCCATCTGTGCAACATCTCCGTGAACACAAAAAATCAAAGAACCACAGAGGTGAGACAACGGTGAGGACTCGACAGCAAGAAACCACTGAAATGCTGGAGCAAAAGAAAACCAACAGTTAGACTCCGATGGGCCCGACCAAGACATCAGTAGTGGATACTCCTTAGAATCGCCTCATCCAATTTTTGGCGTATAAATAAGAAAAAGATATATTTCAAATTTTTATTAAAAATAACCATTTTGGAGATATGAAAGATTGCACATCACGAAAACACGCCTATATAAATTTGACCCCCTTAAACCCCACTTTTATATAGTAAAACTGGGGTTTAAGGGGGTATACATTATTTTTGTTAATTCTGCTCGAAAACATAGATTGTGGATTTTGAGCAGAAATAAGAAAAATATCACAATTTTTCATCTTAAAATTTCTATTGTTTGGCCAAAAAATTGGAAATGCATTTGTATAGGTGTGTTTTTGTAATGACTAGATGCCATACAGATGCGTGATCGTAATGGCAGCAGTAAAAATTAATGCATATCTGAAACAAATAAAAATTATATTTTTACACTGTCAAACGGTACGATATTCGATCATGTTATTTTCACAGTAGCAGCCCGGACAACATAAAATAAAGACATGCACTGTTTGTCGTAAAAAAACTAACAAAAAACATCTCGTATATTGAAAACATCAGAATTGTTACTGGTGCTTCGCACTTGTAAGAATTCTGATGTTTTAAACACAATCGATGAAATATTTTTGGTTTTCAACTATACTTCCTATATATAAAGTATCTAACAAAACATCACCAGAACTTCATGGGCGATTCAGTTACTCAGCTTATTCGTACTCGACAGCATTTATCGTGGTATTACATGTACATATACATTGTCTGATTGTACCGTAACAGAGTCGGGCGCATTGTAAAACACTTTGTTATGTACATGTAACCGGATTTTTTTCTTATGAAAGAAAATGCAGTCAAACCTCAATGGCTCTAACACCTTTGGCACCATAAATAGAGAAATTGATATCAAGTTTATCAGGCAAGGCTTCGAGAACATTTGTAGAATCTCGAGGCTTGCGAACTTGATATCAGATGACACGAATCTAGTATTCTACATGTATGTATAAGTATATTCCCTTGTGCACTCTGAAATGAGCAATTTACGATCAGTTATCGTACTCAGTGCGCCCCAACTTTCCGGCGGCCGATATATTCAGTATCAGCTCCTATGATATTTTTAAAGTATTGTTTCCAGGGTTTTATTTCCGGTAATAATATGTTTACCATTTTTCCAGTAGTCCGGTTCGTATGATGAAACTTAAGTTTTCAAGATAAAATGATTGTCCCAAAAACATTTATGTCTTCATTTTTTTTTTGTTTTTGTTTTTTTTGTGGTTGTTTTTTTTTTTTTTTTTTTTTTTTTGTATTTTCATGTTTTTTTTTCATATGAACTCAGAAACGAGTACCATTACGAAAACACGCCTATGCAAAAGCATAGCGAATTTTACCGCCAAAAGAATGCAAATTTTAAGACGAAAAATTGTGATATTTTCTTATTTCTGCTCAAAATATAGATTGTGGATACACGTTAGAACCGCCTTGATGAGGCGGTTCTAACGAGTACCCACAATCTATATTTTAGAGCAGAAATAAGAAAAATAATGTTTACCCCTGTAAACCCCAGTTTTACAATATAAAAGTGGGGTTGAAGGGGGTCAAAATTATATAGTCATGTTTTCATGATAACGAGGTAAACAGTCGAAACATCGAAATTTCATCGTATGTATACAAGTTCTTAAGAGGCTTTCCTTACATATATAGATATCAGATACGTTTTACAATGACCTAAGAGATGACATTTTACAACGATAGCGTGACATCATTTTCTTGTTTCTGTTCCAAGCATCGGTTGTGGGTGCTCGTTATTATCTTTCAATGAGGCGGTTGCAACGAGATCTCCACTCTCTATGGCATAATAATGTCAACCTTTGTAAACCGTGTTTTTCACCCATATAAATTGGTGCTTACATGCGTGTACTGTTACATGTATCATAATAAAATATTTTTTGATTTGTTTATGTTCAACACATATTTGTTTTTGTGTCCAACCAATTAGGCAGATGTGGTTTTACAATATTTAAAAAAAACATGCTATGCAATATAGCATATTTCATGTACAGGTTGATGTACAATAACAAGTTCATGTTATCAATACCTTTTTAAATTCAGGAACGTATGAAATTAAGGTATTTGTTTTTTACCTTTGGTAAATAATTAACCTAGATACTGGGTACTCGTTAAAACCACCTCATACCCATTAAAACTGCCTTACTGAGGCGGTTATAACGAACACCATCAGGAAAACATGCCTATATAACTCTTACCCCCTTGAACCCCATTTTTTATATAGTAAAACTGGGGTTTACAGGGGTAAACTTTATTTTTCTTATTTCTGCTCTGAAATATAGACTGTGGGTACTCGTTAGAACAGCCTCGATGAGGCGGTTCTAACGAGTGCCCACAATCTATAGTTTTAGCAGAAATAAGAAAAATATCACAATTTTTCATCTTAAATTTTTCATTTTTTTCGGCGATTAAAGGTATGTATTTGTGTAGGCGTGTTTGCGTAATAACAAATAATCTATGTTTGGAATGTAAATGTAAACATTACGAAAACACGCCTATACAAATACATTGTAAATTTTACGGCCAAATTTTCATTTGAAAAATTGTGACAGTTTTCTAATTTCTGCTCAAAATATAGATTGTGGGTACTCGTTATAACCGCCTCGATAAGGCGGTTCTAACAAGTACTCACAATCTATATTTTGGGGCAGAAATAAGAAAATAAGGTTTACCCCTGTAAACCCCACTTTTACTATATAGAAGTGGAGTTGAAGGGGGTCAGTATTATATAGGCGTGTTTTCGTGATGATAAGGAAATTAGCATAAATTCATCAGAAATAAATGCCAGTTTCCGAGATACATTCACATGTATGCAGGATTGTATTATTTAACACGGATGTATTTCCTAATGGGATGACACAGGTTAAAATGACTTACCTTTGTTCTTGTATATTAATTGTACAATTTGTACAATAAGTATTATTCCTGTTTAGGCCATTGTTTTTATTCACTATCTTTGGAAGACAGTTCAATACATTAATCGGAATGTTTTCTTCATCAATGCGTGTTGTTGCTCCACTCCCACTACATAAAAATAGAGAATATATTTATACTATATATGTGTTATATAATAAATGTTAAATTTAATTTAATTAATCCCAGTGAAAATACATTTTGATAGAACTTAGAAATGTTCATGCGAATAAAGTCATGTATTTCTACGCTTTTTTTTTTTTTTTTTTTTTTGGAAATGCAATACTAACTTTAAGAAAGCTACAGTGCCAATAACTAACCAGTCTTTGAGACGACTGTCGACTTTCTTCGAATTATTTTCAGATAGAGGCACATCTCCAAGGAAGTGTCTTAAATAGTGACAGTTATTAAATGCGCACCAATAATGGAGAGACGAATAGAGTAATCTCGGGGTTGTGACTTTATAGACAATTCCGCCTGTGCAATATACTCTCTGATCACCAAAGCAGGGATACACACATGCACAAGCATTACGTGTACCATAGCATATTATACATGTAAGTGAGTGAGTGAGTGTTGGAGTTTCACGTCCCACCAACACCTAAGGTCATACGGAGACTAGACCACGGTTTAAAGACTCATCCGAAAGTCTGGAGAAGCCCGGGATGGATCCTGCGATCCCTGGTTTACAAGGCGAGTAGCGTAACCACTACCCTGAGGGGGCTTCTGTATACATGTACATGTTAGAATCGCACATAGGTGTGAGGGGTGGATGGAAAAATCCGTACCCTCGGGATCACTGTCCGGCATCACTCAGCAGTCCGTCCCGAGGTTCACTGTCCGGCATCACGAGGCTTGCCGAGTGATGCCGGACAGTGATCCCGAGAGACGGATTTTTCTATCCACCCCTCACACCCATGTAGGATTTCTTCCATTTCTTAGCGTGGATTTTTAATACTAAGTCTTCAGTCACTTCGGTTGCCGACGTCTACCATATTGTGATGATACTATAGTGATGTGTAGTGACGTCACGTAACTTGCTGTGACGTCAACCTTAACGACGGCGCATATGATGTCGTATTCAACCAGTGCATTTATCAAACACGCGATGTGGAGCGCAGTGGTGCAGTGGTAAAGCATCGGGTTTGAGATCGAGAGGTACCCGGTTCGAGCCTCACATGCGCCATGTGTTGTTTCCTTGAGCAAGAGACTTTATCCACATTGCTCAGTACTGGTTTCTACCCAGGAAAAGAGGGCCACATGGAAGATTAGTACTAGTACTAAATGTGTTACCCTCTATAAATAAGGTCAATTATTATTATTATTATTATTATTATTATTATATTCGATTTTTACCCCTGTCCCTGGGTAAGAACACCAGGGTTAGAACAGAATTTCTATCCCAAGCTAAAAAATATGGATTTCCTTATCTGGTATGCAAGAACTTCAATGTTTGTGTAATTAACATTTTTCATGCAGTTATGGGTTTTCCAAACCGTTACGAAAACGCCTATTCAATTACACTGTATATTTTACTGTCAAAAAAAAACAACAAAGTCCTGATGACAAATTGTGATATTTTTCTTATTTCTGCCCGAAATATATATTGTGGGTACCCGTTAGAACCGTCTCAATGAGGCGGTTCTAACGAGTACCCACAATCTGTATTTTAGAGCAGAAATAAGGAAAATAAGTTTTACCCCTGTACACCCCAGTTTTACTATATAATTTTTATGTTTATTCAAGTTTCCTAATTGCTGTGGTTCTTACGGTACCCTCAAACCATGAGTTTGACAAATACCGTCCTTGCAAATATTACGATAACGTACCCGTTTGACTTAGTGCATTCTTTCATATCCATTACGAGAACACGCCTATACAGATACATTGCCATTTTTTTTTGCCAAACATGGAAATTTTAAGATGAAAAAAATTGTGATATTTTACTTATTTCTGCTCAAAACATAGATTGCTGGGACTCGATAGAACCGCCTCGACGAGGCGGTTCTATCGAGTACCCACAATCTATGTTTTTGAGCTGAAATAAGAAAAATAATGTATACCCCATTAAACCCCAGTTTTTCGTGACTATATAAAAGTGGGGTATGAAGGGGTCAAATGTATATAGGCGTGTTTTCATGATGCTCCACTTTTCCGACAAAAGTGTGATATTTTTTTCTTATTTATACTCCAAACATAGGTTGTTGGTGCTCCGGTTCTTACGAGTACCCATAACCTTTGTCTAGGAGTAGAAATCATGAAACAAAATAATGTATACCCCTGTAAACCACAGTGTTCACTGTCGAAACCGGGGGTTAGAGGGTGTTCATTGCACGGGCTTGTTTTCATTACAGATCCCGAATTTTCCTTTATTAAAAGGGGCCAACAAGGGTTTTCATCATACAGACATTTAAGTTAATGTACCTTGTTTCACCAATTTATGTCCCCCGCCTTATTTTCATTTGAGCTGTTAAAAATAAGTGAGTTACCCAGGCAACCATTGGTTTCACTTAACGCGGGTTCGATACCTACCGGGTTTGGCAACATTCCTTCATAAAGAGTGAATGTTTATGAAATTGTTTCTACGGTCATTCTCTCCCTTCAACTGATTCAAGAAGGGCAGTTGTCAGTTTCTGGCGAAAGAATGTGCTCAGTACTGGTTAAACCATTTACGTATAAGCACTCACAATGGTAGGGTGACAATGGGCCAAAAAGTCCACTATTTCTGGTAGTAACCCATACCCCCCCCCCCCCCCCCCCCCCGTATAACAAAACATGTCATATACCAAAATGTTGGTCAGCATCCGTAGTATCTGAAACTGCCGGCATAAATTGGCATAAATGATGGCGAGCTGAGAAATCCAAGATGGCGTCCAACATGGCCGCCATAGCTGTAAATTCCAGTTTTTCGTAAAATATGAATATAAATTACACAAATCATCTTACAAACTTATTTTAATTTATTTTTCTGGTTTAGAAAGAAGATTTGTGCTAGAATATAGATCAAATGTTTAGGTTTGACTTGAAAACGGGTGAAAAAAATGATATTTTATTGTTTTTGTGTCTAGTTTCCAAGGTGGTACATAAAAGCAATTCTGATGTTTCAAAATTTAAACAGTTTTTACATATGTATTGTTTTATTTTAACTAAGACACTATTCTAAAATACATTTAACACTATTCTAAATTACATTTATGGTTGGTTATGACTTTTTTACCATCAATTTAGCCCCAGGATTACCCCACCCACTCAGTTTACCAGTAAAATTCATTCACATAATATTGCCACAAATCATCTTACAAACTTATTTTTATTTATTTTTCTGGTATAGAAAGATGATTTGTGCTAGAATATTGATCAACATCTTATGTTTGACTTGAAAACCGGGGAAATAAAAGACATTTCATCGTTTTTGTGTCTAGTTTCATAGGTGGTACATAAAGGCGATGCTGATGTTTCAAAATTTTTAACAGTTTTTATTTATCTATTGTTTTATTTTAACTAAGACATTAACACTATTCCCAAGTACATGTATGGTTTGTTATGACTTTTTTACTATCAATTTAGCCCCAGGATTACCCCACCCACTCAGTTCACCAGTACAATTCATTCACATAATACTCACACTCAAGGGATTTGCAGGCGCGGATTTCATTTTAGACAACAAGTGGAAGAGAGCATTGAAACTTATGCTTAGTTCTGTTTTCATACTTTATTATATAATTAGCCATTAGGATACACCACCTCTTTATAACACTGTTTTTGGGATCTGAGCATTAACCGTCTTAATTAAGCAGTGTTACATCCAAACAAAATAGCAAAATAGTGTTTATCAAATTGATCTACAATGACTTTTATTGTCATTTTTGCTGTGTAACTGGCTAGGTTTTGGGGGTTATAAAGTGCTATATCCAAAACCGTGTTATAAAAACATGTTATAAAGAGGATTTGCTATACAATTAGGTTATATTTTGTTTGATTTGAGGTACAACATCCCCGTCAACACTGTATCAGTCATTTTACCTTTTTTTGAGACATTGCTTCCATTTTTTGTGGGACTTTCCCCGACATTGAGATGAAATGACATCTCAAGCCCCGCCACACATTTAAACCAAAAGGTATTATATGGAAGGATGGTCCAGCTCGCACCACTTTTCCTGGGCATGCTTAGAATCTCTAAGCGGTTTTCTCTGTATACCCTAGGTCTACTGGGCTAGGCAAATTAATCTTAGATTTTATAGTTCCCCATCAAATAGGAAGCTGATATGCACACCAGGTCCTGTGCACTTAAAAGAAATTGCTGCTGCTTTAACTAGCCCTGAGACATTTGACTCAGTCCCAAGATCTGAAATATCTTGAAGCTGGAAGTCTGGTTGAGGCAGAACATGAACTGCCTGTACTATGTAAAGAAGGGCAGGTATCACAACCAATAAGGAAATACAGACAGCATAATTGCACTTTCATCTGGCTCTAGCTTCCTGAAAACAGTGTGAACTGGAATATACCTGGTGCAGTAAGCATGAATACCTTTTCTACCTGTCATCAGCATAAAGCAGGTATAAGTGATGCACAAGTAGAAAGAAAACTTCTGTATCAGAAGTGACAACAAGGGCTACGTGAACTCCAAGAGAACCTGCAACTGCTAGTTGCAAATCATTCTACTCTCAGCTTCTTCACGGTTGGAATAATGAACAGAAACAACACCAGCGGAAACTTCAGAGCCTTGTTCTTAAGTCAACCTGCACCAACAACAGTAGCATTCTTCTTAAGAAGCTCATGGCAGTTTTCGTTAAGATACCTAGAGTAAAGTATTGTCAGTTCGTTCTTGCTTTTACTGCTTGAAAGTATCTATCAGTCACCAGTTACTATTTTTCCTCGTAGACACAGGCGCGGGTGAAGAAACATTCTTTCCACACTTTTGTTGGGTCTGTGATTTGAGACTGTTTGCCTCATTCCTGTCAAAACCGAAGTGAATGGTTGCTACCCAAATAATGGTAAGAAGACTGTAAGACCAAAACAAAGCAGTCATCTGTTGATATGTCAGTTTGAGACATGATGAATGCTGCAACACTTGAAGTACAGACATCCCGTCAAATACTATACAACCAGCAAGTCTTTCTAGTTTTTCAAGGAAATCCGACTTATTGGTAGATATCATACATTCTTCATATGTAAACAAACTTGCGTGATCATGCGCATTTTTGAAAGACAAGACCTTGAATGAATGAATTGATGTATAGAAAGCATATATCTCTTCACCGGTGGCAGTCAGTTCCTCAGACTGGTTTCCCCAGACACCTGTGTCATTGAGTGTCTCTTGAGGAACTTCATCTCCAGTAGCTATATTGTCCAAATGTCTTTGGCCCCCGCCCATCGGGCTTGAAGAAACAGATGGGTTGCATGATGCTTCCACGCAGAGCTGAAACCGACCGCACATGAGTATTGGTAAATCCCTTAGACGATCTAAGTCTGTCCAGGCAAAGCGGTGCGAGTCGGACCATCCATGCTTATAAGCTGTATTGGTTTCATAGGGCGACAGGGCTTGAGATGTCATTTCATCTCAATGTCGGGTAAAAGTCCCACAAAATTGGAAGCAACGTTTCCAAAATGACCTGTACTGTGTTGATGGGTACGTAAAACTTCAAATAAAACAACAAACAAACAAAATTGTCCAAATGTCAGGGAAAATGTTTCAATAAATTTTAAACTGGCATTGTGAAATAAATCCAGCATCTTGTTAATAGGCTTATTATAAGCCTGTGTATTGGTATGGTGTTTAGTAGAGCTTGCAACTATGCATGACATACTTAGCAGTAATGGGTCGTGATAAAAACCATCTTATAAGGGCTTGTTCATAACTTCATTGTGGGTGATTCCTATAATATAACTGGATAGCCAGTTTGCCATTTTATGGGACAGTAACTGTCCTTTTGGCTTTCTTCTGTTGTTGTTTCCATTAAGTTCTAGTAACTTCATGTTTGTGATTCTTTCCCTTTAGAGTCATTGATGGGAGGTGTAAATTAATTGTATTGATTCTTGATCATTGCTTTACTTCTATTTTGAGAACAAATCTCTGAAAGTATGCAGTGAGGTTGTTGCTGCTCAGCATTGACTCGATTACAACTATGAAGAAGCCGATAGTAGAATGATTTTGCACCCGCAGTTTGCAGGTTCTCTGGGAGATAACACAGCTGTTCTGGTCAGTCCATATACCCAGGTTGTCGTTCTGCTTCTGCTTCACTTTAGCCAGCTTAATGTTGATAACATATTCTTCAAGACAGGCAGGAAGGGTATTCATGCTGACTGCACCATGTATTCCAGTTCACACTGTTTTCAAGAAGCTACAGCCAGATGAAAGGGCAATTATGCTGTCTGTATTGCCTTACAGGTTGTGATACCTGCTATTCTTTACATAGTATAGGCAAGAAGAATACCTAAATCAGACTTCAAGCTTCAAGAGATTTCAGATCTTGGTATTGAGTCAAATGTCTCAGGGCCAGTTAAGACAGCAGCAATTTTTCTGTAGGTTTGCTGTTCAGACAAACACATTAGACAACAATGGTGCTCAAAAACTCCAGAGTTAGACCTAGTCATCTACATGTACCACCAACTAATAGTTTTTTTTTGTTCTTGCTCCATTTGTACAGGTGTACAGATCAGCTACTGATTTCTAAGATAAATTTGTCTAGCCCTTTAGACCTAGGGCATATGGTTGATCCTGAAACTGGGTTATTTATTCCACAGATCATAAGACAGACACAAGCAGCCCCCAGCTATTACTTGATATGGTTGTAAATAGCCTGATCAGTGTAGTGATGACTGCATTTGCTCATATAAAGTACAAAAATGTACTCTTTAAACCTTAATGGTTTCATTGGGCGACAGGGCTTGAGATGTCATTTCGTTTCAATGTCGGGTAAAAGTCCCACAAAATTGGAAGCAACGTCTCCAAAATGACCTTTAGAGTGTTGACGGGGACGTTAAACCTCAAAACAAACAAACAATGACAGTTTTAAAACATGTACTTGTAGTCTAATTTGGCCTATTAGTACAGCACAATCATTTTATAACATATTTTCATATAACACTGTTCAAAGCCCAAACCCCTAACTAATTGCATAGAAAAATTGACAAAAAAAAACATGTAAAGGAAGTTATTTTGCGCTATTCTACCTTTTTGTTTGGATATAACACTGTTTAACTAAGAGCTTTATGCTTGGATTAAGATAAATGTATTATAAGAGGTGGTGTTTCCAAATGGCTAAATATATAATATAACATTACGAAAACACGCAGAATTCAAATGCAATCGAAGATTTTACTACCATCACCCCATCACCCCCCCACCCCACACACACACACACACACACACACACACACACACACACAAAATTCAGATAAAAATGATATTTTTCTTATTTCTCTTCAAAACAAAGATGGCGGGGACTCGTTAGAACCCTCTCAATGTGGCGATGCTGTCAAACACCCACACGCTATGTCCTTAAGCATAAATTAGAAAAATAATGCTTACTCCTGAAAACCCTAGTTTTTCTATATAAAAGTGAGGTTCAAGGGGGTCAAAAACATATGGACATGTTTTCGTGACAATATGAAAATAGAACTAAGCATTATTGTGAATGTCCTCTACTTCTTAATTGTCTAAAATGAAGCAGACGCCTACAACTCCCTTGTGTGTCAGCATTTTTGTGAATGAATTTTACAGGTAAACCAAGTGGGTGGGGTAATCCTGGGGCTAAATTGATGGTAAAAAAGTCATAACCAACCATACATGTATTTTAGAATAGTGTTAAATGTATTTTAGAATAGTGTCTTAGGTAAAATAAAACAATACATATGTAAAAACTGTTTAAATTGTGAAACATCAGAATTGCTTGTATGTATCACCTATGAAACTAGACACAAAAACAATAATATATCATTTTTTCACCGGTTTTCAAGTGAAACCTAAAAAAACATTCTATATTCTAGTACAAATCTTCTTTCTACACCACAAAAATAAATTAAAATAAGTTTGTAAGATCATTTGTGGTATTTATATACATATTTTACGAAAAGCTGGAATTTACAGCTATGGCGGCCATCTTGGACGCCATCTTGGATTTCTCAGCTCGTCATCATTTATGCCAATTTATGCCGGCAGTTTCAGATACTACTGATCCTGACGAACATTTTGGTATATGACTTGTCTTGTTATACGGGGGGGTATGGGTCCCCATTTTTTGGTCCAGATTGTCACCCTACCACAATGTGCCTCCTACATAATACAGTTTCATATTATAGAAAAAAAAACTCTAATTTAAAAATGTGAGAAAAGTGAAAAGAATTCTGTAAAAAAGCACATGCATATCTTCAGACCATAATTCAAGCAACTTTGAAGTTATGAAGGATTGGTATTAAACTATAGGAGGAGTTGCGCTCACAAGGTACCGACTACATTATACTCTTCCATAGAATTGATACATGAAAAAAACATTATACTCTTTCATAGAATTGATACATGAAAAAAGTGTAAGTTAAAAATGTGAAAAAAGTGAAAAAAATTAATTAAAGAATTCTGAAAAAAGCATATGCACAACTTCAAACCATGATAAAGACACCTGTACAATTTCAGAAAGATCGGTATAAAACTGTAGGAAGAGTTGCGCTCACAAGGTACCGAATATGAATTTGGAACCATGTCAAAAAGTCTAAGTTAAAAAGGTGAAAAAAGTAACAAAAAATAATTAAAGAATTCTGAAAAAAGCATATGCACAACTTAAAACCATGCTAAAGACACCTGTAAAATTTCAGAAGGATCGGTATAAAACTGTAGGAGGAGTTGCGCTCACAAGGTACCTCCTACATTATACTCTTTCATAGAATTGATGCATGAAAAAAGTCTAAGTTAAAAATGTGAAAAAAGTGAAAAAAATTGATTAGAAGATTCTGAAAAAAAGCATATGCACAACTTCAAACCATGATAAAGACACCTGTAAAATTACAGAAAGATCGGTATAAAACTGTAGGAGAGGTTGCGCTCAAAAAGGTACTTACCATGAATTCAGAACCATGCAAAAAAAAAGTCTAAGTTAAAAAAGTGAAAAAAGTAATTCTAGGATTCTGAAAAAAGCACATGCACAACTTCAAACCATGATAAAGACACCTGTAAAATTTCAGAAGGATCAGTTTAAAACTATAGGAGGAGTTGCGCTCATAAGGTACCTACTACAATCTCGGAACCACGACCCACGAACCACCCACCACGGAAAGCCGAATACTATATCCCCTCGCTTTTCTTCGAAAAGGCGGGGAACAACAAACACTCAAATATGATAAACTCTTCAAAGTTCCGACCTTGAAAGTAAGGTTAATGTCATCAAAGACTGTTCGACAATTTATCCTTTTTCAATAGCGTATCCAAATAAGTTTGTGAACGCTTAGCATGCTGGGTAAATATTTTAAATTATTTTCCCCATAAAAGCAGATCTAGACATATCTATCAAATATGTTCTATAAAAGTGTTTAACACCGAAGAACTGAAAAGTATGAAATATACAAGTATTTCTCGGCCAGATTAACTAATTTCAGCCAATAAGGCCTCATACGTGACCCTAAAAATTTGCAAAACTCAACAATGGAATCAATGATCACAAGGGACAAGAAAATACGAACTACACAATGATGAAGGAACAGGGAGACTTTTCGAGAACCAGAATGATGTGGGATATTCCGATGGGTACAAATCGCCCACCCCTTGTGGCTGATCTGTTCCTGTTTTGTTATGAAAGAGACTTCATGATGCCCCTTTCCGCTGAAAACCAATCTGAAATCATTGAAGCCTTTAGTTCGACTTCTAGATATTTGGATAATTTATTAAATATTGACAATACCTATTTCGATTGTCCGATCAGTCAAATTTACCCCCAGAACTGCAGTTAAATAAAGCAAATTCTTCTGATATAATACCGAAGCCCCGTTTTTGGATTTACATCTATCTATTGTAGATGGGTTTGTTTCTTGCAAAATTTTTGATAAACGCGATGATTTTGATTTTGAGATTGTAAATTTTCCTTTCTTGGATGGTGATGTTCCTCGTTCGGCATCCTATGGCGTTTATATTTCGCAATTAATCCTATTTACCAGAGTGTCTAATCTTGCGTTTGACTTCAACACTTGTAATAAATTGTTAAATGCTAAACTTCTTAATCAGGGTTATCAGTCTCATAAACTGCGCAAAATTTTATAGACGTCATTCCGATTTAATTTCAAAATTCAATGTTGAACTAAAATCTCTTCTGCAACAAGGTCTATCGGAACCCGTATTTTATGGTGACCTAGTATATAAATTCAGAAAAATATATAAATGAAATTACTTCAGCACCCAATTTAGTGAAATCGTTCTTCGATATAAAAAGATAGGGTTCAACATAAAAGTTATACGATAGACTGCATGCATGGTAGTTAACACAATCACGGTTGACACCTTTGCTTCCCTCTTTAATTGCACGCCGATGGGTCGGGCCTCGGTTTCTATGACGGTTCCAGTGTAAATGCTTACTGAGAATTAGAGAGAATCTAATTTTATGTGATGTTGGTTAGTGCCTGATGCGCTGTCTCTGGTCAGGCCCATCGGTGTCTAACTGCTGGTTTTCTTTTGCTCCAGCATCTCAGTGGTTTCTTGCTGTCGAGTCCTCACCGTTGTTTCATCTCTGTGGTTGTTTGATTATTATGTTAGGAGGCCTTCATGCGGACTGAACAAATTATTTGTCTAAACCGCGACGGAAATAAGGGCGTGGATTGTGGCCACATTAAATCAATTTAAGCCCCAGTGGAATTCGTTTCACTGGCCGTTGCAAGGCGGTTCTTCTGTCGCGGTTTATTTTTTGTTATGATTTGTCTTTGGGTGTGTGTGTCGCTTACGTTATTTTGTTTTGGATAGCCAATTGGAAGTAACTGTCCTTTTGGCTTACCGCTATTGATGTTTCCATTAGGGTCTAGAAGGCCTGTTTTCAGGGAATAAAAAGAAAACTATCATAAATTTGTCGTCAGCTGAATTAGCTTTGATAAACGTCCTCCCATTAGTTCGTGAGATCTCATCTGGAACATACATCTAACATCTTTGGAGTCGGAAAGGCGCAGTGAAACAAAAACATATAATCTTCGAACAAGAACCGAGGACGCCGACGTTGATGCCGACTGACCCGATTTGAATTACAATATGCCCTCTCTTGTAGGACATAAATCCAGAGACAGCTCGCCTACTTTCACAACCTCATAAGAAGAAAATAATCTATTTTTCAGTGATTTATGGCAAACTGAGCATTTGCTGAACAAAACATGTTAAACGGTTATCCTGCAGGACAGTAACAGCCAAATTAAGATATATGGGTCCCGTCAAGCGATTTTGGTACTTATCGCCTATGCGAGCAGCGAAGGTTCAGGCGAGCCTGCGCATCCGCGCAGTCTCGCCAGAACCTTGGCTGCTCGCTCATACAAGCAGTGAATCAAGAGGAACCTTCAGACAGAAAGCCATACCCCTGATCCCTCTGAATGGCTGGGCAAGCGCAGTAAAAATTTATAATGACGGAATGCTCGAAGACACAAATTCGCTTGGCGGGGCTCATATATTCTTGTTGCGCTGTGCATGTTAACAGATTGTAAAGGAAAATGTGTTTGTAATTAAATATAAAATGCCTTTCGGACGGTCGTAGAAAATGCGTAGGCATTTTCAAACTACCTTATCAAATTTGGGGACCTGCTTGATTCACTTACATTCTCGTTAGAAGACATCATTTTGTTGATGATCCTTTTAACTTTCTGAATTACAGGATGTTGTTGTTCGTTTGAACTGCCTTAACCAAAGACTATGGATGCATTCTAGAGTCCCTCAAACATTCATTCTTGAAGGCAAAGATCAGGAAGTGATACAATTACCAGAGGCACCAAAGGGAAGGAAACACGAACAAAGAGGATCTTACATTAGTGTCCATGTATTATTGAATTTATTAAACGAGTTGAGGAAAAGGGATAAAATGCGAGGCTTTGCCTCGCATTTTATCCTTTTTCCTCAACGAGTTTAATAAATTCAATATTACATGAGCACGAATGCAAGATTCTATTTATCATATTACATTTAAAACGAATTTTATTCACGAGATTGTTTACAAAAAAGTCAATATTCCGCCATTAGTAAACGCGACGTCGTTAAGGGCGTCGTACATGTAACGTTACGGGACGTATCTAGCTAATTTACATATTTAATCCACTAGTGAATTATCAAAAATATTACATAGCGTTATTACACCCTCAGACGCGACGCCATATGATACACCAAATGGCTAAAGGGATATATTATCCAGAATAAAAAGATAAAAGCAGCACAAACCTGCAAAAGCAAACTAGAACAAATAACAAACAACGGCAGCCGTATTTTATTCACGGGGTTGAGGTGCTTAATTCGATTTTATATGACCACAATCCTCGCCTATGGTTTTGTCGTAGTTTAGATAAATAATTGGTTCAGTCCGCATGAAGACTTTCTAACTCGTACGTCCTACATCTTCGAGAACATAAAAAGCAAACAAATATAGAGATTTATCATATGACGTCGCGTCTGAGAGTGTAATAACGCCATGTAATATTTTCGATAACCCACTAGTGAATTAAATATGCAAATTGGCTAGATATGTCCCGTAACGTTACATGTACGACTTCCTTAACAGCGTCGGGTTAACTAATGGCGGATTATTGCTATATTTGTAAACAATCGTGAATAAAATGCGTTTTAAATGTCATATGATAAATAGAATCTTGCATTCGTGATCATGTATTATTGCATTTACTAAACTCGTTGACGAAAAAAGGATAAAATGCTCGGCAAAGCCTCGCATTTTATCCCTTTTCCTTAACTTGTTTAATAACTCCAATAATACATGAACACTCATGTAAGATCCTCTATGAAACAACGATGAGGATTCGATAGCATGAAATAACTGAAATGTTTGAGCAAAAGAACACCAACTGTTAGACTCCGGTGGACCCGACCAGAGACAGAGCATTAAATACCAACCGACATTATCTTAAACATAAATTTTAAGTAAGCCTTCACGCTGGAGTCGTCATAGAATCTGAGGCCTGAACCACCGGCGTGCAATTAAAGAGGGAAGCAAAGTTAGCAACCGTGACTGGGTTAACTGACATGCATATAGTCTGTCGTAAAACATTTATATTGTACCCAGTCCTTTTATATCGAAGAATGATCTTACGAGATTTGGAACTGAAATCATTGTCGGTATATTTTTTTCTGAATTAATAAACTCTAAATTTATATACTAAGTCACCATAGAATTCGTGTTTCGTTAGGACTTGTTGCAGAAGAGATTTGAATCCAACATTATATTTAGAAACTACATCAGAATGACGTCAATAAAACTTAGAAAAGGCGTATGTAGTGTATGATACTGATAACTCTGATTAAGAAGTTTAGCAGTTAACGATTTATTACGAGTGTTGAAATTAGATGACTAGGCATTCTGTCAAACCGACTTAATTGCGATATATACACACCGTAGGATGTCGTACTAGGCACATCGACATCCACGAAATGACAATAAACAATATTAAAATCAAAATCATCACGTTTATGGCAATTATTGCAGGAATTCACCAAATACAATATACAATTGCAAATCCGAAAACGGGGATCCGGTATCGGAAGAATTTGCTTTATTTATCTTAAGTTCTGAAGGGTAAATCTGACTAATCAAACCATCGAAATTGGTGTTGTCAATATTAAATAAATCATCCAAATATCTAGACGTCGACCTTAAAGCTTTAATAATGTAAGACTGATTGTCAACGGAAAGGGACATGTTGAAGTCTCTTGCATAACAAAACAGGAACAAATCAGACCCAAGGGGTGCGCAATTCGTACCCATCGGAGTTCCAACAATTTGTCTAATTGCTTAGTACCGAATCTTACTGATATAAATATTGTCAGGTAAGTAGAGAGCTCCACATGCTTTCTGGCATGACCATAGTGTGTAATGTGTATGCTATGTTTTTTTTCGTAAAATTCTCGTTTTTTTTTTTCGGCGGTAAAAATTCCACTGTATTTGTATAGGCATGTTTTTGTAATGGAAGGTCAACGTAGCATCGTGACGAATTATAAAAATGCAAAACGTTGAACTTTGAAATTGAATCATTGGCAGAATTCTTCCTTATCTGACTGAAACAGATCTGAGTAGTTTTAGCCGGGACACAAACTGATTATAAACATTGTGCGTCGGTGCAGAATCCGATCAGCTGGTGTAACAACCTGACAAGTTTTCATTGTTTCACACTGATGCCGCAAGCGACTCGTGCAGACCTAATTCAAACTACGCGGTACGCAGTCGGATAGCCGCACAGTCAGATTCGAGCCTTCGCTAGTCGTACACCCCAGAGTCTTACCTTTTGTTGTGCAACAATTTCATTTTCTTTATTTTAGCAGTTTGAAGTACTTGTGGACTTCTATAGGGACTCGATGGTGCATGTACCGCTACAGGGCGCCACTAGAAATAACGATCGTACAGTAATAATACTTTGTTATTTGAGGTTTAACGTCCCCGTCAACACTATTAAGGTAATTTTGGAGACGTGGCTTCCAATTTTGTGTGACTTTTACTCGCTATTGAGATGAAATGACATCTCAAGCCGTGCCACCAACGAAATCAATAGGGTTTATGTGCATGGACGATCCGACTCGCACCACTTTGCCTGGGTAGGCTATGATCTTCCAAGCAGTTTACCAGTACTCATATGCGGTTGGTTGCAGCTATGTTTAGAAGCACCTGGCAGCCCAGTCTGTTCTTAAAGCCCCGATGGGCGGGGCCCAAATACCTCTGTATAATTGCCACACAACTGGCATAAATTTGCGGTTGTGTTTAATAGTGTTTTATGCAAGATTTAGATCGTTTCCGGCATTTTTATATATACATGTAATTATGTTTTGGTTATTCCAATAAAGTACTTATTATATAATAAATAAGTAGATAACTGTTTTCATTTACATGTTTTGCCTTAAAACGATGATGTTACTCAGTCTCATTGTCAAACTTGAGAAACATGACCATTTGTACATGTAAACACCACCCTCCCCGTAAACCCAAATGTATTTAGAGAAAACTTTAGTTTACATGGGTAAGAAACGTTTCTGCTGCATCAATACCTTTGTTACGGGTACTCGTTAGAACCGTTTAAAGAAGGCGGTTCAAACAAACACACACATGTTTGAGTGAGTGAGTGTTTGAGGCTTACGTCCCACCAACAGCTAAGGTCATACGGAGACGGGGCCTCGGTTTAAAGACTAATCCGAAAGTCGTGAGAATCCCGGGGTCGATCCTACAACCCCTGGTTTACAAGGCGAGTAGCGTAACCACTGCACCACGGAGGCTTCTACGTGTTTGAGTATAAATAAGGCTAATGTGACAAATTTTCAACAGAAAATGAACCGTTGTGTCATCAAAATAAGCAATGAAAACAGCCTATTCCAACTACCGTAAGAAGGAAAAGAGGCATTTAAGAAATGAATGTAATATTTTTAACGTTTATTGGAGAATCATCACGATAGCACGTCCGTTAAACGAAGACCCCTTTAAACCCCAATTTATATAGAGAAAACTGGGGTATACATTATTTGTCTTAATTTGTTCAAAATTAGATTGTGGGTACTCGTTAGAACCGCCTCGTTGAGGCGGTTCTAACGAGTACCCACAATCTACGTTGAAAACCGAAAATAAGAAACATGTTATAATTTTAACCTAATATTTGTCATTTCTTACAACATGTTGGACGCCATTATTATACATGAACATGTTTTCCTAATGTGAACAACATCGGGTCACAAGCAACGTAAGTGAGCCCTGGAGTAAGGGTTCACTTAAACTTGGCTCGTAACCAGATGTTATTCGTTCTTCAATGAGTTACATGAACTACCATAGTTTTTATGCCCCAGCCATTCGACGAATGGTGGAAAGGGCATATAGCGTTGCCCCTGTCCGTCCGTTCGTTCGTCCGTGCGTCCATCCGTGCGTCCGAAACTTAAACGCAGTCAATAACTTCCTTATTTCTTGATGGATTTTAAAATTACTCGGCAGAAATGTTAACCATCATGAGACGACTTGTGTCACATGCAAAACTCAGGTCGTACCTCCAAGGTCAAGGTCATACTTAGAGGTCAAAGGTCAAAAAAAGTTTCCGAAACTTAAACGCAGTCAATAACTTTCTTATTTCTGGATGGATTTTGAAATTACTTAGTTAACCATCATGAGTCGATGTGTCACGTGCAAAACCCAGGTCCGTACCTCCAGGGTCAAGGTCATACTTGGAGGTCAAAGGTCAAAAAAGGGTCCGAAACTTAAACGCAGTCAATAACTTTCTTATTTCTGGATGGATTTTAAATTAATTTGTAGAAATGTTAACCATCATGAGTCGATGTGTCACATGCAAAATCCAGGTCTGTACCTCCAAGGTCAAGGTCATACTTGGAGGTCAAAGGTCCAAAAAAGGGCCCGAAACTTAAACGCAGCCAATAACTTACTTATTTTGGATGGATTTTGAAATTATTTTGAAGAAATTTTAACCATCATGAGACAATGCGTCACATGCAAACCCAGATCCGTACCTCCAAGGTCATACTTGGAGGTCAAATGGCATAAAAGGGTCCAAAACTTAAACACTGTCAATAAATTTCTATGGATGAATACGAACATAGACATATTTTCGGGCGGGGGCATCCATGTCCTATGGACGCATTTCTATTTTTTTTTTTTTTTTTTTGTTTTTTGTTTTTTGTTGTTTTTTTACTTATGATATTTACATTATTTTCCATTCATTTTGTCACGAACGATTCTGCTCTGAGGGCTATAACTGAAACATGAAAACAATTGCAGGCAGTTTTTCTATGAACAGCGGAAGGGCGCCGATGACGTCATAGCGTCGCCATCGTCCAATCATAATGAAAAGAACAATGGTTTATTTCGACGTCACTTAATGTTCATGTGCTGTCGTGGGATCAATGTATTCATTGAGGCATGAACGGCATTGCGTCCCAATGGCTATCTGTAGAGTTTTTTTCCTGCAAATGCACTGAAAATGTTCACATGCAGATAACACAAATCAAGATGTGCTTTTTTGTTTGTTTGTTTGATTTGAGGTTTAAAGTCCCTGTCAGTACTGTACATGTCATTCTGGAGACATTGCTACCGATTTTGTGGGACAATGAGATGAAATGAAATCTCAAGCCCTGTCATCCAATGAAACCAATAGGGTTTATAAGCATGGACTCACACCGCTTTGCCTGGGCAGGCTTAGATCCTCTAACGTTTTACCAGTACTCGTGTGCGGTCGGTTTCAGCCCTGGGTAGAAGCATCATGCAGCCCATTGTTTTCTTCAAGCGCCGATGGGCGGGGGCCACAAGATGTGCACTACATGTACAAACAAATCCAACGAATATATTAGCAACTTTAGCCCTAATTCCGCTGCATAAATTAATTTAGCCACATCCATTTACATTTCAATCAATCAAATAAATTGATCTAATTTATTCATTCAAACACAAACTGAATGACAAAAATTGCCGATCCTGTCAGAAGCCATCTGGTCTGGTTCTACACATCACGGTAACAAGTCCGTGAAATGAACATCCCCTTAAACCCCACATTATAAAGAGAGAACTGGGGTTTAAGGGGATATACATTAGTTTTCTTATTTCTCCTCCAAGACATAGGTTGTGGGTACTCAAAGAGGCGGTTCTAACGAGCGCCCATAACCTATGTATGCAGAACAAATAAGAAAAATATCACGAATTATCATTAGAAAAGTTGCCATTTTGGAGATGTGAAAAATGCACTATGTCACACGGGTGTGTTAACTTAATGATTGTCGTCAACAGCAGGATATAATGATTGAGAAATGACCGCCATGTGATTGTCAGAAGAAGAGACGTATTATAATCGGGTAAACTGCGTATATTTTTTAATGAGGGGCTCCGATTTGTGTTTTTTTTTCGGGGGGGGGGGGTGGTTACGGCCCTTTCAAGATTTTTTCACTCATATCGAGACGATCGTTAATAAGAGGTGGGCGAAAACCGGAGTACCCGGAGAAAAACTACCTGACCTTCCGTTGCAGATCTTGGCGTCTCACATGTGTCCCGAGCCAGGCTCGAACCTGCAGCAGTGAGAGACCTAGTGATTAAGAGTCAGCGCTCTTACCCACTAGGCCACAGAGGCCCGTTGACTCCGAATCTAGTCCTTATTCGACTGCATGGACTAATTTACGTACACCCATATCCGACTATCAACCAATCAAATTACTCGATATGGTGCACTCGTTCAATGACAAAAAGTGTAGATTAAAAAATCATCTGATCTGGATTTACACTGTTTGCAAAGGTAGGGGTTGTCGTGTTCAGCAGGATAAGGGTTAGGGCCGCTATATGTTTCCTCGTTATGAGTGTTGCATAAGAGGAGAGCATTCCCCGTTATGATTCCCTGAATTGCGTTGTACATGTAATATCCAAACAGGCGACCGAATGCAACTGAGACAGTTACAGTTTTTTTTTTTTTCCTTGTGCTTTGCGCTGTCAACTGACTTTGAAAATAACCTAATCAATCACAATTGTACATGTATACTCAGTTAAAAATGTTCCTATACATAAAATTATTTATGTTACCATAGTTACTACAAATGAAAAATACACATTTTTTTTTTTTGGGAGGGGGGGGGTGGGGGGTGGGGGTGGGAGGGTGGTGGGCTTTTGTTAGAGGACTTATTTTTTAATGCAAAAACGCAAGCTGATTTTGTTTATGTAAACTCGCCAGACTGTGCTATTGTTTTAAACACCCAAGGGGTCACTGTGACAATTTCGCAGAATAAATCATTACAAAAGCCGAGATTTACCACTATGAAAATTACACTTAGCACAAGATTTCTAAAATTTGATGCATGTAACCTTTTATTATATACCCTGTATGTCTAGTCACAAAAGCTTCGTATAGGCCTCCGATTCTTTGAAGGTGTGTGCAAAATGCGGTTTTCAGTTGAAACTCCACAGAAAATCGCAATTGGTTGAGCTACATGCTGCATGAATGTTGTACATTATTTTCTATCATGGTTAACATCAATGGTGGCAATAAAGCGCTTTTTAAAGAAATTGCAAAAATTGAATGACAGGTATAGAAAAAATAACAGTTTGAAAATCACTCTATTTTTAATTGAAAGGGAGATAATCTGAGAATTTCACAAAGTAAAGCTTTGATTGTAGTGCATGATCATGAGCTATTGTAAAGGTAAAGTGAGTTTCGATGTTCAATGGACATGATCTTTCATCTGAGACACAAAATGATCATCTGCGCATGCGCAATGCCAACTTCCTTGCAAAACAATTCTAGGCGCATATTGCAAGACAACTGTTGAGCAGAATAGTATGGGCAAATGAAAATCCCTGCGTTATGTAGCTATACGTCCGATTCACACGTTTAGAGCCGTCTTTAGCTGAATGGATGCCGGAGAGCTACTGGAATTTACCCGGAAGTTGCTATAAATACTTTTTTGACCGAGTATATATGTATATATATATAGTATAGCTATATCAAGGTTTACATAGCGAAATAGTCCGACGGCCATAGGTCCCGTCTGTTCATGGGACGTTATTTAGAGGCTCAACTGTCTACGTATATCCCTACATGTTGTCGCACCTGTTTGTACTGTAGCAGTGTGCGACATATGCGTCCGCTTTTCCGTCCGTGTGTTAACATTTGCGTCGAAGTTCGACAAACTTTAAAACAAACTTTAAAGCTGATCAACCATCAAACCTTGCATGAAACATCTCCCTGATCTTCTGACTTGGTAGGCACCTCGATCTGGTGACATTGACTAATATTTTGCGTTCCAGTGACTTTGACAGTTATGTCGAGGTTCGACATTCACGTCAACGTTAGTAGTGTAATCAACTACAAGATTAAAAAAAACATCAAACCTTGCATGAAAGATCTCCCTAAGCTCCTGACTAGGCAAGCGTCTTGACCGTTGAAACTTGGGCTATATTTCACGCTCCAGTGACTTTGACTCAATTTCCGTCGATGTTCCAGAGCTCCACAAATATTAGGCATACAGCCACCAAATCTTGCATAGTATTTTTCCTCGTTGTACTGACTGTGCAGGCACCTTGCGCGATGACTTTGACCTATATTTTACGCTCCAGTGATTTTGACACTTTTTACGTCGATATTCCAGATCTCCTCAAATAACAGGCCTACAACCATCAAATCTTGCATAGTTATTTTTTTCTGGATGTACTGACTATGCAGGTAACTTGACCCGGTGACCTTGACATATTTTTCGCACTCCATTGACTTTCGCACATTTTACGTCGACGTTCCATATCTCCTTAAATATAAGGCCTACAACCACCAAACCTTTCATAGTGCTTCTCCTACATTCACTGACTCTGCAGGTACGTTGTACTCGATGTACTTTTGTGGCAGGTATCTTGACCTGGTGACGATGACCTATATTTTTTGGTTCAGTGACTTTTTTTTGACTCATTTTACGTCAACTTGATTGTGGCTCCTATGACTTTTGTCCCCAGTAGGTACGACGCCGCATTCCGCGGAATTATTGTATATTATACGAATTACATATTTATTTATTGATCGACATATACATTTACTTTCTGATTTACAATGATATCTTCCTTCCAGAAATATATGTGGCAGCATTTGTTTGGTTCAGCGTGTCTGCTCATAACCAGACACATTCAACATACAACCTTGTTATACAATACAAAGATGTGTTATGTAACCCGTTTAGTGACGTCCAAAGTCTCGACCATATGTTTAGATCAGATAGAAATTATATGTTTCGCACCATAGCATATAATAGTGGATATTTATAGACTAACTGTTTTCCAAATTGTCATTACACACAGTGATTTCACTGACCGTTCCAAGACGGTTCATTTTTCTCTGTTTATTTTCGTTTTAGATCGTCTTAGAATGTGTGTATCGCTTAATATGTATTTTTGTTTTGGAACGCCAGTTGGCTATTTTATGGAGAAAGTGACCGTTCATTTTGCTTTCCTCTATTGATGTGTCCATTAGGGTCTAGTTATTTCGTGTTTGTGTTTCTTTCCCGTTGGTGTCTCTGATTGGAGGCGTGGGTTAATTGTATCGATTCCTGATCGGGCGTAAAAATAGCTGTGTTCCTACTAACAAACTGAAAAACAATTGGTCGGTAGGTAGGAGAAACTTTTTATTATTATTTAATTTTTCTCCAGAAAAAAACAGGGTCGGGCCTGTATTTTATATGTATATTTGTTTTTGTACATGCTTTTTTGAAATGAAACTGTGATAGTGAGGCTTGCACTGTATATCATAATTCATTTTAGATGCTCAAAAAAGTTAGTACAGAATGCCAAAAACTATAAAATAAAAAAATGTACTTAAAACAGGAAATTTCTATGTAAAATGCAAATACGACATTGGGTAGGATCGGAATTTGAAAATGGTAGGGTCGTTGTTTTAATTTTTATTGTGTTCTTTTATTGATAGAATATTAGACTCGAGGGACTGGGAAGCAGGGTCGATCGGGGGAACGGAAACACGGCTTGGAGACAGTTTGCATGAGATGCCACTGGAGAAAATAGAAAAACAAAAACAAATTTCAAAATGTCGTCTGTTGCTAACAACTCGCAGAGCGTTAAATAAACTATGATCTGATCGAAAATTGTATTTTATTTATCATTTACTGTTTCGATCTAAGCGTTGTTCTCTTGAAAAGTGTTATAGTTAAGGCGTAACTATACCAAATTTAGTGACACAGAGGCCTTTCTGATATTGAATCTTCATCAATGTGTCTCAGCCCCAAAGTTATGAAACCGAAACGGGTGATTGGCAAGACCCGGCAAACACAGCACATCCCCCTCCGAGCACACACCGACCGACGTAGCTCATGAGACAGGTCAGCTGGAGGCATCAGGCAAGAGACGCCCACCCGCGGACTTATAGGCGTCCCCCACCGAGCCAACATCAGCATACATGGTCCACGCTCCACGAAAGTCCCGGGCATCAGGAAGGAGATGTCCAAAGTAGCGAGACTTTCAAAATTTAAAATATAACAAAAAGTGGCAACCAAATCCGCTAAGATACATGTCTCACCTGACAAGTAAGTCTTAGTTTTAGAAAAATTAGAATTTTATACTGCAAACGTTAAAGATATAATATAGCTATTTAAATCAGTACTTGAGAACTGACGTCAACACCGCAGTATAAACCTCAGCACTTAGGAACTGATACTGAGCTGATATAGTTAATTCAAGCATGAACAGCGACCGTGCCGATAAATACATTTCTGTTCACTTTAAATACTATGCATAGTGGGAACTTCAACGCAGTACAAACATACGAGGTTTGTCCAAAATAATTTATTTATTGAAATTTTTCGAAAGTATATTTAACCCAATAAAGCATTAAATAAGCGACTGAAGTCAAGGTGATAGCAAAAAGCACAGTATACGTATTCTCTTAACTAACAGAGTGTTTTATTCAAGGTTGATACTGCATGACGTTAAAACGAACGTCGACAAAGTTAATACAAGTTGTAATGTTGGAGAAAATTTTGTAATCTTTAAGATTTTATTCAGGCATTCTCCCTTTCCACTAAAGCATATTCAAACACGGCTACTACTCTGATTCGTATTCCGTGCACATTTGTAAGTGATTTATGGCCGGTTAGTCATTGCAGGAGTACTATTCCTGATCATTGCCTTCTGTTATATTTCACCCACATACTTACCCAGACAACATTTTTTATCCTGGCTATGTAGACAGTAACTATCAGCAAGTATTTTGTTCCGTCAAATATGATTAGGCCGTTTCGGCCATCATGACTATTTTGTGTTGCAGCTGCCTTACATGAAGGTCATTCAAATCATGTTGCTTTAAACAAGTGAGTATAAATGTTCTTTAAGCTGATTGGAACCTATGAACGTATTATGAGGGAAGGTGTCACATACCTTTCGCCGGCCTCGGTGGCTCAGTCGGATGCGCGTCTGACTGGTGACCAGGAGGACGCGGGTTCTATACCTACCGGAGTCGGCAACATTCTTTCGTGGAGATTTATCATCCGGTCATGGTCTCCCTTCCGCTGGTTCAAGAAGGGCATTTGTCAGTTTCTGGCGAAAGACTGTGCACTGTACTGGTTAACTGCTTACGTTTACGTTTGCCCAGGGAAAGTATGGATAGGTAAACTAACCAGCTCAAAACTGACCTAAAATAGTGTTGACCGGGCCGTTAAACTCCAATACAAACACACAAATATGTTCTATAAAAGGGTTATCCTTTGGAAGCAAGGAATACACCACTGAACTGAAAAATATGGAGTGTACATATTTTCTGGGCCAGACTAGCTAGTTTCGGCCAATTAGGCCTCATCAGTGACCCTCAGATATTCTCAAAATTCTACGATGGAATCACTGATTCCAAAGGACAAGAAAATATAATCTACACTATGATGTAGGGCAGGGAGACGTTTTACCGCCGCCACACATTCCCACACACCAGCTGTAGTGAAGTTAAATATGTTCTATAAAAGGGTTATCCTTTGGAAGCAAGGAATACACCACAGTCACATATCTTTCAAAACGTCCAGGGATTATCATACGAATCATCTAGAGCGGAAACTACCTCATCATCACTTTTTGATGATCACTTTTTGATGATGTCCCCCCTTTTTTTCATAAGTTGATGGGTGATATGTACCACCATCTAGGAGGTACAGTACGATGAACTTTATGTCACTGCTCTGTATAGTCGATGAATCCTTGTCGCTATATCGGGTAAGTTTTGGCACTTTTTATTTTTCCATTTTAAAAACAGGGGTCAGAACAATGTCTGTATCATGTGCCATAATACCTGATTTCAGTATCGTATGGTGTGTGTTAAGTTACGTGTGTAGTGTGTCGTACCGACCTGTGGACACATAAGCAACAGGTCATTATAATAATTGACATCCGACTTATTTCTTGGATGGTTTTCTACGCTGCCTTTTTCATATTCATTTTATACAATTTTAACAATTTTGTTCAAGGCCAAAGGCCTAATTTAAAGATGTCAAGAGTGTGATTCAGAAATTTTTCCCTTCTACGCACGCACGGTTGGTGTTTTGCACTCACAACAGTTTGTCACACACGTATGCAAGCATAAAATACTTGTTGACCTGTTTATGCAGCTATTAGGATCGTACACCGCCTTTTCCGCTTGTTGTTTATTGTGCAGATTCGGTGCAAGTGTTTTGAGATAGTTTGCTTACACGGTACAAATCCCAATATTTACAAAGGGTCAGAACTCGTGAATAGTTTTCAAACTTTATTCACAACTGAATCAGGTCTTCTACTTCTCAATCCATTCACCAAGTTTCAAGGCTCTAGTTTTCATGCTTTCTTTTTACATATGTTGCTGACAAGTCTTCGTCCTTAGTTTTGCAAAGGCCATAACTTAAGAAAGGGACATACTCTTGATGAGAAAGAAATCCATATATAAACTTAAAAACCCTAACATGCATGGTTCTCAAATTGTGCTATGCATCATAAAGCGTGACGAACGGACGGACAGACGCAAGGATGAACAAATGCAAACCAGTATTCCCTACCAACTTTTTCAAAGTTGGGACACAATTAAGAAAACTATCATCGTTAAATAAAACCACGTCTTGTATAGCATAGGCGTTTAACGTAATGAAGGTATTAGTACGTTCTGAGCAGGAGAATCGTTCAAAGATGAGTGATTAAATTTGGAAAAGTCTTTGACATTTCACTCTTAGTCAAGGGTAGCCATTTACAGTACAAACGCCAGGTACCTGCGCAGTTGTAAGAAAAATGTTTAGACCGGTATTATTCTCTATTTAGAAGGAAAAACAGCTGCAACACCAGTTTTTGAATTTTCTCTTTTCAAGAACTTTTCAGCCTACCGGCCGAACTAGAGGTGTTTCCGAATACAACTTGAACTGCAGCTGCAATTTGTTTTTAAGATTTTGACAGCCTTATCAAGAGACGTAGATGAAAATCTTGTTTGATATTAAATATTTTGCTCCAGCATTTCAGTGGTTTCTTGCTGTCGAGTCCTCACCGTTGTTTCATCTCTGTGGTTGTTTGATTATTTGTGTTCACGGAGATGTTGCACTGATGAGTTAGGAGGCCTTCCTGCGGACTGAACAAATTATTTGTCTAAATCACGACGGAAGTAAGGGCGAGGATTGTGGCCTTGTAAAATCAATTTAAGCCCCCAGTGGAATTCGTTTCCGCTGACTGTTCAAAGGCGGTTCTTCCGTCGCGGTTTGTTTTTGTTATGGTTTGTCTTTGGGTGTTTGTGTCGCTTATATTATTTAATTTTGGATAGCCTATTGGTCATTTTGCGGGAAAGTAACTGTCATTTTGGCTTTCCGCTATTGATGTTTTCATTAGGTCTGTTGTTTCATGTTTGTGTTTCTTTCCCTTTGATGTCTCTGATGGGAGCTGTGGGTTGATTGTATCGATTCCCGATCATTGCCTCCACTTCTGTCTTATAAAAACAACATGGATGGGATTTTGTCCGCCAATACAAAATAAGCCGAGGGGATTCTGCCCAGAGGGGATTTTGTACTACACTTCTACTTGCTACGCTACTTGCCTCATAAACCATGGCTTGAGGGTTCGATCCGAGATTCTGAAGACATTCGAATGAATCTTTAAACCGAGGTCATATATCCGTATGACATTAGATGTTGTTGTGACGTAAAACTCAAATCTCAAATAGGTGCGCACACATACTGTCCCTGCCAACGTTTAAACCAAGTTTTTACAAAACCGCGCCTATTTTGGCAAGTAAATCCACCGACGACCGAATAAACTTCAATGTCTCAACATTATTTTCGAAGAAATTGATTTCATGCTACCGACGAGTATCGGTAATTTCATTCTTTGGCTTCATATTTACTCTGGTATATGCTGTGATCGTATCAAACTATGTACGCGATCGAATAACCCAGCGCTTTACAATCCCGGTTCCGGTCAACTGTTAGTTTTTCTTGTGCTCCAGTGTTCCTGTGGGGTTGTGTTCAGCACCAGATGGCTCAGCGCGTTTTACTTCGAGTCCGCATACTTGTGTCAACTTTGCTTTAATTGTGATTTCTTTGTCTACCGAGTTGATTCACTGATGAGCTAGAAATCCTTCAAGCGGACCAAACAAATACTTGGTTGAACCACAGTGAAGTTGGGATCCCGTAAAATTAACTTAAACCCACCCAAAATTTTACTGACGTTCCAAGTAGGTGCTTTTGCTGTGGTTCTTTCAGGTTTTGTGTTGGGTGTTTTGATCCCTAATCATGTATGTTATTACGTTTATGATTCTGATTCTCCCCCACCCCCAACCTTTTGGTTGGTTATTCTTAGTTACGTTTGTCCTTCCAATGTTGGTGATTCTGATTCCTTCCCCTTTATAATTTGCTAATTTTTACCTAGGTTTGGATTTTCTGAGTCACCACCTGTTTGGGAAACAGCTGGCGACTCGGTTTAGCTGTTGACCGTTCTGTTTACTGTCGTCACTAAATGTTTCGACTTTTTTCCCTAGTGGTCGTGTGCGAAGAATTTGGGGTCTGATTGTATCAGATCCTGATTTTTTTCTCCTTTTAACTGTCCTATAGAAGAATGCGAAAATGTCAGAAGGACACAAGGCTTGAAAGAATTTCCATTGTATATCGTGCCGATAGCTTGTAACGAGAGATTCTGTCTAAACTGGCCACATGACCGGAATAAATATTCAAGAACAAAGGTACTAAAGTTACGACAGACTTACGCCGATGCACTAACCACTTGCATATGCCCTAAATGCCTTTAAGATTATATGACCTTGAGCGAGCAACTCGAAAAAAAGCCGATGGCTAAGAAGAGGCTTCCGCAGGCAGCGTCCGCACCAAACAGGTGCGCAAGTGTCTGTAAACAGATGCAAATGGCAGTTATGTTTGTCTCCTCACTGCTGTCGAGAAACGGAAACGCAGCCACTTTAATCGAATCTTAGGATTTTAAGAATGATGCTAGTAATTACGCAATTAAATAAATAAATCGGCAGGAGAAAAAGGTTATTGGGAGACAAAAAAAATCAATAGGAAAAATACAATTTACCAGTAGTCTGTGGGTAGTGATAAAAATCCTCGATCAATGAACACATGCGACAGGAAATGTCAAGAAGACCAGACCACAGAAAGGATTCACCTACTTAGTGACTAATGTTGTTGATCATCATTATAATCATCATCATCAGCAGCAGCACCAACAACATCATCATTATCATCATAATCATCAACACCACCAGTATCATCATCATTTTGGTGTTGGCGATATCAATGATGAGTATTTGGTATTACTCATTACTATCTTTAACACAGGCAAGTACCTAAGCCATCTTGAGACATGAGAGCTAACAATGTATTCAGAACAAATGTCGTAATCTCAAGCCAGATTCGTCTAGCACGAGTACTGTCTTAGACAACTAAAGCAGACGACAATGATTGGAATGGATCAGACGTCTGCCAGTTAAATAAGGTACAAACTTTTCCCGTGTTCCCCTATGACAACAAGGGCAACGGATACACCTTGTGAAGTTTCTGTCGTGTCAGTAGGGAAACAACTGACAGGACTTCCTGTTTGAATTCTATAAACCCTCAGACCCCCGGAATAAAATCTACTGTTAGACCGTCCAACATCAAGGTCTACTCTATAAAGAAACAATTCCCTACTATAAAGCAATTTTCTTTATTTAAAGCGCAGAACAGTATTGAAAAATATAGATACAATATTCACGAAAATGTGGTCTCCCTTGAATACATATCCATTAACCTTAAATCATATAAGTACTTGTCTTATTGTTAGCAATCTACTTATCCAGTAATTCCTGTCATAAGATTGATACGAATGGAACGGTTTATCTTGGATTACTATTGGCGGGCTCACGTGGCCGTTTGCGTCAAAGAAAACATTGTGTCGCGTCTATCAATTAATCACTAGTAACTTAACTCTTATCATGCCGTTCACGAGAACCCATATCTTTGGAAACAGTGTAGATCCAGATCAGATGGCTTCTGAAGAAGCCATCTGATCAGGATCTACCCTGTTTGACATTCAGTTTATGAATTTGTAGGAATAATTTACATGAAGAAATCTGATTGGTTCAAAGTAAGAAACTGGTGTGGCTTAAACGAATATTCAGCAAGAGAAGGGTTAAGCTGCGGGCACTACCAAGGTTTATGGCCTACTAAGGTCGAGCGCCAGGCTCTAGCCAGAGGGCAGTCAGTAAAATACCCAGACGCTCAGCTATGAGCAGCAGTTGATTCGGCTTCTTTCACTTGTGACATTGCTGTTCGGATGTCTCAAGGCGCTTTACTGTCGAGTCTTCGTCCTTTGTGAGGTCTTTGTTATCCGAATTGATACATTGATTAATTAGAAAACCTTCGTACGCATTACGCAAACACGCCTATACAAATCATTGCCACCTTAATCGCCGAAAAAAGAGAAAATTTTATAATGAAAAATTGTGATATGTTTCTCATTTCTGTTCCAGATATAGACTGAGGGCACTCGTTAGAACCGCCTCATCGAGGCTGTTCTTACGAGTACCCACAATCTATATTTTAGAGCAGAAATAAGAAAAATAAGGTATACCCCCGGAAACCCCAGTTGTATTATCTAAAAGTGGGATTCAAGGGGATCAAAATTATATAGGCGCGTTTTCGTGATGGAATCAAATAAACATGTTTGAACCATAGTGAAAGTACGGGTTATCAGGTCTGAGAGTTCGGGTCATACTCAGTTTTCAGCTATACGCAGATTATCATGTAATAAAGAAGGCTTCGTAACACATGTACTGCGATTTCGAATTTTTGAAAATTCTCACGATTAGCATTGCTCTCTAGAGACACGTGAGTCCATAAATTTAAAGACTGTCTTTATTTTTATGGACCGTCTTCAGAAATATTTAACTCTCGGACCTGATTATTACAAATGTTCTGGGGCCGCTGTTGTTTGAATAATGCCACGGTCACAAATCACTATTCGAGCCCCAACCGACTAGTTGGCGATTGATTTGGGGTGAAATCGAGCTGGAGTCCGGCCGGCGTCCCACCGGATGTTGAGGCATCGCTGGTGGTCGGGAGGGGACGGTGACATTTTAACTCGCACTTAAAATGCTAACCGAGTTCTCACCGACTTCTAGGTCGAATGAAAGTCGAGCAGAGCTCGCACCGACGTCGGGGCGATGTCGATGGCATCGGCTGGCATCCGGTGATCGTATAGAGCGGACCCAGACCAATCAGATAATCGGACAGATATCGGCCGACGCCCGACATGTAATTAAGCGGAATCCGCTCGACGAATCCTGTTTCGGCTGTCGTCGATCGATCGCCGACCGGTTTCCTGCCTGCGTCCCACTGATTGACGCTCGACTATGAAAGGGCCCGATCTCCGATGCGTGCCAGGTTTTAGCAGACCAGTAGCATTTGTTGTACAGACAGGAGAAGATGCAGTTTATATACCCCTGGTTAACTGGACCATTCCCGGCGGGTGTAAAACCTCCCTCGCCCGGTGACGGGTCATGTCCGGCCGGGAACTGGGCGGACATCTGCGGAACATCGAACGATTCTCGGCCGGCTAGTAACAATCGCCAGGTATACGACCAGCGCACGGCCGGTAACCTGCAGTGCACTGCCGGCCGATTTCCACCCGGCGTATATTCCGATGCTTCCCCGCAAAATTCTGGCAGACACCGCCCGATTCCCGGCGGATGTCCCTCCAGGCCCCGCACGGCATACTTTTTGTCAAAATGGAGCCAGATACCGGCTTCTGACCTCTTCTTGACTTGGACAGCTCGGCCGACCGCCACGTATAGTAAAGCTTGGCCGGGGTACGCCGAATGTGTTACCGAGGCACAACTGAAGTCGACTGATGATGCCCTTTATTTTATAAATGTACATGTAAACAAATTGGTCGCCAGCCTGATGTTTTGTTGTTTCTGTGTGTCCTCGTATCTCCAAGGTTTTTCTATTCTATCGGTATCTTCATTATTCGTTGCTTTTCCCGGGTAACATTAAGTTTCCTTTATTTACTGAAGGCGTCAAAGCCTAATGGTAAATTATGCATTCAAAATGTTTGTGTTCTCTTAATTGTTTTGAGCAACAAGAAATGGGACGCCAACGCGTTATTTTGTGTTTAAGTGTGTGTCCTCATATCACTATGTCTTTCAATTCTGTCCATCACGCTAACAAGATCCTGTAACAAGCGCCCCACTAAACCTCACTTTATATACAGAAAACGGGTTTACAGGGATACAATTTATTTTTGTTATTTTGCCTCCAAAACTTCGGTTGTGGATACACGTTAGAACCGCCTCAATGAGGCGGTTCGAACGAGCACCCACAATCTTTGTCAGAAAAAAAAGTTTTGAAGATACGAAAAATACTTTGTTTCACACTAATGCGTTATCTTAATGAGTGCCCTCTTTATTCTTTGCGTTTCCTGGGTAACTTTTATATTTTCTATTATAGGGATCATCCATGGGTTTTCATTTTTTTACATGCATTAATATTTGTCGGTTCCCGAGGAAGCTGTTTGAGCTCGAGACCGCTAGACCGAGTGGTCAAATATCTTCCTAGGGACCCGACAAATGGTATTGCAATTAAATAACTATATATGATTTTTTATTTTCCACAGCGTTCTATGTCAACGGCAAATGTTGACTAAAACTCCCCAAAACTTCATACAAACTCTTCAAATGCGATCCTAGAACCACCATGGCTGCTAGCTCAAAACGCTATTAACAATGCCGTCAGTTCCGCAATGAGATTCTGAGGTCATTATATAATATTTAAATGTACGTTGAGGGCAACAACATTATGGCCTATCTTCTGATATCAAAGGTTTATTACCCATGTTCGAACACCGCGTGGATTTCATGATTTGAACATGGTTTTTTTTTTGTTCGTTCAAGCATCCATTCAAACAGCTATGTTCATAAAATTTTGTGCAAAATAGCCACTAAACGGCCCCTCACTGGAGGACGGTTGATTTAAATGCCCCACTGCCTTCAACACAGAAGCTGGTGTCGCGCCGTGTGACGGCCGTAAACCCCATATATTGACGTACATTTACATAGTGCATTTTTGGGTCATTTTTGTTTGGTCCTTTTTGCCTTAAATATATGTTCTTTGTTTTCGTTTTCTTTGCCGCGGGTCGGGAAAGGTGAGGTATGGTGGCAGTATAGCGTCTCCCTGTACCGCAATATACATGTTGTTCTGAACTTTGCATCCATTTGAGTATCTTTGAAAACGGAGTTTTGTCTGAGCGTAACAAGTTTAAGAAACAGACAATTCTAGCACTGCGTTTGAATCTCAGTTAATTCGCTTTATTACTGCCGGATGTACTTTTTTGACGTTACTACGTGCAGAAGCCTTACGTGCTGATGTTTATGGGACCATCATCGATTTGACCGAAATCCAGGTAACGATACTTGTAATACTATATCATGTCCTTCGCGTTGTGTAATAAGAAGAAAGTCAACACTCGTATAGTGCCTAAGTTTTAATGTCTACAACAAGTGACTACTCGGGTTCGAAATACGTTTCCATAATTTCTTAGTTACTTAACCAAAACCAATAACCCAAAAGCTCCAACCAAAGGAGCGCAGTGCTCTTTTATATCCTAAGGTCATGTTACCTTATAACGCTAATTCAAAGATATAGTTTCCATGGTGATTTCGCTTATGCTAAATATACTTTCTACATTACAACTGTGTGATTACCTTATTAGCCCATGACATATATTTAGCTAGATATTTCTTGGAAATAATACATGTCTTACTTATAATAATCCTGTAGAACATTTTACGTCATAGCATTAGATTCAGGATTCCAAAATATAATAAGAACTTATTTGCAAAAAGGTGCCTTAATAAAAATTACTTAAAATCCAACCATTAGTGTTATAAATTCCTTTCTAACCCAAGATAACCTTGTTTCAGTACAACCTTGTCTCAGAACAATCATCATAAATCAGTGCCAACACAGAAATCCAGACAACTAAATGGTTTCCCAGTTCCATAGTGTTAATGCAAATCGTACTGTCTGCAATATTCCATTGGCAACTACCCAAAAGTGAGCGCAAAGTTATAAATATAGCTCTAGAAGCCTCCCAATATTTATTCACCTATATAAAAAGAAAAGTTAGAATTTAACCCCATGTACATAATGGATACATGCGACAACAACTGACCATATTGTTAAGCCTGAATTTGTCATGTAAATATGTGAAAGTATATACCAGTATGACCCTTGCCTTGAATGATCGGCGTAACGTAGTTTGTTGAAGGATTCTGGCATCCATATGCACATGTCATAAAATGTCATTGTTATTGTCCACAATTAAAGTCCAAAAGGTGAATAATCCTGGTCACGGCACCAAAAAGAATTACTGTAATACTATATCATGTCCTTCGCGTTGTGTAATAAGAAGAAAGTCAACACTCGTATAGTGACTAAGTTTTAATGTCTACAACAAATGACCACCCAGGTTCGAAATACGTTTCCATAATTTCTCAGTTACTTAACCAAAACCAATAACCCAAAAGCTCAAACCCAAGGAGCGCAGTGCTCTTTTATATCCTAAGGTCATGTGACCTTATTATGCTAATTCAAAGATATAGTTTCCATATTTGTGATTTCGCTTATGCTAAGTATACTTTCTACATTACAACTGTGTGATTACCTTATTAGCCCATGACATATATTTAGCTAGCTATTTCTTGGAAATGTCTTACTAATAATAATCCTGTAGAACATTTTACGTCATAGCATTAGATTCAGGATTCCAAAATATAATAAGAACTTATTTGCAAAAAGGTGCCTTAATAAAAATTACTTAAAATCCAACCAATAGTGTTATATAACATTACGATAACACACCCGTGCGACATGGTGCATTTTTTCACTCTTCCAAAATGGCTACTTTTCTGATGAAAATCTGTGAAATTTTTGTTATTTTTACTTCAAACATAGGTTGTGGGCAGTCGATAGAACCGCCACATTGAGGCGGTTCTAACGAGTATCCACAACCTATGTCTTGGAGCAGAAATAAGAAAAATAATGTATACCCCCGTAAACCCAAGTTTCCCCTATATAAAGTGGGTTTAGGGGTGGTTCATTTCACGGACTTGTTCACGTGATGATTTATAGCCGCGCTTTACTTATCCATAACGAAAACGCACCTATTCAAATATATTGAAAATCTTACCACCAAAAACATGACAATTTTCAGAACAAATTTCTGATATGTTTCATATTTCTGTTCAAAACATAGACTGTAGGTACTCCTTAGAACCGCATCGACGAGGCGATTCTAACGAGTACCCACAATCTTTATTTTTGAGAAGAATTAAGAAAAATATTGCATACCACTGTAAACCTTAGTCTTACTATATAAAAGGGGTTAAATGGGGTCAACATCATATAGGAGTGTTTTTGTGATGGTTGTGAGGTTAGAATGTTGTGTAAGTAGGAGCACCTTCAGCATGGGTTTGGACTGGACTCATTTGTTAGGTTTGTCAAACATTGCGGACTCGGCCCCGCCCATCGGGGCTTGAAGAAATAAATGGGCTGCGTAATGCTCAAAGGCAGAGCTGAAACCGACCCGCACACGAGTACTTGTAAACCGCTAAGAGGGTCTAAGCCTGTCCAGGCAAAGCGGTGCGTGTCGGCCCGCCCATGCTAATAAACTAGATTCGATTCATTGGTCGGCAGGGTTTGAGAAATCATCTAATCTCAAGGTCAGGTAAAAGTCCCACAAAATTGGAAGCAACGCTCCAAAATGACCTTAACAGTCTTGATGAGGACGTTGAACCTCAAATCAAACAAACATTGCGGGCCCCTATTAGGGACTGCTCTCTGTTTACAATTCAGACATTTAAGGGTTAAAGGCAAAAAAGGCTCCGCTCTGCATACGCTCAGGGGCAGTCGATCTACCAGCGCTGTCAGTGTTTTAAATACGAAAACACGCCTATATGATTTTGACCCCCTCGAACCCCACTTTTATATAGTAAAACTGGGGTTAGCAGGGGTATACATTATTTTTCTAATTTCTGCTCAAAAGCATAGATTGTGGGTACTCGTTAGAACCGCCTCGTCGAGGCGGTTCTAACGAGTATCCAAAATCTATATTTAGAGCAGAAGTAGGAAACATATCGAAATTTTTCATCTGAAAATTTTCATTTTTTCGTGGTAAAAGTTCCAATGTATTTGTATAGGTGTGTTTTCGTAATGGATTATACTATTTCCTCGTATTCTTGTTAAGCTCTAGTCTATAGTGCTTTAAACTCTGACAGATCATACATCTTAAAACAGGACTCCGCCAGACAATCCATCAGTTGCGCAATCGAGGAGATTATTAAGTGTTCTTTTATGTTATTCTTGTTTTGGGGTTTTTTTACGACCGATCAATTATATCCCTTATGCTGTAGTGGATTCTTTTATGAGATAATTCGTTATATACGTTACGATATTACACCAATATGTTATGGCCCCGCCCATCGCGACTTGAAGAAATAGATGGGCTGCATGATGCTTCCATGCAGAGCTGAAATCCGACCGCACACGAGTACTGGTAAACCGCCAAGAGGATCTAAGCCTGCCCAGGCAAACCGGTGCGAGTCGGCCCGTCCATGTTTCTAAACCCAATTGGTTTCATTTGGCGGCAGGGCTTGAGAAATCATTTCATCTCAATGTCGGGTAAAAGTCCCACAAAATTGGAAGCAACGTCTCTAAAATGACCTTTAAAGTGTTGACGGGGACATTAAATCTCAAATCAAACAAATCGTTATATACGTTACGATAACCACACATGTGTCACAATGGCGTATCTTCCATCTCCAGAAATGGCGCTTTTCTGATGAAAATGCTTGACTTTTTTCTAATCCGCCTTAGTTGACATAGTATAAGTTTGCGCGAAAATAGGTAAACTAATGAAAGGAACTAAATAAGCTACTGCTTTCGTTCTGATCCTAAAATTTTGTATTGACTCTGTTTATTTGCTTGAATGTTCAAATGTTTTTGGAAATAAATATGTTTAAACTAAACTAATGAATACCTCCATAATCCCAACTTTTTCTGTATAAAGTGGGGTGTAGAGGGTCTTCCTTACACCGATTTTTAAATCTGATTTTTTACTTCATCAGCAAATATACATGTTAATTGTTCTTGTAAGAATTGCATCATTCTGACAAGGACCCATATTCTGTGTTTCTGAACAAATTCCACAATACAAACAAAACATGATCTTCTCCAGGCCACGTAGGTTGAAATGTAGATTTTTGTTTGTTTGTATTGGAGTTTAACGGCCCAGTCAACAATATGTTAGGTCATTTTTAGCCGGTCAGTTTACCTATCCACGCTTTTCCTGGGCAGGCTTATACGCAAGCGGTTGACCAGTACAGTGCACATTCTTTCACAAGAAACAGTACAGTGCACATTCTTTCGCAATAAACGAAATTTACGAACGTACCGCCACAATATACCGCAAAAAGAAATTTTTACTCAATACAAACCCAATCCACCAGGTATCATGTGGCAGGTCTGTGCAATGAACATCCCTCTAAACCCACTTTTTCTGGAGAAAACTTGGGTTTACATTATTTATTGTATTTTCGCCAAAATCGTTCATATCTCCAAACTGGTTACATGTACGTTTCTGATGTAAATGTGTGATGTGTAATTTTTCTTATTTATTCTACAAACATACATGCAGGTTGGGTATACTCGTTAGAGCCACCTATGTCTTCGAATAAAAATAGGGAAAATAATGTATACCCCTGTAAAATAGAAATAGAGGCAATGATTAGGATTCGATACAATTAAACCACAGCTCCTATCGGAGACACCAAAGGGAAAGAAACACAAACATGAAGCAACATACTCCAACGGAAACACCAACAGCGGAAAACCAAAAGGACAGTTACGTTCCCACAAAATGGCAAATAGGCTATCCAAAATAAAATAATACAAGCGACACAAACACCCAAAGACAAACCATAACAAAAATAAACCGCGACAGAAGAACCGCCTTGGAACGTTCAGCGGAAACGAATTCGTCCGTGGGGCTTAAATCGATTTTACGTAGCCACAATCCTCGCCCTTACTTCCGTCGCAATTAAGATAAATAATTTGTTAAGTCCGCACGGAGGCCTCCTAACTCATCAGTGCAACATCTCCGTGAACACAAAAATCAAACAACCACAGAGGTGAAAGATGGTGAGGACTCGACAGCAAGAAACAACTGAAATGCTGGAGCAAAAGAAAACAAACAGTTAGACTCCGATGGGCCCGAACAGAGACAGAGCAAAAGGTACCAACCAACATAAGCCTTTACGCTGGAACCATCATAGAATCTGAGGACTGACCCACCGGCGTGCAATTAAAGAGGGAGGCAAAGTTGTCAACCGTGATTGGGTTAACTACCATGCATGCAGTCTGTCGTATAAAATTTATGTTGTAACCAATCTTTTTATATCGAAGAATGATTTTACGAAGTCGGGTGCTGAAGTCATTGTGGTCATTGTATATTTTTTTCTAAATTTATTTACTAATTCACCATAAAATGCGGGTTCCGATAGACCTTGTTGCAGAAGAGATTTAAGTCCATATTGAATTTTGAAATTGAATTTGAATGGCGTCAATAAAAAATTGAAAATGCTTTGCGTAGTTTATGGTACCGATAACCCTGATTAATAAGTTTAGCCGTAAACAATTTATTACCAGTGTTGAAGTCAGTAACATGACTACACACTCTGGCAAATCGAATTAATTGTGAAATATCAAAATATCAACGACATAGGATGACGCACGTGGAACATCACCATCAAAAAAAGGAAAGTTTACAATCTCCAAATCAAAGTTATCGCGTTTATCATAAATTTTGCAAGGAACAAACCCATCCAAAAAAGATAGATGTAAATCCAAAAACGGGGCCTCGGTATCAGAAGAATTTGCTTTATTTAACTGAAGTTCTTGGGGGGGGGGGGGTAAATTTGAGTGATCAAACCATCGAAATAGGTATTATCAATATTTAATAAATCATCCAAATATCTAGAAGTGGAGCTTAAAGCTTCAATGACTTCCGACTGGTTAGCAGCCGAAAGGGACATCATGAAGTCTCTCTCATAACAAAACAAAAACAGATCAGCCACAAGTGGTGCGCAATAATTACCCATCGGAATGCCCACAACTTGCCCAGTATTATCTATATAAAATGTGGGTATAGAGGGGTGTTCAATGCATGAACATGTTAATGTGATGATGAGTCCCAATGAAAATTATCTCCGGGCCAAATCTTTAGACGTCATGTCTCGAACAACCTCTGACTTTTTATGGTCCCAATTATTTTCAATACTATAAAACGCCTATGCGACCTAGTGCAGTTTTTTCACATCTCAGTTAATGGCTACTATTCTGATGACAATCCTTGATAATTGTCTTATTTTTACTGAAGACAAAGGTTGTGCGTGCTCATTAGAGCCGCCTTATAGAGGCGGTTCTTACGAGTACCCATAGCATACGTCTTGTGCCAGAAATAAGAATAAAAATGTATACACGTGCGAGATATGTTACTATTTATAAACTATGCCCAATGTTAAAGTGTGTGAGGACAAACAAACAAAACAGACGGACAGACAAACATAACAATATTATATGTCCCTGAAATAATAATGTATGCCCCCATACACGCTAGTTTTCTCTATACAAAGTGGGATTACATGTACGAGCATTTTCACGGACTTTAATTTCATGTAAATCGTAAAATCATATCGAAATCTATTTAAAAAGATTGTGGACAACTTAAATGTTATACGACTGGCTGCATGCATGGTAGTTAACCCAATTACGGTTGAAAACTTTGCTTCCCTCTTTAATTGCACGCCGGTGGGTCAGGCCTCAGATGCTATGACGGTTCCAACGTAAAGGCTTACGTTGGTTGGTACCTGATGCGCTGTCTCTGGTCGGGCTCACTGGGGTCTAACTGTTGGTTTTCTTTAATTTTGCTCCAGCATTTCTGTTGTTTCTTGCTGCCGAGTCCTCACCGTTGTTTCATCTCTGTGGTTATTTGATTTCTATGTTGCACTGATGAGTTAGGAGGCCTTAATGTGGACTGAACAAATTATTTGTCTTAATGGCGACGGAAGAAATGGCGAGGATTGTGGCCACGTAAAATCGATTTAAGCCTCCAGTGGAATTCGTTTCCGCTGACCGTTCCAGGGCGGTTCTTCTGTCGCGGTTTATTTTTGTTATGATTTATCTTTGGGTGATAGTGTCGCTTATATTATTTCATTTTGGATAGCCTTTTGGCGATTTTGTGGGAAAGAAGCTGTCCTTTTGGCTTTCTGCTGTTGGTGTTTCCGTTAGGGACTGTTGCTTCATGTTTGTGTTTATTTCCCTATTGTGTCTCTCACGGGAGCTGTGGGTTAATTGTATCGATTCCTTATCATTGCCTCTACTTCTATTTTGTTTACGTGATATCATGAACCCGATTCTGTTGGTAGTGTTCACAACATGTATTTGTCCACCATTCCAATGATATGTGTACAGATGAACACGTACATGTACATGTGTATGTCATATATGTATGTAAATATCGGACCACCCATCAGGGATAGGAGAAATACATTGGGCTGCAAGGTGCTTCCGCGCAGAGCTGAAACCGACTGAACTAAAGTACTGGTAAACCGGTTAGAAGGTATAAGCCTGTGAGTTAAACCATGGTGGTTTCTTTATCTCAATGACGGGGAAAAGTTCCACCAAATCGGACGCACCGTCTCCAAATGATCTAAATAGTGTTGGCGAGAAACGTTAATCCTCAACAAGAAGAAACCAACGATCCGACCCGAAACAACAGCGTTCCTTATCTCCAAAAATTTTTTTTTTGGGGGGGGGGGGGGGGGCGGGGTTGGGGCAGTCATAAAGCTTGAAGTTCAACCCACCCATCGAAGAGCGAATAACGTGTTTGATAACGCTTGGAGATACATGTACATTGTAGCTGAAGATTACACCAATGCTATAGGTACAATCTCGAAAGTACATTTGGGTTCAATCCAGAAATGTCCTTTGGGATTTGAAGTAATCTCACAAGTCGACTGCCAATATTAGTTGATGTGCAAATAGGTTCACTAGCCGGTATAATAATCATGCGCCGGTGCACAAAATACCCTACCATAAGACTGGCGACCAGCGAAGACTATTATGAGTCTGTACAGACTGATCAGGTTCTGTGCTGATCACTCGAGCCTTCTTCGCCTTCTGAACTTATATAAGTAAAGAGACACCTATTGTCACATTGGCAGATAGACAAGCTTGCAGATTTCTTGTGCGCTGGTTCTTAGCGCAAAATTCATGTTAATGTGTCAGACGCATTATTCTTGGATAATTATGACCAGTTGTAAGGCAGTATTACTTACAGAAATGTGTTTTGTAACAATACTCTTATATTTCCCTTGGCGATAGGGTTATATTCCATGAAACAGCAGATTTTTTTTTTCTTTGAGCATAATGTGAAGCGTGGTAGCTCAGTGGTTAATGCAGTTGCCTGTGATGCTAGATGCCCTGGTAGTATCATAGCGGTGTCAGAACATGCTCCACAGGCAACATTTGCCACACAATGCACAGTCCTTCGGATCTAGATGTTGACTTGAGGCCCGCCTGTAAAGGAGAACCATCCCCTGTGCAGCTTAAAGATCCTCACCGTAATGACATGATTCTATATAGGCTTTCGTCCTTTAAACCTGGAGTGTGTGTAATGTACACCTGCGAGTAATGGTCGATAGTTACAGATCGCTGCACTAGAAAGAAAGAAAGAAAGAAAGAAAAAAGAAAGAAAGAAAGAATAAATACTAATTGAGCATTCTAGCTTCTGCAAAGCATCTGGCTCTAACACAAAACAAGGCTAACACATGGCAAAGATGTTCTGAACTTGCAAAACAATCATACTAAAAGCACGGACAGTACTGATGGGTCGATTGTTTTTGTGCGTAGGTTGGGAATATCCGTTGCTTGTTTGTTTGTGGTGAGGTTATAAAACACGACACTATATAGGTTATTTTGGAGACGTTCCTTACGTTCATCTTGGTCTTTCATGCTGTAATTTAAGCACACGGTGTGGAACCGTGATAGGGGTTCAGTTTGTAAATGTCCAAACATAAAAGCTCAGTCCAAACATTTTTATAAATCACTGACGACAGTCGAAACCACACCTATTTAGATCCATTGAAAATTTTACCAACAAAACAAATGAAGATTTTCAGATAAACATTCCGATATTTTTGTATTTCTGCTCAAAATATAGATTGTGGCGCCTCGGTGAGGCGATTCTTACGAGTACTCACATTCTATATTTTGATCAGATGCATGCCCCTGTAAACCCCTTGTTTCCTATATGAAATGGGGTTAAAGGATGGAGAGAGGGCAAAATTATACAGGCCTGTTTTCTGTTTTCGTGATGAGAAGATCATACATGTAACTGTAAACCACTGTTCCATCGCGTGACGTTATTTATTTATTTATTTTTTGCGTAGGGAATCCGTGGGCGTCAGTAACGCAAGTGTGCTTATACCATAAGTATATACTGTTTACACGTGCGTGTCCACTAATAAAAGTCGACCCAGCAAGTGTGCGAAACAACATTATTAAAACGCTTATCGATAGGATGTGCAGGAAGATTAAAAATCATGAACCTTACCAAAACACAGAAAGGGCTTCTCTAAACTTTCGGCTGAGTCTTTAAACCAAGATCCCGTCTCCGTATGACCTTAGCTGTTGGTGAGACGTAAAACTCAAACACTCAAAACACAAAAAGCAGAAAGCACCAAAGTGGTACCATTACGACTCTACACCCGTGAGCTAATATAACGATTACAATTCCGTGTAATGAACAGATGAACGCCTCTCTATACCCCACTTTATATAGCGAAAACTAAGGTTATCAGGGGTAAACATTGGTTTTCTTGCACACCAGACAAGGAAATCCGTGATTTTACCCTGGGATAGAAATTTATGTTCTGACCCTGGTGTTCCGACCCCAAATCGAATATAATCGCGTGTTTGATAAATGCACTGGTTGATTAGAACCTCATGCGCTGCGTCGTCATGCGTGACGTCACTAAACATTCCTGTTGTGTCATCACAAAATGGCGGACGTCGGTAACCGAAGTGACAGCAGCATTAAAAATTCGCAATAGAAATGGAAGGTATGCAAGAAAAAGAATCCAATATGGGTGTGAGGGGTGGATAGAAAAATCCGTCCCTCGGGATCACTGTCCGGCATCACTCGGCAAGCCTCGTGATGCCGGACAGTGTTCCTCGGGACGGATCTTTCAATCCACCCCTCACACCCATATAAGATTCTTATATTCTTATTTCTGCTCCTAGTCATAGGTTGTGGGTACTCGTATTTAGCACGCTCTACCTGTGTTTATGGTACAAATAATAAAAATATCACAACTTTACATCAGAAAATAACCGTTTCGGACATGAAAGGTTGCACTGTGTCACACCGGTGATGTATCGTAATGAACAGCGATCTATATAGAGGATCTTACATGAGTGCTCATGTATTATTAAATTTATTAAACGAGTTGAGGAAAAGGGATAAAATGCGAGGCTTGCCGAGCATTTTATGCCTTTTCCTCAACGAGTTTAATAAATTCGATAATATATGAGCACGAATGCAAGATTCTATTTATCATATGACATTTAAAACGCATTTAATTCATGATTGTTTACAAAAAGATCAATATGCCGCCATTAGTAAACGCGACGTCGTTAAGGACGTAGTACATGTAACGTTACGGGACTTATCTAGCTAATTTGCATATTTAATCCACTAGTGGATTATCGAAAATATTACATGGCGTTATTACACTCTCAGACGCGACATCATGTGATAAATATGTTTTTGAGCATAAATAAGGCACATAAAAATCCCCGACACTTTTCAGCATGATGTACTCTATCATGCTCACAGATGCTTTCCAGGTTAGATCAGCCAGCACCTCACAAGCCATACAAGGAGTCCACCATCACCGTGAAAGGTCAAAGACTGAAAGTGGTACATAGGGAGCACACTATCAAGAGCCGTGTATGTTTATGACGCAGTCAATGCCAGAACTGCCGAAGCCAGTGCAGCATTTGGCTGGCTACGTGGTAGTGTCCGGGATCGAGGTGGAATCGGGCTTTTATGAAGTGGAGTCTTTTATGGATGGAGTAAGTTAATTGTATCAATTCCTGATCTTTGTTTTACTTCGACTTTACTTGACAGAAAGCTGAGATTTTACAGAGCTGTGGTGCTGCCAACACTATTGTATGCATGTGAAACATGGACAGTATACCAATGTCACGCTAAAAGACTGAACCACTTCCATACAAGCTGTCTTAGAAAAACTATTAAAATAGACGTTAAGACAATGATTAGGAATCGATGCAATTAACCAACACCTCCAATCAAAGACACCAAAGGGAAAGAAATACAAACATTAAATAACTAGACCCTAATGAAAACATCAATAGCTGAAAGCCAAAAGGACAGTTACTTATCCACAAAATGGCCAATTGGCTATCCAAACTATAACATAGAAGTGATACACACTCTCAAAGACAAACAATAACAAAAATAAACCGTGACAGAAGAACCGCCTTGAAACAGTCAGTGCCAAGAATTTTACTGTTGGTGGTAGTGGTGGCTTTAAATCGATTTTATGCGACCGCAATCCTCTCCCTTACTACTTCCGCCGCGATTTAAAAAAAAAATAATAATTTGTTCAGTTCACATGAAGGCCTCCTAACACATAAGTGCACAGACTCGGAGAACACAAAAAATAAACAACCACAGAGATGAAACAACGATTGGGACTCGACAGCAACAAACCACCGAAATGCTGTAGCAAAAGAAAACCAACAGTTAGACACCGACGGGTCCAACCAGAGACAGAACATCAGGTACCAACCAACATTACATAAATAAAGTAGAAGTAAAACAAAGATCAGGAATCGATACATTTAACTTACTCCACCCATCAAAGACACCAAAGGATAAGAAACACAAACATGAAGCGACCTTTACGCTGAAACCGTCATAGAATCTGACGCCTGACCAACCGGCGTGCAATTAAAGAGGGACGCATAGTTGTCAACCGGGATTGGGTTAACTACCATGCATGCAGTCTGTCGTACCACATTTAAGCTGTGCCCATTTTAGATCGAAAAATGATTTGACGAAATAGGGCACTGAAATCATTGGAAGTATATATTTTTCTGGATTATATACTAAATCACCATAAAATTTGGGTTCCGATAGACCTATTTGCAGAAGAGCATCATGTGAACAAGTCTGTGAAATGAAAACCCAACAAAACAGACGTGGATGCAATGATCAGGAATAAATACAATCAACAGCTCCCATCATGGACGCCGCAGAAAAAAACATGAAACAAAAGACCCTTATGAAAACATCACTAGCGGCAAGCCAAAAGGACAGTTACTTTCCCACGAAATGGTCGTAAGGCTATCCAAAATGAACTAATATATGTGACACAAACAACCAAAGACAAACCATGACAGAAAAAACGCCTTGGAACGGTTAGCGGAAGCGAATTCCACTGGAAGTGGGAGGGGGGGGGGGGCTTAAATCGATTTTACGTGGCCACATTCCTAGCTCTTACTTCCGTCGCGATTTAGAAAAATAATTTGTTCAGTCCGCATGAATGCCTTCTAAATCATCAGTGCAACATCTCCCTTAACACATATAATCAAACATCCAAAGAGATGAAACAACGGTGAGAACTCGATAGCAAGAAACCACTGAAATGCTGGAGGAAAAAAGAAAACCAACAAGTAGACTCCGATGGGCTCAACCAGAGACAGAGCATCAGGCACCAACCAACATTAACTTGAATTAGATCTCTCTAATTCTCAATAAGCTTTTACGCTGGAACCGTCATAGAATATGAGGCCTTACCCACCGGCTTGCAATTAAAGAGGGAAGCAAAGTTGTCAACCGTGATTGGGTTAACTACCATGCATGCAGTCTATCGTATAACATTTATGCTGTACCCAATCTTTTTATATCGAAGATTGAGTTTATGAAATTGGGTTCTGAAGTCATTCCGGTTATATAATGTATTGAATTTATATTCTAAGTCTCCATAAAATTCGGGTTCCGATGGACTTTGTTGCAGAAGGGATTTAAGTCCAATATTAAATTTTGAAATTAATTCAGAATGACGTCTATAAAATTTTGAAAAGGCTTTGCGTAATTTATGGTGCCGATAACCCTGATTAAGAAGTTTAACCGTTAATAATTTATTCCAAATGTTGAAGGCAGTTACACGACTACACAATCAAATTAAATGCGAAATAAAAACACCATAGGATGGCGCACGAGGAGCATCATCATCCAAAAAAGGAAAATTTCGAATCTCAAAATCAAAATCATTGCGTTATCATCAATTTTGAACGAAATAAACCCATCTACAATAGACAGATGCAAATCCAAAAACGGGGCTTCGGTATCAGACGAATTTGCTTTATTTAACTGAAGTTCATGGGGTATATTTGACTGATCAAACCATCGAAATAGGTATTATCATTTTTTTTATATAAATCATCCACATATCTTGAAGTGGCGCTAAAAGCTTCAATGATTTCAGACTGGTTTTCAGCAGAAAGGTGCATCATGAAGTCTCTCATTACAAAACAAAAACAAATCAGCCACAAATGGTGCTAAATTAGTAACCATCGGAATACCCAGTACTTGTCTAAATAACTTAGTACCAAATCTTATGTAAATATTGTCAAGTAGAAAGGTGAGAGCTTCACAAACTTTCTGACATTACCATAAAGTATAATTTTTATGCTCTTCAGAAGTGAAAAAAGCATTTCTCACATTGCATGCAAGATAGAGAGAGTCTACCCTTTCAAATGTCCATTCAATTAAATCATTCAGTTTTTCTTTTACACAGACAGCAACTTTGGTGGCTGAATGACAAATGTGGTAAACCCAACTAATATAGAGAAAACTCGGGTTTACGGAGGTATACATTATTGCTATTATTTCTGGTCCAGTACATAGGCTATGGGTACCGGATAGAACCGTCTCAATGTTTCGGTTCTACCGAGCACCAACAACATATGCTAGCAACATATTTAAGAAAGATATCACGTATTTTCATCAGAAAAGTGGCCATTTTGGAAAAAATGCTGTATGTCGCAAGGGTATGTTATCGTAATGTTTTAGTCCAACATTGAATTGTGAAATTGCAAGTAGAAGTAACACAAAGATCAGGAATCGATGCAATTAACATACTCCACCCATCAAAGACACCAAAGGGAAAGAAACACAAACATTAAGCGACCAGACCATAATGGAAAGTAGAAGTAAAACAAAGATCAGGAATCGATACAATTAACTTATTCCACCAATCAAATACACCAAAGGGAAATAAACACAAACATTTAGCGACCAGACCATAATGGAAACCTAAACAAAGTAAGGCTATAGGACAGTCACTCTCCCACAAAATGGCCATATGGCCATCCAAAATAAAAAGACACAAGTGATACACACAGTAAGTAACAAACAACAACATAAATAAACCGCCACAGAAGAACCGCCTTGGAACGGTCAGTGGAAAGATTTCCACTGGGGGGCTTAAATCGATTTTACGTGGCCACAATCCTAGCTCTTACTTCGGTCGCGATTTAGACAAACAATTTGTTCAGTCTGCATGAATGCCTCCTAACTCATCAGTGCAACATCTCCATGAACACAAATAATCAAAGAATCACAGAGGTGAGACAACGGTGAGGACTCGACACCAAGAAACCACTGAAATGCTTGAGCAAAAGAAAACCAACAGTTAGACTCCGATGGGCCCGACCAGAGACAGAGCATCAGGCACAAACCAACATTACCTTGAATTAGATCTCTCTAATTCTCAATAAGCCTTTACGTTGGAACCGTCATAGAATCTGAGGTCTGACCCAACGGCGTGCAATTAAAGAGGGAAGCAAAGTTGCCAACCGTGATTGGGTTAACAACCATGCTTGCAGTCTGTCGTATAATATCCATGTTGTACCCAATCTTTTATATCGAAGAATGATTTTACGAAATTGGGTGCTAAAGTCATTGCGGATATATATTTTTCTAAATTTATATACTAAGTCACCATAAAATTCGGGTTCCGATAGACCTTATTGCAGAAGAGATTTAAGTCCAATATTGAATATTGAAATTAAATCAGAATTGCGTCTATAAAATTTTGAAAAGGCTTTGCGTAGTTAATGATACCGATATCCCTGATTAAGAATTTTAGCCGTTAATAATTTATTACGAGTGTTGAAGTCAGTTACATGACTACACACTCTAGCAAATCGAATTAATTGCGAAATATAAACGCCATAGGATGGCGCACGAGGAACACCCATATTCAAAAAGGAAACCTAAACAAAGGAAGGCCATAAGGACAGTTACTTTCCCACAAAATGGCCATATGGCCATCCAAAATCAAAAGACACAAGTGATACACACAGTAAGTAACAAACAACAACATTAATAAACCGCCACAGTAGAACCATCTTGGAACGGTCAGTGGAAAGTTTTCCACTGGTTTGGGGGGGGGGGGGGAGGGGGCTTAAAACGATTTTACGTGGCCACAATCCTCGCCCTTACTTATTTTTCTGAATTTATATACTAAGTCACCATAACATTAGGGTTCCGATAGACCGTGTTGCAGAAGAAATTAAAGTCCAATATCGAATTTTGAAATTAAATCAGAATGGCGTTTATAAAATTTTGAAAAGGCTTTGCGTATTTTATGGTACCGATAACCCTGATTAAGAAGTTTAGCCGTTAATAATTTATTACGAGTGTTGAAGTCAGTTACATGACTACACACTCTAACAAATCGAATTAATTGCGAAATATAAACGGCGCACGAGGAACATCACTTTCCAAAAAAGGAAAATTTACAATCTCAAAATCAAAGTCATCGCGTTTAACATACATTTTGCACGAAACAAACCCATCTACAACAGAAAGATGTAAACCCAAAAACGGGGCCTCGGAATCAGAAGAATTTGCTTTATTTAACTGTAGTTGTGGGGGTGGGGGGAATCTGACTGATCAAACCATCGAAATAGGTATTATCAATATTTAATAAATCATCTAAATATCTAGAAGTGGAGCTAAAAGCTTCAATAATTTCAGATTGGTTATCAATGGAAAGCGACAACATGAACTCTCTTTCATAACAATACAAGAACAGATCAGCCACAAGAAGTGCGCAATTCGTACCCATCGGAATACCCACAATTTGTCTCAATAACTTAGTACCGAATCTAATATAAATATTGTCAAGTAGAAAGGTGAGGGCATCACACACTTTCTGACATGAGCAAAGAGTATAATTCTTATGCTCTTTAGAAGTGAAAAATGCATTTCTGACATTACATGCAAAGTAGAAGTAAAACAAAGATCAGGAATTGATACAATTAACTTACTCCACCCTCAAAAGACACCAAAGGGAAAGAAATACAAACATTAAGCGACCAGACCATAATGGAAACCTAAACAAAGGAAGGCCATAAGGACAGTTACTTTCCCACAAAATGGCCATATGGCCATCCAAAACCAAAAGACACAAGTGATACACACAGCAAGTAACAAACAACAACATAAATAAATCGCCACAGAAGAGCCGCCTTTGAACGGTCTGTGGAAGATTTCCACTGGGGGGCTTAAATCGATTTTACGTGGCCACAATCCTCGCCCTTACTTCCGTCGCGATTTAGACAAATAATTTGTTCAGTCCGCATGAAGGCCTCCTAACTCATCAGTGCAACATCTCCGTGAACACAAAAATCAAAGAACCACAGAGGTGAGACAAAGGTGAGGACTCGACAGCAAGAAACCACTGAAATGCTGGAGCAAAAGAAAACCAACAGTTAGACTCCGATGAGCCCGACCAGAGACAGAGCATCAGGCACCAACCAACATTATCTCTCTAATTTTCAATAAGCCTTTACGTTGGAGCCGTCGTAGAATCTGAGGCCTGACCCACCGGCGTGCAATTAAAGAGGGAAGCAAAGTTGCCAACCGTGATTGGGTTAACTACCATGCATGCAGTCTGTCGTATAATATCCATGTTGTACCCAATCTTTTTATATCGAAGAATGATTTTACGAAATTGGGTGCTGAAGTCATTGCGGTTAAATATTTTTCTGAATTTATATACTAAGTCACCATAAAATTCGGGTTCCGATAGACCTTGTTGCAGAAGAGATTTAAGTCCAATATTGAATTTTGAAATTAAATCAGAATGGCGTCTATAAAATTTTGAAAAGGCTTTGCGTAGTTTATGGTACCGATAACCCTGATTAAGGAGTTTAGCCGTTAATAATTTATTACGAGTGTTGAAGTCAGTTACATGACTACACACTCTAACAAATCGAATTAATTGCGAAATATAAACGGCGCACGAGGAACATCACCATCCAAAAAAGGAAAATTTACAATCTCAAAATCAAAGTCATCGCGTTTAACATACATTTTGCACGAAACAAACCCATCTACAACAGAAAGATGTAAACCCAAAAACGGGGCCTCGGAATCAGAAGAATTTGCTTTATTTAACTGTAGTTGTGGGGGTGGGGGGAATCTGACTGATCAAACCATCGAAATAGGTATTATCAATATTTAATAAATCATCTAAATATCTAGAAGTGGAGCTAAAAGCTTCAATAATTTCAGATTGGTTATCAATGGAAAGCGACAACATGAAGTCTCTTTCATAACAATACAAGAACAGATCAGCCACAAGAAGTGCGCAATTCGTACCCATCGGAATACCCACAATTTGTCTCAATAACTTAGTACCGAATCTAATATAAATATTGTCAAGTAGAAAGGTGAGGGCATCACACACTTTCTGACATGAGCAAAGAGTATAATTCTTATGCTCTTTAGAAGTGAAAAATGCATTTCTGACATTACATGCAAAGTAGAAGTAAAACAAAGATCAGGAATTGATACAATTAACTTACTCCACCCTCAAAAGACACCAAAGGGAAAGAAATACAAACATTAAGCGACCAGACCATAATGGAAACCTAAACAAAGGAAGGCCATAAGGACAGTTACTTTCCCACAAAATGGCCATATGGCCATCCAAAACCAAAAGACACAAGTGATACACACAGCAAGTAACAAACAACAACATAAATAAATCGCCACAGAAGAGCCGCCTTTGAACGGTCAGTGGAAGATTTCCACTGGGGGGCTTAAATCGATTTTACGTGGCCACAATCCTCGCCCTTACTTCCGTCGCGATTTAGACAAATAATTTGTTCAGTCCGCATGAAAGCCTCCTAACTCATCAGTGCAACATCTCCGTGAACACAAAAATCAAAGAACCACAGAGGTGAGACAACGGTGAGGACTCGACAGCAAGAAACCACTGAAATGCTGGAGCAAAAGAAAACCAACAGTTAGACTCCGATGAGCCCGACCAGAGACAGAGCATCAGGCACCAACCAACATTATCTCTCTAATTTTCAATAAGCCTTTACGTTGGAGCCGTCATAGAATCTGAGGCCTGACCCACCGGCGTGCAATTAAAGAGGGAAGCAAAGTTGCCAACCGTGATTGGGTTAACTACCATGCATGCAGTCTGTCGTATAATATCCATGTTGCACCCAATCTTTTTATATCGAAGAATGATTTTACGAAATTGGGTGCTGAAGTCATTGCGGTTAAATATTTTTCTGAATTTACATACTAAGTCACCATAAAATTCGGGTTCCGATAGACCTTGTTGCAGAAGAGATTTAAGTCCAATATTGAATTTTGAAATTAAATCAGAATGGCGTCTATAAAATTTTGAAAAGGCTTTGCGTAGTTTATGGTACCGATAACCCTGGTTAAGGAGTTTAGCCGTTAATAATTTATTACGAGTGTTGAAGTCAGTTACATGACTACACACTCTAGCAAATCGAATCAATTAATATAAACGCCATAGGATGGCGCACGAAGAACATCACCATCCAAAAAAGGAAAATTTACAATCACAAAATCATAGTCATCGCGTTTATCATAAATTTTGCACGAAACAAATCCATCTACAATAGATAGATGTAAATCCAAAAACGCGGCCTCGGTATCAGAAGAATTTGCTCTGTTTATCTGAAGTTTTAGGGGGTAAATCTGACTGATCAAACCATCAAAATAGGTATTATCAATATTTAATAAATCATCTAAATATCTAGAAGTAGAGCTAAAAGCTTCAATAATTTCAGATTGGTTATCAATGGAAAGCGACAAAATGAAGTCTCTTTCATAACAATACAAGAACAGATCAGCCACAAGAGGTGCGCAATTAGTACCCATCGGAATACCCACAATTTGTCTAAATAACTAAGTACCGAATCTAATATAAATATTGTCAAGTAGAAAGGTGAGGGCATCACACACTTTCTGACATGACAAAAGTGTATAATTCTTATGCTCTATAGAAGTGAAAAATGCATTTCTGACATTACATGCAAGATAGAGAGAATCTTCTCTGTGAAAAGCCCATTCAATTAAATCATTAAGCTTTTCTTTTATAAGATTATGAGGAAGTGTAGTGTAAAGAGTGGAAAAATCGTAGGTAGACAGACTAGAAGCACGAAAATGTCTAGATTTCAATTTATTTAAAACCTCATTCGAATTTTTTATAGACCAAAACAGATTTCTTCCTGATCTTTCAAAGACTTTATCACAATATTTAATTACATGCATTTTAATAGCAGTAAGACAGGAAGTTAATAATTTAGAAAGTTCAGTGGTAGTGCAAGAGCTAGAATTTGCAAAAAACCGTGCTTTGTAAGGTTTTTTATGAAGTTTTGGTAACCAGTATAGCGTAGGAAGCTTGTCTTGGCCTTCGTTAACACACACAGCAAACTTGGTGGCTGAAAGACAAACATGTTTATCTACTATAGCTCTCTCTTCAGCTAAAGGCTGAAGTTCATAGGCCTTAGTACCACCAAGCTTCTGCTTAAGCGTGTTAACATAGTGGAGCCGTCACACAACGACGACGTTGTTAGCGGCCTTGTCTGCAGGGGCCAAAACACACTTCTTATGAAATTCTTGAGTACCTAGTTTAAGATGACGTAAAGACGTCTTGGGCTTAGGAGGTAATAAGTTAGTATTTTGAGAATAGAAAGAAATGCGTTTATTCACTAGTTTTAAAATGCTAAGTTTCCAGTCCTTACGGGCTTTATGCTCAACATACTCTCGCTGACACCATCGATTACCGAATTCATTCAAGGCAGCAGCGATTTCATCTCTACATTTAGTTTATACTAATTTATTTTAGTTCGATTGCGATGAAAGCTTTAAGCTTATTGAATCGCTCTCGAACACTCATTCCGGGTGTTTTCACGTGCGGGCGAGCGAGAGGCAGTGACTTTTACACCACTGCTACCCATTTACACCTGGGTGGAGTGAGGCAGTGTCATTACGTGTCTTGCCCAAGGACACACCTCGATACCGGTGGCCGGATTCGAACGAACAACCTCTCGATCATAAGTCGAACGCGCTAACCACTGCGCTATCGGGGCTGACATCTCTACATTTACTGAAATCAATTTTAGAAGGAAACCGATATTTCGGTCCTTTAGAAATTATATTCCTTATCCTAGAATCAGGAATAATTTTCAAATTGCCAGTAATTACATGACCAGCAGCAGGATAGCAATACTTTGAGTTTTTACAATCACATGAATCAGGAGTATTAGTATCAATATGAAGATCTGAAACAAGTTTATTGAAATTAAAAATGATAGATCTAACAGGTTTGTTATATTTATAGCAAATTATAGGTGTTTCAGTATTTTGAAAATAAGCAGGAATGGAAGAAAGCACCGATCTCTCACGGAAGATACTGGGCAAATCTATGAAATCCATACCCTTATTAATGAAGGATATTTTGAAGAAATGGCGTTTATGATTAATTTCAGAATCAATGTAAGGACGGAGAGTATGCTGAGTATAGCCTCTAGTTAAGAGAGCTGCATCATATAACTGATGAGAACTATCGTAGAATTTATTCGCCTCGGTGTCAAGATAGAGATAATCTTCTCTTTGAAAAGTCCATTCAATTAAATCATTAAGCTTTTCTTTTATAAGATTATGAGGAAGTGTAGTGTAAAGAGTGGAAAAATCGTAAGTAGACAGACTTGAAGCACGAAAACGTCTGGATTTCAATTTATTTAAAACCTCATTTGTATTTTTATAGACCAAAACAGATTTCTTCCTGATCTTTCAAAGCCTTTATCACAGTATTTAATCGCATGCGTTTTAATAGCAGTAAGACAGGAAGTTAATAATTTAGAAAGTTCAGTGGTAGTGCAAGAGCTAGAATTTGCAATAAACCGTGCTTTGTAAGGTCTTTTATGAAGTTTTGGTAACCAGTTTAGCGTAGGAAGCTTGTCTTGGACTTCTGTAACACACACACCGAGGTGAATAAATTCTACGACAGTTCTAATCAGTTATATGATGCGGCTCTCTTAACTAGAGGCTATACTCAGCATACTCTCCGTCCTTACATTGATTATGAAATTAATCATAAAAGCCATTTCTTCAAAATTCTACGACAGTTCTAATCAGTTATATGATTCAAATACATTGTATAAAAATGAACACTTTCAGATGAATAACTGAGCTATTTTTCTTAATTCTGCACAAAACATAGATTGTTGGTGGCTGAATGACAAAGATGTTCATCTACTATAGCTCTCGCTTCAGCTAAAGGCTGAAGTTCATAGGCCTTAGTACCACCAAGCTCCTGCTTAAGCGTGTTAACATAGTGGAGCCGTCACACAACGATGACGTTGTTAGCGGCCTTGTCTGCAGGGGCCAAAACAAACTTCTTATGAAATTCTTGAATACCTAGTTTAAGATGACGTAAAGAAGTCTTGGGCTTAGGATGTATTAAGTCAGTATTTTGAGAATAGAAAGAAATGCGTTTATTCACTAGTTTTAAAATGCTAAGTTTCCAGTCCTTAAGGGCTTTATGCTCAACATACTCTCGCTTACACCATCGATTACCGAATTCATTCAAGGCAGCAGCGATTTCATCTCTACATTTACTGAAATCAATTTTAGAAGGAAACCGATATTTCGGTCCTTTAGAAATTATATTCCTTATCCTAGAATCAGGAATAATTTTCAAATTGCCAGTAATTACATGACCAGCAGCAGGATAGCAATACACTGAGTTTTTACAATTACATGAATCAGGAGTATTAGTACCAATATCAAGATCTGAAACAAGTTTATTGAAATTAAAAATGATAGATCTAACAGATTTGTTATATTTATAGCAAATTATAGGTGTTTCAGTATTTTGAAAATAAGCAGGAATAGAAGAAAACACCGAGCTCTCACGGGAAATACTGGGCAAATCTGTAAAATCCTTATTAATGAAAGATATTTTGAAGAAATGACGTTTATGATTAATTTCATAATCAATGTAAGGACGGAGAGTATGCTGAGTATAGCCTCTAGTTAAGAGAGCCGCATCATATAACTGATTAGAACTGTCGTAGAATTTATTCACCTCGGTGTCCAGAAGACGTAAAACAGAAACGGGTAATGAACTAAGAAATGAAAGCATAGAGTGGCGTCCATGATTTAATAATATAATTGACAGTCACTTCAGTCTAGTATTGTTTCGTTTAAACGCACGTAATTTATGTTTAAAGTTACCATTTTTCCTGGTGCCGTGATATCTAGTTCTGCGTTTTCGACATTCCAGGAGCGAGAAAATATCAAAGTCCGGCATTCTGGAAATATTACCCTCATGATAAACGTTGTCATTGAATCCCAGTGGAAAATGGGTCTGTAAAAACCAGTGAATGAATTCCACTGGGGGAGGGGGCTTAATCGGAATGACGTCTGTTAAATTTAGAAAGGGCTTTGCGTAGGACATATATTGTTTGCATAGAAATTTGCACTGGTCTGTATGGTGATAAGGGTTAAAATACCAATCACAGCCTCATCTGGATCTACACTGTAAAGTAGTGTCTTTTCCGATAAGTGAAAATATAAAATCATTCTGGATGGCAAACAGTGTAGTTCCAGATGAGACGCTTCGTCTGGATGTACAACAATGAACAGAAATTTGATTTACTTAGTTTGTAAAGTATTGGGTTGCAAATTCAATCATTAACGGTAGAGAGATCCATCGTGGGCATCCTCATCCGTATCTACACTGCTTGCAGATATATCATGACCCAGCGGGCCGGTAGGGTTGACATTACAGGACTTTGGACAAATCCCTGAGACCGAACCCCAAGAACACCCTCTAAATCCCCAGTGGTAACAAAAAAGTAATAAAAAAGCCTATTCAAATACATTGTATAAAAAATAAACAATTTCAGATGAATAATTCAGCTATTTTTCTTAGTTCTGCACAAAACATAGATTGTTGGTGCTCGTTTGAACCCCCTCGATGAGGCGAATATGCACTGTACTGGTTAACCGCTTACATATAAGCTTGCTCACGATAAGTGTGGACAGGTAAACTAACCGGCTCAAAACTGACCAAAATAGTGTTGACTGGGCCGTTAAACGCCAATACAAACAAACAACATCAATTGATGGCTTCAAACTGCCAATTAATTTTTCATGGTGGTTTTAATCGCCATTTAATCGCCATTTCACAGTTAATGATTTTGATATTTTTTGTCCTTTTGACATATTTGCCACCCATTCATAATGAATGAAAACATAAATGTAATAAAACTGAGACAAAATAATAATAAAATAAATTAAAGAAATCCGAGAAATATAATCACTGTATCAAGTATATTATCCGTATGTTGTTTATTATTAGTAATTACAAAATAAATACAAAAAAGCTTTACAGGTTTGATACGATTTCTGGTACATATAATGTGGACTTAGCGATTTTTGCATCATGAACTGCAGTACTGAAAAACAGCTAATAAAAGATGTTTAAGCTCTCGGGGAAGCAATTTAATATTTTTCAGTAGAAATAAACTTTATATCATCGTAAACTTTGAACAACAGTCTAACAGTATATAACAGTGACATAATTCCAAACAAATCGTTTCTATTTAATATTGGCAAACGAACATGGAAATCTGCACGTTTTTTTTAATACATTGCCGTCTATAGAGTATATAGGCATGTTATTATATTGCAGATGGAAGCAATAAATTTAAATTATTCATCACTTTGAAATGCACCAAATAAAGTAGAAGTAAAACAAAGATCAGGAATCGATACAATTAACTTACTCCACCCATCAAAGACACCAAAGGGAAAGAAACACAAACATTAAGCGACCAGACCATAATGGAAACCTAAACAAAGGAAGGCCATAAGGACAGTCACTTTCCCACAAAATGGCCATATGGCCATCCAAAATAAAAAGACACAAGTGATACACACAGTAAGTAACAAACAACAGCATAAATAAACCGCCACAGAAGAACCGCCTTGGAACGGTCAGTGGAAAGATTTCCACTGGGGGGCTTAAATCGAGTTACGGGGCCACAATCCTCGCCCTTACTTCTGTCGCGATTTAGACAAATAATTTGTTCAGTCCGCATGAAGGCCTCCTAACTCATCTGTGCAACATGTCCGTGAACACAAATAATGAAAGAACCACAGAGGTGAGACAACGGTGAGGACTCGACAGCAAGAAACCACTGAAATGCTGGAGCAAAAGTAAACCAACACTTAGACTCCGATGGGCCCGACCAGAATAATTTTCTTACATGAGGATAACAGTGACATTTTTCTATAGTTAAGGATAAATAAGATACGAGGAATTTAATATTTTTTTTCCTTCATAATTTTAATATGAAAAACTTTCAAAATATACAGGTAACTAACTGCCAATTTCCTACGGAAATCGATATTCAACTCGGTAATTTCCGGCGAATGAATAAAAAAATTTAACATGTTTATGAAACCGATAATCCTGATTAAGAAGTTTAGCAGTTAACAATTATAACAAGTGTTGAAGTCAATTTCATGACTAGACACTCTTACAAATCGAATTAATTGTGAAATATAAACGCCATAGGATGCCGCACGAGGAACATCGCCATACAAGAAAGGAAAATTTACAATTTCAAAATCAAAATCAACGCGTTTAACATAGATTTTGCAGGACTCAAATCCTTCTTCAATAGCTAGATGTAAATCCAAACTCGGGGCCTCGGTATCAGCAGAATTTGCTTTATTTAACTGGGGATAAATTTGACTGATCAACTATCGAAATAGGTACAGATTAAGAGGCAAGACATGGTTCTAGACACAAACGGCCTGAAAAGGGCAGAATCACTAAGAGTATATGCTCTTCTGAAACTGGCACAATAAGGATGGACAGGCCACCTGATAAACGGTTGTCAAAGAAAATTTTCTATGGAAAATTAAATACAGGCAACCGCTCCCATGGTGGTCAGAAACGGCGTTACAAGGATACCCTCAAAGTCTCCCTCAAGACCTTCTACATAGCAACAGAATCGTGGGAACAAAAGCACAGGATCGAGCAAATTGGCAAGGCCTTATCAGAAGGGGTGCTAGTGTATACGAGGCAAAAACGAATCAGCGAAGCCGAATATAAACTTGCACAGCGCAAGCCCAGAGCACCAACAGAGCTGTCTGTCTCTGACCTTCGGCGCTCTATCTGCATAAGACAATTCAGAGCTAGATTGTGTCTCATCAGCCATCTTAGAACACACACACATTAGCATTTCGCGCATGTGAGTTAGTTAGTTTTAGTTTTACGTCCCACCAACAGCTAAGGTCATACGGAGACGGGACCTCGGTTTAAAGACTCATCCGAAAGTCTGGAGAAGCCCGGGATCGATCCTGCGATCCCTGGTTTACAAGGCGAGTAGCGTAACCACTGCACCACGGAGGCTTCTTTCGCGCATGTGATAAAGCTTTGTTAATTATCAGTAATGGCAGACAAACTATTATAATTTGTGACAGGAGAGAGGCGTGTTTCATACATTTCATATGAATTGGCCGTGAACGAGAGTAAGAGTCCATATATTTGCAAAGATAAGAGTCCCAATCATTACGAAAACACGCATATACAAATACATTGTAAACTTAACCACCGAAAACACAAAAATTTTAAGATGAAAAATTGTGATATTCTTATTATTTCTGCTCAAAACATAGATTGTGGGTACTCGTAAGAACCGCCTCGTCGAGGCGTTTCTAATGAGTACCCACAATCTATAGTTTAGAGCAGAAATAAGAAAAATAAGGTTTATATGATGCGGCTCTCTTAATTAGAGGCTATACTCAGCATACTCTCCGTCCTTACATTGATTCTGAAATTAATCATAAACGCCATTTCTTCAAAATATCCTTCATTAATAAGGGTATGGATTTCATAGATTTGCCCAGTATCTTCCGTGAGAGATCGGTGCTTTCTTCCATTCCTGCTTATTTTCACAATACTGAAACACCTATAATTTGCTATAAATATAACAAACCTGTTAGATCTATCATTTTTAATTTCAATACACTTGTTTCAGATCTTGATATTGATACTAATACTCCTGATTCATGTGATTGTAAAAACTCAAAGTATTGCTATCCTGCTGCTGGTCATGTAATTACTGGCAATTTGAAAATTATTCCTGATTCTAGGATAAGATTTCTAAAGGACCGATATATCGGTTTCCTTCTAAAATTGATTTCAGTAAATGTACAGATGAAATCGCTGCTTCCTTGAATGAATTCGGTAATCGATGGTGTCAGCGAGAGTATGTTGAGCATAAAGACCTTAAGGACTGGAAACTTAGTATTTTAAAACTAGTGAATAAACGCATTTCTTTCTATTCTCAAAATACTAACGTATTACATCCTAAGCCCAAGACGTCTTTACGTCATCTTAAACTAGGTATTCAAGAATTTCATAAGAAGTTTGTTTTGGCCCCTGCAGACAAGGCCGCTAACAACGTCGTCGTTGTGTGACGGCTCCACTATGTTAACACGCTTAAGCAGGAGCTTGGTGGTACTAAGGCCTATGAACTTCAGCCTTTAGCTGAAGAGAGAGCTATAGTAGATAAAACATGTTTGTCTTTCAGCCATCAAGTTTGCTGTGTGTGTTAACGAAGGCCAAGACAAGCTTCCTACGCTATACTGGTTACCAAAACTTCATAAAAAAAACCTTACAAAGCACGGTTTATTGCAAATTCTAGCTCTTGCACTACCACTGAACTTTCTAAATTATTAACTTCCTGTCTTACTGCTATTAAAACGCATGTAATTAAATATTGTGATAAAGTCTTTGAAAGATCAGGAAGAAATCTGTTTTGGTCTATAAAAATTCGAATGAGGTTTTGATTAAATTGAAACCTAGACATTGTCGTGCTTCTAGTCTGTCTACCTACGATTTTTCCACTCTTTACACTACACTTCCTCATAATCTTATAAAAGAAAAGCTTAATGATTTAATTGAATGGGCTTTTCACAGAGAAGATTCTCTCTATCTTGCATGTAATGTCAGAAATGCATTTTTCACTTCTAAAGAGCATAAGAATTATACACTTTGGTCATGTCGGAAAGTGTGTGATGCCCTCACCTTTCTACTTGACAATATTTATATTAGATTCGGTACTAAGTTATTTAGACAAATTGTGGGTATTCCGATGGGTACTAATTGCGCACCTCTTGTGGCTGATCTGTTCTTGCATTGTTATGAAAGAGACTTCATTTTGTCGCTTTCCATTGACAACCAGTCTGAAATTATTGAAGCTTTTAGCTCTACTTCTAGATATTTAGATGATTTATTAAATATTGATAATACCTATTTTGATGGTTTGATCAGTCAGATTTACCCCCTAGAACTTCAGTTAAATAAAGCAAATTCTTCTGATACCGAGGCCCCGTTTTTGGATTTACATCTATCTATTGTAGATGGATTTGTTTCGTGCAAAATTTATGATAAACGCGATGACTTTGATTTTGAGATTGTAAATTTTCCTTTTTTGGATGGTGATGTTCCTCGTGCGCCATCCTATGGCGTTTAGATTTCGCAATTAATTCGATTTGCTAGAGTGTGTAGTCATGTAACTGACTTCAACACTCGTAATAAATTATTAACGGCTAAACTCCTTAATCAGGGTTATCGGTACCATGAACTACGCAAAGCCTTTTCAAAATTTTATAGACGCCATTCTGATTTAATTTCAAAATTCAATATTGGACTTAAATCTCTTCTGCAACAAGGTCTATCGGAACCCGAATTTTATGGTGACTTGGTTGGTGCCTGATGCTCTGTCTCTGGTCGGGCTCATCGGAGTCTAACTGTTGGTTTCCTTTTGCTCCAGCATTTCAGTGGTTTCTTGCTGTCGAGTCCTCACCGTTGTCTCACCTCTGTGGTTCTTTGATTTTTGTGTTCACGGAGATGTTGCACTGATGAGTTTGGAGGCCTTCATGCGGACTGAACAAATTATTTGTCTAAATCGCGACGGAAGTAAGGGCGAGGATTGTTGCCACGTAAAATCGATTTAAGCCCCCCAGTGGAAATTTTCCACTGACCGTTCCAAGGCGGCTCTTCTGTGGCGATTTATTTAGGTTGTTGTTTGTTACTTACTGTGTGTATCACTTGTGTCATTTGGTTTTGGATGGCCATATGGCCATTTTGTGGGAAAGTAACTGTCCTTATGGCCTTCCTTTGTTTATGTTTCCATTATGGTCTGGTCGCTTAATGTTTGTATTTCTTTCCCTTTGGTGTCTTTTATGGGTGGAGTAAGTTAATTGTATCAATTCCTGATCTTTGTTTTACTTCTACTTTACCCCTGTAAACCCGTTTTACTATATAAAAGTGGGGTTCAAGGGGATTTAAATTATATAGGCGTGTTTTCGTGATGAATAACAACAATGAGCGGCCCCAGCCCATCGGGTATTGAAGAAATATATGGGCTGCATGATGCTTCCACGCAGAGCTGAAACCGACCGCACACAAGTATACTATACTGGTAAACCGCTTAGAGGATCAAAAGCTGCCCATGTAAAGCGGTGCGAGTCGTCCCGTCCATGCTTATAAACCCTATTCGTTTCATTGGGCGACAAGGCTTGAGATGTCATTTCATCTCAATGTCTTAAAAATATAGATTGTGTGTACTCGTTAGAACCGCCTCGATGAGGCGGTTCTAACGAGTGCCCACAATCTACATTTTGAGCAGAAATAAGAAAAATATCACAATTTTTCATCATAAATTTTCATTTTTTCGGCGATAAAAGTGGCAATGTATTTGTATAGGCATGTTTGCGTAATGCATGAGGGTGAAAATTTTAGAGATGTTACGATAAAGCAGGATATCGAATACGACGTAATTCTTAAGCACACACGATTTTAGATCCCAGAATTGCTTGATTGTGTTTAATCCGATTTTATCTTGAATGAACCATCGGGAGAAAAGACACCAAAATCCAGCATTCATAGACAACAACCTAATTCCATAGGCTCATTTAATAAGGTCTTCCATAAGTAGTATTTCTTTTCAAGTCTGATACGGCATAAGAATTTTTGTTTGTTTGATTTGAGGTTTAACGTCCCCGTCAACACTGTAAAGGTCATTTTGGAGACGTTGCTTCCAATTTTGTGGGACTTTTACCCGACATTGAGATGAAATGACATCTCAAGCCCTATCACCCAATGAAACGAATAGGGTTTATAAGCATGGACGGTCCGCCTCGCACCGCGGTTCCTTGACAGGCTTAGGTCCTCTAAGCGGTTTTCCAGTACTAGTGTGCGGGCCGGATTCAGCTCTGCGTGGAAGCTTCATGCAGCCCATATATTTCTTCAAGCCCCTATGGACGGGGGCTTTGCATAAGAATTAACTAATGCAAAGACACATTCAGCCAACCTGGGAGGGAGGGGTGGGTCGCGGGAATGTGTGTGTGGTGGGGGGGGGGTCTTTAGTTTGCAGGAGTCATACCCCAACCCGCATACCCCAACGTCACAAAAGTCCATATTTGAGTCACTGTTAAGAGCCTCACCCCTAAATCATATATATCTATATTCCATATGCTAAGACGCATTTAGTGACACAAACCTGGGTTCCCAGGCCATGCCCCACCCTTCCAATAAATATAAAGCCATATATCTCAGAAACCGTTCCTACCACCATTCCTTGACTATATGTTATATTGTTCTTCTGTTCCTTATGATGAGACTCATTCAGTCATACCAACTTTGGCTCGGGCAAGTTGTTGATGCCACGTCCAACCCATTCACTTCATAAAAGGCCATACGTTACGCAAACACGCCTATACAAATACATTGCCACCTTTATCACCGAAAAAATGAAAATTTTAAGATGAAAAATTGTCATATTTTTCTTATTTCTGCTCAAAATATAGATTGTGGGCACTCGTTAGAACAGCCTCATCGAGGCGGTTCTAACGAGTACCCACAATCTACATTTTAGAGCAGAAATAAGAAAATAAGGTATACCCCCGGAAACCCCAGTTTTACTATATAAAAGTAGGGTTCAATAGGGTCAAAATTATATAAGCGTGTTTTCGTGATGTATCTCAGAAACCATTCAGATCCTCACCTCATAGTTATATTTATTCTTGTCCCTTATGGTTAGACACATTCGGTCACATCATCTTGTGGGGAGTGCAGGGGCCATTCATCTCCCCTCCACTTCATGAAAGGGCCTCATATCTCAGAAACCGTTCAGATATCCACCCCTAAACAATATATATTCTTTGTTCTTATGATAAGACACATTCAATGGCCAAGTTCTGCAACGGAAGGTCAGGTGGTTTTTCTCCGGGTACTACGGTTTTCGCCCACCTATGATTAACGATCGGCTCGATATGAGTGAAATATTCTTGATAGGGCCGTAAAACCAACACCGCCCCCCCACCCCCCCCCCCCCAAAAAAAAAAAAAAAAAAAAAAAAAAAAAAACAATCGGTGACAACAACATCGGGGGTTCCTGTGGTCAGCCGCTTAAAAAGCTTCATATCTCAGAAACCGTATAGATCCCCACCCCTCAACCAAAAAATATTAGCCGGTCTCGGTAGCTCAGTCGGATGTGCTTCTGACTGGTGATCAGGAGACGCGGGTTCGATTCCTGCCGGGTCGGCAACATTATTTAATGGAGGTTGATCATGAAATCTTTTCTAGTGTCAGTTTCTCTCTTCTGTTGATTCAAGAAGGTCAGAATGTGCACTGTACTTGTTAACCTTTTGCGTATAAGCCTGTCAAGGGAAAGTGTTAATAGAGGAAACTGACCGGCTCAAAAATAACCTAAAATAGTGTTGACTGGGCCGTTAAACTACAATAAAAACAAACAAACCAAAACTATTCTTGTACCTTATGATAAGACACATTCAGTGACACATAACAGGGTTTCATTGGGTCCATGACCAAGCCCTCTACTTTATATCTGATTCAGAGTCCACATGGGTGCACATTTAGGGGATAACTGTATTGAACATTGTCATTTGGGGTGGTAGATCGGAGGTTTTGCGGTCGGAATTTTCGTTTTACGGCGACGTAATTTGCGACCGTAAAACTGACGATTTACCTCCCCAAATGACAATTTTCAATACAGTTATCCCCATTCTAATGCATTTTTTCGGTTGTTAAGCTAAAAATTGGACTATTTTGCACAAGGCGGCATCCGCGGTGAGCTGCGTAAAACCAAATGCCAGCCAATGAAAGGCGACGTTACGTGATGACGTCGGGTTTCCGACAGTATATCGCAGAATATACTGTCGCAAATTTTTGACGTTATCCAATCAGACGTCGCGTTACATGCGCAAGTTCATTAGAAGTGAGTATGGGATTCATTAGGGAGACTTTAGCATTGGTAGATTAAATCATATCACGTCAAAATACATGGCTACCAGTGGGCATTGAACACCTGAGCTCTGGTTAGCATAGTGGCCCTAACCCTTAGGATGCCGAACCCTTAGGATGCCGTTCACAACAATTGTCATCTGCTTTGTTGTCTGCTAGTAGCATTCAAAGTCATTGTTGCAAACAGTACAATTCTAGATAAGACTGAACCTTCAGGATCGAGACATTTATGCAAAAATATGTTAGTCCTTATGTAGGCGTCTCTTGCCTGATGCCTCCAGTTGACCTGCCTCATGATCTGCGTCGGTCTCTGTGTGCTCGGAGGGGGATGTGCTGTGTTTGCGGGGACTTGTCCATCATCCGTTTCGGTTTCAGAATTTTGGGGTTGAGACACACTGATGAAGATTAAATATCAGAAAGGCCTCTGTGTCACTAAATTTGGTATTGTTACGCCTTAATTTGAAAAGTTTTCAAAAAGTGAAAGCAGATGTCACAAACTTGCGACATTTTCAGATGCAGTTTTTCTTGGCATTTAATGGGTAATCACTTTTTGTGCATTCAAGGGCACATACCACATAGTCTCATATCACAGAGCTTGTACAGAAACTCTATCATATTAATATGCAGTCTGCTGTCATGGACAAATACTTCAGCAAAAATGGGTACACTCTACAATTTTGCCGTTGACAGAGAAATGTTGTAAATTTTTGCAAAGGTGGGAGGTGCTAAATATTGCAAAATTTGAAAAAAGTGTCAATAAAGTGATTTATTGTAGTATAGTTTACATTTATACTGACAACTTCCAAAAAAAAATCATATGCTTTTTTATATGTTTTCCAATTATATGCCTCACCATTAAGTTAATCTATTATCAAATTTAGGTCTTGCCTGAAATGGAATTACCCCCACACACAGACCTCACCATAAAATTGTTACTAAGTTATAGATTCTAATTATATTTTATCCACTTCCTTTTTATTCACATCTGTGTGGTTTTATGATCAAATATCAGCAGATTTATACATTTTAAGAGCATCGGTGTGCAACCCGCAGTAAAGCAATATTGTATAGTAGGTCATCGAGACTCCAAGAAACCCGAACAAAAACGTTGATAGAAAGGAAAAAGCCATTCAGGACACCAAATCAATCAAGAAACAAAATCCATTGAAATCCTGTTTTATTCAGCCGGTTGTCAGTAGCCTCACATACTGGTGACAGCCGGTTATCAGCATCCTCACAGGATTGTGACAACCGGCTGTCGGCAGCCTCGCAGGCTGATGACAGCCGGTTGTCAGCAGACTGGTGACAACCGGTTGTCTGCAGCCTCTCAGGCTGGTGACAACTGGTTGTCAGTAGCCGTCGAAAATAAAATAATAACCGAGAGCTGGATATAGGGCATGAAATATTGAGCTCCGCTTAGATTGTGTCGGACAATCACGCAGCTCTAAAACCCTTAGGATGGGGTACTTACGTGCAACTGGTCAGATGTCACTCCCATTAACGTGCGACCAAAGACCAAAGCGATGCAATGGTTTCGGGGTGCATAGGCCGAATACAAATAGCTAGAAAAAGTTTCCACTATGATTACATTCGCCACTTGAACAACGAATCATCAGGTCAGCAATCCGTGCACATATCTAAACCCCACTTTATATGGAGAAAAGTTTGGTTTACGGATGTACTAATTATTTTCGTTATGTTTTGCTCCAAGACATAGGCAGTGGATACTCGTTCGAACCGCCTCAGACAGTACAATGCATATAAGTTTTTTGGTTTCCTCGGGCGGCAGGGCTTGAGATGTCATTTCAATATCGGGTAAAAGTCCCGCAAAATTGGAAGCAACGTATCCAAAATGACCAAAGAGTGTTGACGGGGACAATAAGCATCAATTCAAACAAAGTTCCTTATTTAAATTATTATCATTATTATAAGTAGTAATAGTAGTAGTAGTTTGTTTGCTTGACTCCCCGTCAAAGCTATTTAACTAATTGTGGAGAAGCCTCCGTGGAGCAGTGGTTACGCTACTCGCCTTGTAAACCAGGGGTCGCAGGATCGATCCCGGGCTTCTCCAGACTTTCGGATGAGTCTTTATACCGAGGTCCCGTCTCCGTATGACCTTAGCTGTTGGTGGGACGTAAAACTAAAACTCACTCACTTAACTAATTGTGGAGACTTTGCTTTAAAATCGAACTTTGACCCCGAATTGAGATGAAATGACATCTAAAAATAGAAGTGGAGGCAATGATCAGAAATCGATACAATTTTCCCCCCAGCTCCCATCAGAGACACCAAAGGGAAAAAACACAAACATGAAACAGCAGACCCCAATGGAAACATCAATAGCGGAATGCCAAAGGGACAGTTACTCTGCGACAAAATAGCCAATAGGCTATCCAAAATAAAATAACATTAGCGACACAAACACCCAAAGACAAACCATAACAAAAATAAATCGCGACAGAAGAACCGCCTTGGAACGGTCAGCGACTGTGTGTGTGTCGTAGGGGGGGGGGGGGGGGGAGTGCTTAAATCGATTTTACGTGGCCACAATCCTCGCCTATACATCCGTCGCGATCAAGACAAATAATTTGTTCAGTGCCCATGAAGGCCTCCAAACTCATCAGTGCAACATCTCCGTGAACACAAAAATCAAACAAGCACAGAGATAAATTGCGACGGAAGGGCGAAGATTGCAGCTGCATAAAATCGATTTAATCCCCAAAACCCCAGCAACCCCAACCCCCAACAAAGGAATTAGTTTCACTGACTGTTCCAAGGAGGGTCTTCTATCGCGATTTTATTTTTGTTATGTCTTATGGATAGCTTTGACTAAAGTGTTTATAGCAATTGTAAGCCTGTAAGTTAGCATATTAACTGCGTATCTCCAAAGTTGGCACGTTTGAAACTCAGCTTCCTATACAAACAGTGTACAATGTATTACGTTTCTTACGCACCCAAAAGATCTTTTAATATTGTACGTAAGATCATTGGACCCAACCTTACTTTATTCACGAAGTCTACAGACTTAATAGGCTCTCAATCAAAATGTGGTGTGCAAATCGTTTTCTTATACTGAACTGCTATAGAAGAAAAAATACACCGTTTTATTTATAGACCATGTACAATCTTCCTGTAAGAATTGTACTGTGTAATTGGAAACAATTTTAATATTAGTGACTATGAATTGTTAGATCATTGAAAAGTTCGAATCACAAAAACTTTTACAGACTTTCACCAGAAAAGTAACGATTTTTTTAGATAAAATTGGATACACTATGGCGCACGGGTGTGGTCCGTCGAAACATAAGGCAAACGCGCCACAGGCGAGATAGGCTATTAAAGTTTGATTTGTTTTGTTTGTTGTTGTTTTGTTGTTGTTGTTGTTTTATTTTGTTTGCCTTCTGTTTTGATTTTTTTTTCCTGTATTGCAACCAAACATATGCTCTTGTAAACCACATTAGTCTAAATAAAATGGGGCCTATAAGCCTATCCTTTACATAGAGGATCTTACATGAGTGCTCATGTATTATTGAATTTATTGAACGAGTTGAGGATAAGGGATAAAATGCGAGGCTTTGCCGAGCATTTTATCCCTTTTCCTCAACGAGTTTAATAAATTCAATAATACACGAGCACGAATGCAAGATTCTATTTATCATATGACATTTAAAACGCATTTTATTCACGATTGTTTACAAAAATATCAATATTCCGCCATTAGTAAACGCGACGTCGTTAACGACGCCGTACATGTAACGTGACGGGACGTATCTAGCTAATTTGCATATTTAATCCACTAGTGGATTATCGAAAATATTACATGGCGTTATTACACTCTCAGACGTGACGTCATATGATTAAAGGTGTTTTGGTTATATGGCCCTATGAAAATATCGAGAATAGATAATTCAAGTAAAGCTGCAATCAACACACCCAATGATCAATAGCCAACATACAAAAGAATCAAACATTCATGTGGCATAATGCGTTAATAAGTCGGTGAAATAAACACTAATTAAAATACCGCTTTATATAGCGAAAAACGGGGTTTACAAGTGTATATAACAGTAACTTGTTTTTGCTGAAAAACGCTTAGTCTGGTATTCGTTAGAATCGCCTCATCGAGACGATTCTAACAAGCATCACGAAACCACGCCTATATTATTTTGACCCCTTGAACCCCACTTTAATGTAGTAAAACTGGGGTTTACACGGGTAATCCTTATTTTCCTAATTTCTGCTCTGAAATATAGATTGTGGGTACCCGATAGAACCGCCTCAAATCAATGAGGTGGTTCTAACGAGTATCCACAATCTATATTTTGAGCAGAAATAAGAAAAATATCACAATTTTTCATCATAAAATTTTCATTATTTCGGCGATAAAGGTGGCATTGGTATTTGTATCATCTGAGGCGTGTTTGCGTAATGCTTGTCAACCGGACGTAAATACCAGAAGACAAAAACTGCAAAAATGCCTTCTCAACTTGTTAGCAAAGCTGCAAACGTTATAAAAAGTCATGACATTTCACATTTCTTTAAACTAATTTTACTCGTGTCACCTAATTCGACAGGAATATTGCAACGTTATCTTGTTTGTAATCGCTAACTTAATTTTAAAATTTCAGGAGGTGAGAAGCCTAGAATCTGCATACAGCCGCATTCCGATAACCTGCATATACTGGAAATTGCTATCGTTTGGCGCCAAAAATGTTCTTTTTTTATCTTTATGGAAAGTTTATTATTAGTATTATTATCTATTTATACTTATACAAAAGCTTACTGCAGCGAAACCAGACATTACATGTACCCCTGCAAACTCTAGCATTAGGCAAGAACACACGTGTGGCATAGTGCATTTTTCACAACTCCAAAATGGCTACTTTACTTATGAAAATCCTTGAATATTTTCTTATTCTAACTCCGAACATAGGTTGTGGGTGCTCGTTAGAACCGCCTTGTTGAGGCGGTTCAAACGAGTACCAACAACCTATGTCTTGGAGAAGAAATACGAAAAAAAATGTTTACCCCCCTAAACCGCACTTTTCTCTATATAAAGTGGGTTTAGTGGTATGTTCATTTCACGGACTTGTTCACGTGATGGTGTATTCCTCAATATCTACTGAAAAACGTTTTATATGTTTTATTTATACTGTCAAACTTCGATGGGTCGAATCCTTTTGAGACCATAAATACAGTGGCGATTTAGTTTTTGTTGTCCACGGAAACGGATGCAAAACTCTTTTCAACGATTTGAAAACGCAGCGTTTAGACCACGCTTAAACGATCGTTTACATTTTCAGCCAATCAGATCATCGTTTCTGAAACGTTTCAAGCGTTTCGTATGTCAACCAATCACATTAGCGTCCGGAAAACGCTGTCATGGAAACCGTTTCTGGCTTTATATGTTCTTTTTCGTTAACCAATAAAAATTCCGCAGACTCACTTTAATGATAATACTAATAGTGATAATTAATAATAATGAATAAAAATAAAAATAAATAATAATAATAATTATTATTATTATTATTTATTATTATTTTGATTATTTTTATTATGAAACAGAAAATAGATAAAAAATAATAGCGAAATGATTTTTAGGTGAAGAGGATCTCCTGCAATAAACAGGAAATTGTGTTTGACAGAGAATATGTTTCCGGATTCTGTAGCTCAGTCGGATGCGCGTTTAACTGTTGATCCAGATTCGCGGGTTCAATGCTTGCCGGTGAAAAATAAACTACATAAGAACCTTTCATACATGGACAACACATAAACCGAGAAGACTCTGTTTTCTATAGTTTTCGAATGCTTTTTGTGAGGGAATTTATTGTTCTCACCCATTACTTACGGCCGCTATATTTTAGGAAACAAAAAAAAAAAAAAAAAAAATATACAATGAATTTGACATTTAACATGATTTTTCAGTATATGTGATCTCAATAATTATCCGTCATCAAATTAACATTCGATGACAGATGTCTTCTTCAACCATCATGAAAACACGCCTTTATAAATTTGACTCTCTTAAAACCACTTTTGTATTGAAAAACTTGGCTTGACAGGGTTAATTATTTTACATTATTTCTACTCAACTATAGACTGTGGGTAAACGTTAAACCCGCATCGCCAAGGCGGTTCTAACGAGTACCCACAATCTATGTTTTGAGTAGAAATTTGGACAAAAATTTCAGAACTTTTATCCCAAAATTTACAATTTTGTTGTAGAGTAGAAGTTTTCAATTTATTTGATTAGGCTTGTGCGGGCTGGGCGGGTTGTTTGTCTGGGTCGCGGCGGGGGTGGGGGCGAGGATTGTGGCCACGTGGAATCGATTTAAGCCCCCCAGTGGAAATCTTCCACTGACCGTTCCAAGGCGGCTCTTCCGTGGCGATTTATTTATGTTGTTGTTTGTTACTTACTGTGTGTATCACTTGTGTCTTTTAATTTTGGATGGCCATATGGCCATTTTGTGGGAAAGTAACTGTCCATATGGCCTTCCTTTGTTTAGGTTTCCATTATGGTCTGGTCGTTTAATGTTTGTATTTCTTTCCCTTTGGTGTCTTTTATGGATGGAGTAAGTTAATTGTATCAATTCCTGATCTTTGTTTTACTTCTACTTTGTTTTTGTAATGGAACAAAAATAAATTGTATTTGAACTGTCTGAATCAGACACACGTTAATATTTTTTCTTTTTTTATATTTCGGCGGTGAAAATATTTCATTTATAATTTTATAATATACTAAGCCGCGAAATCAATTTATATCTGAAACAAATAAAAATCATCGCTTCACCTCATTACAAAAACACGCACTTTCGTATTTTGAAAATTTTACCAAAAATCTAAGAAAAGTATTATATTTTTTTATATTTCTGCTCAAAGCATAGATTGTGAGAACTCGTTAGAGTCGCCTCGGTGAGGCGGTTCTAACGAGTAACCACCATCTATGTTATAAGCAGAATTAAGAAGAAATATCGCAATAACACACCCGTGCGACATAGTGGATTTTTTTTTCAGATCTCCAAAATGGCTACTTTTCTAATGAAAGTCCGTGATATATTTCATTTATGCTGCAAATATAGGTTATTGGTGCTCGTTAGAACCGACTCAATGCGAAGGTTCTAACGAGAACCCACAACCTATGTCTTGGAGCGGAAATAAGACAATATAATGTATACCCCCGTTCACCCCCATTTTCTCGATATAAAGTGAGGTTTAAGGGGGTGTTCATTTCACGCGATGATGTACACCCATGTAAATTCCAATTATACTATATAAAGGTTTGGTTTAAGGGCTCAAAATAATATAGGCTTGTTTTCATGATGTCGTGAAAACACGGTATGTTCATATTGTGAACAATAAATATGATCGCGATTTCTTCACAGTGGCAGCCCGAACTACTTTTTCAATATTCTTTTTTCACGCCAAACAAATTTTGTCTAAATCATCAGAATTTTCACTCACGCTTCGCACTCGTGAAAAATTCTGATATTTTGAATTTACGCCACCTTAAACACTATTTCATTTTTGAGGCATTGATTCCAATTTTGAGTGTGTGTGTTTTTTACCATACATTGAGATGAAATGACATCTCAAGCCCTGTCGCCCAAACAAACAAAAATGGTCTATATGTAGGGTTTATATGTAGGGACGGCCAGCCTCGAACCACTTTGGCTGGTCAGGCATAGATCCTGTAAGCGGTTTTTCACATTTCAGTACTGGTCATTGAAGAAATATATGGGCTGCATGATGCTTCCACGCAGAGCTGAATCCGGCGCGCACACTAGTACTGGTAAACGACTTAGGGGATCTAAGCCTGTCCCGGAACCACGGTGCGAGGCGGACCGCCCATTCTAATAAACCCTATTGGTTTCATTGGGCGACAGGGCTTGAGATGTCATTTCATCTCAATGTCGGGTAAAAGTCCCACAAAATTGGAAGCAACGTCTCCAAAATGACATTTACAGTGTTGACGGGGACGTTAAACCTCAAATCAAACAAACAAAAAAACTCTAGTTAAATGTGAGATTGAGGGGTAGTGATTTGAATTGCCTCGGTGAGGCAAAACCTATTAATATCCACCACAACATTTTTTTCGGAGAAATAAAGACGTGTATCCTAAATTGTCATCATCTACCTTTTAAACCCCCCCCCCCCCCCCCCCACACACACACACTCTCTCTCGTCACCGTGTATGGCATATGCTAATTCTCGTGCTGTTCATAGAGGCGGATCTAACGTGGAGCCTCAATACGGTTTGTGCGTTTTTTTGTGGAAATCATGAATTGTGTAAAGTCGATAGCATCGCCTTAATAATCATCTTTTTTTGCTCGAAACACAGATTATGAGTGCTCCTTAGCATCCTACATCGTTGAGATAAAGGTTGGGGGTTACAGGGATCTACAATATTTTCTTTATTTTTGCTAATTTAGAAATTAAAACATAGATTGTGGGTACTCGTTACCGAACACCAAACACAATGTTTGATAAAATATCAAACAAATATCATTGTTTTTTATCGTCGGAAAACTGTCCGTTTTTTTTTTTTTTTTTGTTTTGTTTTTTTTTTTTGTTTCATTCACTATGTCAACCGATTTCCAGACACTTCGGCCCCACTACCACCTCGGCCCCTAGACAGGTCGGCCCAAAACCAAGTCGGCCCTAGACACCTCGGCCCTAGTCACCTCGGCCCTAGACACCTCGGCCCCACTGTCACCTCGGCCCCTAGACATCTCGGCCCCAAAGACACCTCGGCCCCACTTTTGATATCTGTTAGGGTATGGGCAGTTATAGCATGTGAAAATCGGCCCCGCCCATCGGGACTTCAAGAAACCGACAGCCTGTGACATGAGTACTGGTAAACCGCTTAGAGGTTTTAAGCCTGGCCAGGACAAGCGGTGCGAGTCGGACCGTTCATACTTATAAACCCTATTGGTTTCATTGGGCTGCAGGGCTTGAGATGTCATTTCATCTCAATGCCGGCTAAAATTCCCACAAAATTTGAGGCAACGTCTCCAAAATGACCGATACAGTGTTGATTGGAGCGTTAAACGTCAAACCTAACAAACAAAACATCATGTTAACAAGCCCGGGTAATGGAGACCCCGCTAAACCCCATTTTATATGGGGAAAACTGGGGCTCATAGGGACAGACATTATTTACATCACGAAGACGCCTTTATAATTTTGACCCCCTTGAACCCCACTGTTATATAGTAAAATTGGAGTTTACAGGGGTAAACCTTATTTTTCTTATTTGAGCAGAAATAATAAAAATATCAGAATTTTTCGTCTTATAATGTTCGTTTTTTCGGCGGTAAAGTTTACAATGCATTTGTATTGGCGTGTTTTCGTAATTCTTATTACTGCTCCAAGATACATGTTATGTGTACTGGTTAGAACCGTCTCAATGTGCAGGCCTCATTAGAATGCGTCTGTGACAACCTTTAATCACAACTAGTTTAATATTAATCTGTGTTATGCAAACTAGTCATTTCTTAGATCCCTTTCATATAAGCTAACAACCATCTCCTTTAGAACGATTGAACCAGTATCATCTATGTTTTCGAGCAGAAGTAAGAAATATAATTTTATCAACATTTCGTTATATAATTTTGGTTTTACGGAATCTTCTATTTAGTTGTTAGGAAATAAGATCAAATTATTTTATTGCTATTTATATTTCGTATGAAATAACAAATAACCAATGAGACGTTTATAATAAATATAACAACGCATACACGACATTTTCAGATTAACTTGGACGACACTCTTAAGGACAGCTAATCCCCCACCGCCTTCAATCGTGACGTTGACCTTGAGTCAGCATCACGAAAAGTGGGGTTTAGCGGGTTGTTCTAATTGTGAATATTTGATACTGATAGTCAAGGAGCCTTTTCTACAATAATATATAGGGCCATGAAGACTTTGCACTCAGTGCACATCCAGATCCATCTGATCTGGATCTACATTGTCATTCAGTTTTCGAATTTTAATTGAATACAATTTGAGGGTCTGATAGTCAGAAATGTGACTAATAAATAAATTAAATAAATAAATTATACAGAATACTTGTTACTGTCCGGCTTTAAATATGAGCTGAAATAATAATCAAATAGGAATTTCTAAATGTGTGAAACTTGATAACAATATACTGATCAATTCCTACAAAAATACGAGCAGTGAAGACTTTACACACAGTGCACATCCAGATCTACACTGTTTGCCACTTATATATACATATAGTACACATGTACATGTATCAAGTAATTTGGGTAACTGATAGTCAGAAATGTGACTAATAAATAAATAAATAAATAAATTAATTAATAAAGTATACAATATACTCGTTACTGTCCTTCTTTAATATGAGCTAGAATGACAATCAAATGTTCAAATGTGTGAAAATTGATAACAATGATCTGTTTATCATCAAGGATTATTTGGGTAAAGGGATTAGTAACGCCTGGTTTCTTATTGAGCTTCACACTTTACTAATTTAAGTCAATAATTAATTGTTCTTGTAAAACTTTTTGCTAAATAGTGTACTAACCTGAAATTCATTAATCCTTACCCCGCTGAACACGATAATCCTTATCTTTGCAAACAGTTTAGATCCTGATCAGATTGTTTCTGCCCTCTGAACCGGATCTGCACCGTTTTTCATGCCGTTTTTGAATTGCATGCATACATAAAATTAATTGGTTTACTTACGAGGATAGTTGTAGTTCAGCGAACCTGAACACTGATAATTACCTAATAAATAAATGAATAAATAAATAAATAAATAAATAAATTGTTTGTTTGTATTGGAGTTTAACGGCCAAGTTAATACTATTTTAGTTCATTTTCGTGTCGGTCAGTTTACCTATCCACACTTAACCTGGGCAGGCTTATACGTAAGCAGTTAACCAATACAGTGCACATTCTTTTCGCCAGAAAGTGATAACTGCCCTTCTTGAATCAGCAGAAGGGAGAGAATGACCGAAGAAAAGATTTCATAATCAATCTCCACGAAAGAAAGTTGCCGACGCCGGTAGGTATAGAACCCGCGTCCTCCTGACAACCAGTCATACGCGCATCAGACTTAGCTACCGAGGCCGGATAAACAAATAAATAAATAAATAGATATATAAAAATGTTAACAAATATAAGATTATCCCCCATCATCACCATGATTGACGAAACCGAGGATTTTTTTTTTTTTTTTTTTTTTTTTTTTTTTTGGTTTTACGGTCCAATCCACCCCGATCCATCGAGATTTCCATCCAATTGGTAAGGATAATTAGGTATGATGTTCTTATTGAAATTAATTTAAAAAGTATATACGCGGTGTGGAATTATTTCGGATAATAAAAACAAATCTATAGATGATCAAAAGAGCAGAAAAGTAGAAAAAAGAGCCTGCTCTAAAGCATGCAGCAATGCAATTACAATTATACATTGAAATAAAAGAGGGGAATTTTCAAATGTATCTTCCAATCTTCTTAAATGGACATATAGATTTTCTGTTTAGTAACGTTATAATATATAATAAATATAAATATTATAGGTTCAAATATTCGTGGCTCCCTATCAAAATAATCAAATCAGCAAATAAAAATAATTAAAAAAAAAAAAAAAAAAACTCATCGGGCATCCAACCCAATCTCCTATTTAAGTGGAAGCCCCGTGAAAAGCAAAGTGGGGCCGAAGTGTCTAGGTATATGGGGCCGACGTGTCTAGGGGCCGAGGTGTCCAGGGGCCGACCCGTCTAGGGTTTCAATTTTATGTGGGGCCGAGGTGGTTTTGGGGCCGAGGTGTCTAGGGGCCGAAGTGTCTAGGGGCCGAGGTGGTTTTGGGGCCGAAGTGTCCTGTTACCTGTCAACCGGTCTGATACCATTATGTCCAGTAACATTTTTAGGTTGCAAAATTGTCACATTTTCCAGAGATTGCCGGTTCTGGTAAAACTGCATCAGGCAGACGGTTCTAACGAGTGCCCACAATCTATGTTTTTGGAAAAGGAGTAAGAATGTTGCCCGGCTGACAGAACTTGCGACCCCTGATCACCAGCTAGACGCGCATCAGACTGAGCTACAGATCCTCGAATTAATGTCGCCCGACCGGTAGCTACCGAACCCGCGACACCTGATCAACAGTCTGGTAAAACTGCATCAGTCAGACGGTTCTAACGAGTGCCCACAATCTATGTTTTTGGAAAAGGAGTAAGAATGTTGCCCGGCTGACAGAACTTGCGACCCCTGATCACCAGCTAGACGCGCATCAGACTGAGCTACAGATCCTCGAATTAATGTCGCCCGACCGGTAGCTACCGAAATCGCGACACCTGATCAACAGTCTGGTAAAACTGTATCAGTCAGACGGTTCTAACGAGTGCCCACAATCTATGTTTTTTGAAAAGGAGTAAGAATGTTGCCCAGCTGACAGAACTTGCGACCCCTGATCACCAGCTAGACGCGCATCAGACTGAGCTACAGATCCTCGAATTAATGTCGCCCGACCGGTAGCTACTGAACCCGCGACACCTGATCAACAGTCTGGTAAAACTGCATCAGTCAGACGGTTCTAACGAGTGCCCACAATCTATGTTTTTGGAAAAGGAGTAAGAATGTTGCCCGGCTGACAGAACTTGCGACCCCTGATCACCAGCTAGACGCGCATCAGACTGAGCCACAGATCCTCGAATTAATGTCGCCCGACCGGTAGCTACCGAACCCGCGACACCTGATCAACAGTCTGGTAAAACTGCATCAGTCAGACGGTTCTAACGAGTGCCCACAATCTATGTTTTTTGAAAAGGAGTAAGAATGTTGCCCAGCTGACAGAACTTGCGACCCCTGATCACCAGCTAGACGCGCATCAGACTGAGCTACAGATCCTCGAATTAATGTCGCCCGACCGGTAGCTACCGAACCCGCGACACCTGATCAACAGTCTGGTAAAATTGCATCAGTCAGACGGTTCTAACGAGTGCCCACAATCTATGTTTTTGGAAAAGGAGTAAGAATGTTGCCCGGCTGACAGAACTTGCGACCCCTGATCACCAGCTAGACGCGCATCAGACTGAGCTACAGATCCTCGAATTAATGTCGCCCGACCGGTAGCTACCGAACCCGCGACACCTGATCAACAGTCTGGTAAAACTGCATCAGTCAGACGGTTCTAACGAGTGCCCACAATCTATGTTTTTTTAAAAGGAGTAAGAATGTTGCCCGGCTGGCAGAACTTGCGACCCCTGATCACCAGCTAGACGCGCATCAGACTGAGCTACAGATCCTCGAATTAATGTCGCCCGACCGGCAGCTACCGAACCCGCGACACCTGATCAACAGTCAGACGTACATCAGACTGTACTACAGGTCCCCGAATTAACGTTGTCCGACCGGCAGCTACCGAACCCGCGACACCTGATCAACAGTCAGACGTACATCAAACTGAACTACAGGTCCCCGAATTAACGTTGTCCGACCGGCAGGTACCAACCCGCGACTCCTGATCACCAGCAAGACGCACACCAGACTGTGCGACAGATCCACGAAATAATGTTGCCCGACCAGAGGGTACAGAACCCGCGACATCTGATCACCAGTCAGATGCGCATCAGACTGTGCTACCGACCCACGAATTAATGTAACCCGGTCGGCAGGTACCGAACTCGCAACCTGTGATCACCAGTCAGGCGCGCGTCAGACTGCTACAGACCCACGAATTAATGTTGCCCGGCCGGCAGGTACCGAACTCGCAAACCCTGATCACCAGTCAGACGCGCATCAGACTATGCTTCCGAGGCCTGCATAAAGCCAGTGTTCGAGTTTGTTTTAGGGAAAACTAATATCAGGTTGCGTATTCCTGGGCTTTCGCATGCTTCGCTGTTACCATCCAGTCAGCTATATTAAGGTAATATCGAGCCGGCCAGTCAGTTTCTAAGCCACTTATTGTTTCCTGAACACCATTTGATCAGCACATTACACATTATATCACCAGAAAGTTGCATCTTGCCCTTTAGAATCGGTGGAAGCGAGGGATATTTCAGGATCAATCACCACGAAAGAAGTTTACTGGGCCCATCGGAGATAGAACCCACTGCTCTGTGATCATCAGACCGGGTCACCGAGACCGACCACATGTGTAACCAATGGTTCCCTAGTAGAATTTGTATATACGTGCGTAGTTTAGGCTTTATCCTCGCTGGTCACAAATGATGATGATGATGATGATGATGATGATGATGATGATGATGATGATGATGATGATGATGATGATGATAATACGTACGTCATGAATGTAGGACAAAACGTCCCATGGACAAAACGTCCCATGCCATTTTTGACCAAGTGGACAAAACGTCCCACATCATTTTTTCATGGTGGACAAAACGTCCCACATCATTTTGTCAGGGTGGACAAAACGTCCCACATCATTTTTTCAGGGTGGACGAAACGTCCCACACAGTTTTGACAGGGTGGACAAAACGTCCCATGCTATTTTGACAGGGTGGACAAAACGTCCCATATTCTTGAGGTGGTGTAAGGGAGGCGGAAGGGATTTGGAAGGGTATGTGACAATATAGCGTAAAAATTCACTATTAAAACCACCTTAAATTATGACAAATTATGCTTTTAAAAGCATATTTAGAAGGTTTTAGGTACATTTTCTTTGTGTTTGCAGCGTCCAGTCTGCTCTAGTTGGAGCCGACCCTTGGGACTGTTCAAAAGTACTGAACAGTCCCAAGGGTGGCTTTAATATATGAATTTTACTGTACTAACATGAACATTACAAAAAAGAATGTGGACATATAGTTAGATGCTTTTATTTACAAAACATGAATATGCAAACACAATCATTAAAGAGCACATTGTTAAGAGCACATTTTTTACATAAAAGAATTTTTTTTATGATAGCACATACAAGAAAATGTGTACAACTGATCTTACCATGTTGAAAAAAATAATAGTATCATTGGGTAATTGGCAAACAGTGCAGGCCAAGATCAGATGCCTCAGAACACGAGGTCTTATCAGGGCCTACACTGTTTGCAAAACTATAAGCCACTTTCCAAATTAATTTTAAACAACACACAACCTGATATCCCTATCTGAAACACAGTTTTCACCTATTATTTCATTACTGGATATATCTTGTATAAAAATATTAAAAGGTATCTTGTATAAAATACTGAAACATCACGAAAAATATGCCTTTATAATTTTGACCCCCTTAAAACCCTCTTTACAAGTTGCCTGGAACTACTGGAAGTACTGATCACGCCAAATATAATCCTAGTTGGTTGAGAGGTCCATAAAACCCCTAAGCACACATATATAATTATAAAAAGTTATTACAAGTAATTATGCCCTTTTCACTTTAATCTAACAAAGGTTTTTTTCTTTGATTAGCTGCTAATTACTGTATTAATTTGTTGATAGGAAAATGTATAACTTTTGAAAATTCTGATTGATTTTTGTGAAGAGTCTTTATAATCTGTATGATGAAAATTAATGGTGAAGATCAAATTATTGATCATAATTGAACAAACATTATTAAGTCAGTTCAATAAATTTAATCTAAGGTTGTAATTTTCTTATTCATTGTTAGAATTTTTGCATTGATGATTTCACTTTTATACATTTTTTTTCACCTTTTGTACATGTGCAGTACTACCTGCCTGTTGCAATAATTTCTCCATGAGCACCAAAATAGCTTTGACAGTATTGAAATCTCCATTTTTCAATACATGTATATACAGACTGATTTTCCAAAATCAGTAATTGTGCATGTGGAGGTGTGGGGGATATTGTCAGCCTTTACAAAAAGAGGGGATTTTGTCCAGGGGTGGGGGATTATGTTTGGGGCGTCTGATCAGGGCTTACATTATTTGCAAAAAAGTTCAGTTATTTTCCAAATAAATTTAAAAGAAAACACCCCTTAATTTCGAAATGGACTCCTGTCATATATAAGGAGGATGAATCCATTTGGTATAACAAGGGGACCATAATGGTCCTAATTTGCTCACCTGAGATAAGAGATATACATGTGGGTCCCATGGTGGGGCAAAATGCATGACACAAGAGGGCAATTACATCATTTCAACAAACAACAATTAGTCATTTATTAGATAGATTAGATTAGATAGATTAGATTAGGTATAATGGTTCCCTTTGAATTGAATATGGGACGTTTTGTCCACCCTGTCAAAATAGCATGGGACGTTTTGTTCACCCTGTCAAAACTGTGTGGGACGTTTTGTCCACCCTGAAAAAATGATATGGGACGTTTTGTCCACCCTGCAAAAATGATGTGGGACGTTTTGTCCACCCTGACAAAATGATGTGGGACGTTTTGTCCACCTGGTCAAAAATGGCATGGGACGTTTTGTCCGGCTCCCGTACGTCATATATGATGATGATGATGATGATGATGATGATGATGATGATGATGATGATGTTGATGATGACGGTGGTCACACATGATGATGATGATGATGATGATGATGATGATGATGATGATGATGATAATACGTACGTCATACATGTTTACCACTGCGAGTTGCATATGCGAATGATTTAACACCCTCCCCACCCACCACCACCCGACCCCCCTCCCCCTACACACGTGGGGTGTTGTGTAGTTTAAAAATATTATTGAAACATGGTGTATTTTGATTTTATAATACATTATTATTCAACTCAACAACGTTACTATGGTTATTTCCTGCTTATTTTTTTCCCACGAACGTATTGATGAGGACTTTGTATATTGAACAAGGCAGCTCTTTGATATCGGATTACACGGGGCGGTTTTCAGAAGATGTGCGGTTACCTGCAGGGCATTAGGTAATCAGCGAAAACGGGTACATACTGAGACGTGTCACGGCAAAAGAGACCTATAGGGAAATGTCGGTATTTGTGTTGTCCGATTTCGATAATGTACTAAATGTTTTATTTATTTATTTATTTATTTATATTTATTTATTTGTCGCGGCAAATTTTATTGTCACCCGAGTGCTAAAATTTCAACTGTCACATCATTAGAACGTAGTTTTCAGATGAAAAGAAATGTTTTCATCTCAAACCAAATTTAGATTGTAGGTGTTCGTTACAACCGCCCCAGTATATATAAAGTGCGCGACCGCGTGTGTGTGTTATTTCCTTACATGTTTTATTGTCTTCAGTTGTCACTATTTCACCCAATTATGGTCTACACTATTTCCATATACATGTACATCCACACCAGCGTTGGATGATGATGAGTGTCATTATTATTATTGTTAATAATAATAATAATAATAATAATAATAATCCGACAGAAAACAAAATCGGGAATGCCATACGTTATGTAGCGTATGTCCAGCGTTATATTTTCCAAAAGGTTGCTTGAGGGCAAAAATCGAAAATAGCTTAACAGCTTGGACTTGGATAGTCTTTGAAACCGGATTATGTAAGATGTGTATTGTTTGTTTGTTTGATTTGAGATTTAACGTCCCCGTCAACACTGTAAATGTCATTTTGGAGACGTTGCTTCCAATTTTGTGAGTTTTTTTTCCCGACATTGAGATGATATGACATCTCAAGCCATGTCGCCCAATGAAACCAATAGGGTTTATTAGCATGGACGGTCCGCCTCGCACTGCGGTTCCTGGACAGGCTTAGATCCTCTAAGCGGTTTACCAGTACTAGTATGCGGGCTGGATTCAGCTCTGCGTGGAAGCATCATGCAGCCCATATATTTCTTCAAGCATAGAGCGAATTGACATGTACACAGAATGAAGAGTCGACTACGTACTTTGCCGCGTCACAGTATAACGAACCAACGTCGTTACCTTGATTCTTTCGTCTATTTCGAAAAACTGAGCGTTTACTTTCTCTGTGGTATTAATTTATTTGTTGCTAATTTGGATACACTTACCAAACACACTCGTGGGATGAAATTGCTTCTTTCATATAATCTGGCCCCTAAGTATTAAAAATGTTTCATGCTCAACTATGCTGAGCATGAAATCGATAATAGTCACAAATATTACAATAATGGGACCAAACATATAATGTCTGTGCTCGTTACAACCATTCAATGGAGGCGGATCTAACGAGTACCCACAATCCACGCTTTTGAGGAGAAATATTATAGCAATGTATATAACTGTTAACCCAGAAAATTGTATATATAAAGAGTTTTGTTATTTCCATAAAACGCTCTTGTTACTTTATCACCCGGCAGTTGCATCATGAGCAAATAAAATCATTTGTCTTCATCTTTCATTACGATCAAACATCTGTGTGACATAGGGCATTTTTAGCATGTTTACTGATGAACATCTGTGATACTATTCTTATGCATATTCAAAAGATAGGCTGATGGTGCTCGTTCAAACCGGTTCATTGAGGCGGTGCTAATGAGTACCCACGACCGATGTCTTTGAACAGAAATAAGAAAAACAATCAATCGATCAATATTCAAACGATATGCTGATGGTGCTCGTCCGAACTGGTTAATTGAGGCGGTGCCAATGTGCACCCACGACCGACGTCTTTGATTTGTTTGTTTGATTTGAGGTTTAACGTCCCCATCAACACTGTAAAGGTCATTTTGAAGACGTTGCTTCCAATTTTGTGGGAGTTTTACCGACATTGAGATGGAATGACATCTCAAGCCCTGTCGCCCAATGAAACCAATAGGGTTTATAAGCATGGACGGTCCGACACTCACACCGCTTTGCCTAGGCAGGCTTAGATCCTCTAAGCAGTTTACCAGTACTCGTGTGTGGGTCGGATTCAGCTCCTCGTGGAAGCATCATGCAGCCCATATATTTTTTCAAGCCCCGATGGGCGGGACCGTACCGTCGTCTTTGAACAGAAATAAGAAAGATAATCAATCAATCAATCAATCAATTAAATTTTATTCGCTTACGCTTATGCAGCTAATCATGATAAAACATATATAGACAGACAAATAAGTGAAGAATAGCATAAAAGTGAATTACTGGATGGGGCATTGTCTTACACAATACAAGTTCTCAGGCTACATGTAGGCGACATACCTGTTAGAAGCTTCCAAATCCCAGCAAGTTAACGACGCACGAGCGTCAAAACAAGATGTTGCATCGACGCCCATGCGACGCCGACTAGACGTCGTTTATTTGTTTGTTTGATTTGGGGCTTTACACCCCCGTCAACACTGTGTAGGTCATTTTGGAGACGTTGTTCCTATATTGTGGGACTTATTCCCGACATTGAGATATGACATCTCAAGCCCTGCCGCCTAATAAATCCAATATGGTTTATATGCATGGACGCTCCAACTCGCACCACTTTTCCTGGGCACGCTTAGTACTCACGTGCGGTTGGTTTCAGCTCTGCGTGGAAGCATCATGCAGCCATCTATTTCTTCAAGCCCCAATGGGCGGGTCGCCCCCGCCCATAGGGGCTTGAAGAAATATATGGGCTGCATGATGCTTCCACGCAGAGCTGAATCCGGCCCGCACACTAGTACTGGTAAACCGCTTGGAGGATCTAAGCCTGTCCAGGAACCGCGGTGTGAGGCGGACCGTCCATGCTAATAAACCTATTTGTTTCATTGGGCGACAGGGCTTGAGATGTCATTTCATCTCAATGTTGGGTAAAAGTCCCACAAAATGGAAGCAACGTCTCCAAAATGACCTTTACAGTGTTGACGGGGACGTTAAACCTCAAATCAAACAAACAAACCCAATGGGCGGGGCGGGGCGGGGCTGGACTAGACGTCGTATGGACGCTAGGTAACCTACGATACAGGTATGTGACCTCTGTGGTTGCTAAGATTTTGGAAAAGGTCTGCCGGCATGTCAGCAGACAATAATAATAATAATAATAATGAATTCCCCCGTCAAACCCAGTTTTTTCTTGATAAAATTGGGTCTAGTGGGGATCTTCATTTCACGTACTTGTTAACCTGATGGTTATGTTTCTTTCCTTTTTATCTTCTCATGTATGTCATGAGCATGGCAATAAGGGATATTTTAGTCTGTTATATTACTTTATGCAACAAACACTCACGTAAACCTTCCTTAAGCGCAAAATTTGGGTTTACAGTCATGAATATCCGCCACCGTTTTTTAAACACACACACACACACAAACACACACACACACACACACACACATGCACGCGCGCGAACAAACAAACGCACACAGGTTAACAGCCGCGATTTGGATAAATCGCCAATGTCAGATTATTTTCTTAAGATCATCATGAAAAGTGTATATATAATGTTGACCCCCTTGAACCCCATTTTCATAAAGTACAACTGGGGTTAACGGTTTCCTATTTCTGCTCGAAGCGGTTCTAACGAGGAGCAGCAATCTATGTTTAGGTTCACGTTCGGTGAAGATCAGCAATCCATGTTTAGAGCAGAAAAATGCAAGATATCGGATATTTTGTCAGAAAATTTTCATTTTTTGGTGACAAAACTTTCAATATATTTGAATAAGCGTGTTTTCGTAAAGTACCGTTGAAGATGAAATCTCCAAAATAGTTATATAGTTTCGAGTGAAAACTGATCAATTTTATGCTCGGAACATAGATTCAACAAAGCTCGTTATAACCGCCGTGTACATTGTTTTTCAAAAAAGTTGGGTTGCAGGGGTATTAATTAACAAATACTGATTAACGCGTTCTATTTCATAATTCGCTTTAGGAAAATAGAGGCACGAGACAAGCTGCATTCTTCCATAATATTCAGACGAAAAATAAAAATAATAAAAATAATAATTATCATCATCGCGCTTATATCTGCATCAAACCATTATGATTACGCTCCCGTGCGCTAAATGTCTCTAAAACTAACGTTTCTCAGATAAATTTTTTTTTTTTTAATTCTGCCATATTTATAGATTTATGACTGCTCATTAGAACCACCTTGGTAATAGGGTTTTAACGAGTATCCGCAATCTATGTCTTAGAACAAAAACAAAAATGAATTCCCCGTAAATCCCATTTTCTGAAAAAAAATGCTCATTAACACCGCCCTGTCCAGACAGTTTTAAGGAGTACCCGTAATCTATGTTTTGGAGCAAAATAAAAAGGAAAAAAAGGAATACCTCGTAAACCTAACGTGCTCTATATACTGTGGGGATTAGAGGGTCCTTCCATTCACGGACTTGTTATCTTGATGCATGAGCTGTAGGGTGCTTTTTAAAACCCGGCTTCAACAAATCGGTTCAAACAAAAACCCACATTCAATGCTCTTGAGATAATGTGGGATCTACTTGGACATGTTGGAGTGTTTATTTAACGGACTTTTTGTTGAGGTGATGATGAATAATTTAGAAATTCTGAAATAACATATAACAAATATCGACTAATGTATAACAGTTTCCGGAAAGCAGATATTACACACGCGTGTAAACACATTACCTGGCGTTGCATGGCAACGTAAGTGAAGTGTGGTCAGTGACAAATCTCGCTAATACTATTATATGACCCTTATGTCTTGGTAAATACGGTCATCTGTAATTGCCAGAATATACAGGGATTCTAATAATTTTGGCCTCAGCGTGGCGCAAATATTTACTTAACATTTAAACAAACAAAGAACATTTCTCAGCTAATGCATTTTTTTAACCCGTATTTGACAAAGATGGAATCTCTCACCTAGTAAGTTTGGATTGGTCCATTTCCAATTATTGGGCTGCCAGGTTTGTTTTATTAGCGACACATTTTGCAACAATGTTTGTATTTTCAGCAAACAGCGTAGAACCAGGTCAGACGTCGCGTTTTGTGGCGTCTGATCTGGGTCTGCACTATTTGCCAATGTCCCACAAAAGGGCCGCTAGGCATATATGGGTTAAATCTTCGATACACTTATTTGTTTGTTTTTCTTCCTTTCTTTTTTTTTTTTTTGGTTCTTTTGTTTTTAGAAAAAAATCCATAAAGATTTTTAGGATGAACGTATTGTCTGAAAATTTATCATGCATTAAGCTGAGGTATTATCCATGTCATTCTCGATTGTTCTTTATATATGTATAGGTTAGTTAAGATTGTTCTTTGTACTCCGTATTTAAAGTCAATGATCATGTCATTTCTTAAGCAATGACATACATGTACTTACAGAATATTCATTTTTTTCTCAAATATAACTTTAATTTAAAATGACGCGATTGTAGTGAATATATATGTTAAGCTGTTGAAAATAATCGTAAATAAACATGCACATGTATTTAAGTCAACTAAAGCGATTGCGCATGCGCGCTTAATGCATCAATTCGATTGGCTCAGTCATAAAACGGTTTCAAACGGTCATACTATTGGCCAAAACGGGAAAGCGTTTTCAATAGCGTTTTGATCTTTTCAGAGCGCATGCGCAAATTTAGCGTTTGTCTGAAACGATTCGCCTTGACTTTTGATTGGTCAAAACGATATGAAACGCTCAAACCGTTGTCGAAACGTAAACGTTTTGCAACGGTTTCAAAACGGACCCTAAACGCAAAAACGGGTAGGTCGAACGTTATCGCCACTGTATATGTTGAAGACAAGGGCGGTGCGATCCACTGAGGGTTCCTATTGGTGCCACACCAAGAAGCATAATGCAGATAATTTTGGCATATCGTGTCAGTGTTGTGTAATATAAATGTATGTTGTGTGTACTCATTAGAATCGCCTCATCCATGGTAAACAAGCCAACGCATTTCGCACCATCAAAGTTCGAATGCACTTTAAATATTGGATATTTAGGCTCTTTAGAACTGCTTCTTTGAAACGAGTTATAACGAGTACCCATAATATGTTTTGGAGCAGAAATAATAAAAATAATATGTATATTCCTGTTTACCCTAGTTTGTTCTGTACGGAGTTGAATTTACAGGACGGGGGCTGTAAAACACGTGCTTGTTTTATACATGTATGATGAAACGCAGGGCAAATTGTCAAAATATTAATTCAAGGCGGCGAGGACGGAGAGAGTATTCGTATTTACTCGAAATGGTGACATACAATTGTCTGGAAAATATTCAATGAAGTGCCGTGCAGCGTAACCTAGTCTGATCTAGCCAGAAACACGATGTACATTGATTCATTCTTTTGCCCTAAAGCATACTGCATATAGAATCAACGTTGAAAACATGAAAACTAGAAGTGAAGGCAATGATCTGGAATCGATACAATTAACCCACACTTCCCATCAGAGACACCAAGGGGAAAGAAACATAAACGTGATATCAATAAACTCTAATGAAAACATCAATAGCCGAAAGCCAAACGCACAATTACTTTGCCACAAAATGGCCAATTGGCTATCCAAAACAAAAACAACAGAAACGATACACACTTAAATACATCACAAATAACCATTTGATGAATATACGTTATCAAGGGACCAAGTCCGTGAAAATGAAAACCCCCTAAACCCCACTGTCTTCACTGTATGCAGAAAAAGAGGTTTACGGTGGTATACATTATTTTTCTTATTTTTGTTCCAAGGCTTAGTTTGTGGGTACTCTTGAGAACCGCCTTAACGAGGCGATTGTAACGAGCACAACATCTTATATTTGCAGTATCAATAAGAAAACAATGACGGATTTTCAGCAGACAGGAAGTCATTTCGAAGAGGTGAGAAAAATGCACTATGTCGCACGACTGTGTTATCGACATGTCACCATGGTGGTTCCATAACGTAAACAAGTCCTTGGAATGACCCATGATTGCAAAGAAAAACGAGGATTGTGGCCACGTAAAATCCATTTAAGCCCCCTCCTCCACTTCGTATCATTGATCGTTCCATGGCGGTTCTTCTGTCGTGGTTTATTTTTGCTATGGGTTGTCTTTGAGTCTGTGTATAGCTTATATTATTTTGCTTTGGATTGGCCATTTTGAGGGAAAGTAACTCCCCTTTTGACTTTCCGCTGGTGATGATTCCATTATAGTCTAATGAAGTTGTTTTAAGTTTGTGTTTCTTTCCCTTGGTGCCTCTGATGGGAGCTGTGGGTTAATTGTATTGATTCCTGATCATTGCCGTCACTTCTACTTTGGAGGGGAAAACATTATTTTCCTTATTTTTCGATTGAACTAGCGTTGTCTATTTCAAATGTTTAATCGCGCGTATTAATATGGTAAGTACATGTTTACCTAGGACATACAAAGAAGAAGTGCTATGGACTTCCAAACCCACCGCCAATTCATAAAGGGCTTATAATGATATTTTAACGATAAAGTTGTGAAAATAAATCGTTACACTCTATTTTTGTGGCTGAAGTATTTGTCCGAGTTCCTGTATTATTTATTGTTTTATTTAATGTCACCAATGAGTTGTAATGCAAAATATGCTAGAGAAGGCTTTTAAACGCTTACAACGTATAGTCCGAGCAAAAATGAGAAAATCTATGACAAAATGTCATCATTTTCTGGTGATAGAAAGCTATATTAAGTAACATGAAAAGATAGCAGTATCCCACGCCTGTGCGGACAAATAGCATGAAAAACCATCCTCCACATTTTATATCTGTTTGCGGCTCTTTGTCTTAGAAGCCCCAGTTGAGCTATTAACTGTAGAAGCCTTCACAGTTAGGCTAATTTCATAAGGCGAGATATCGGTTTTCAATTTTCAAATCTTAAAATCTCTTGAACCTGCTGAGATTTGGTTAATGGAATTATCATCAAAGAACCAAATGCGGTATCTTAATGCAACATGTTAGAAGGAGGAAGAAATACAATTGAGTCAGCTCATGCTAAAAATAGAGGATCTTACATGAGTGCTCATGTATTATTGAATTTATTAAACGAGTTGAGGAAAAGGGATAAAATGCGAGGCTTTGAATGCGAGGCTTTGCCAAGCATTTTATCCCTTTTCCTCAACGAGTTTAATAAATTCAATAATACACGAGCACGAATGCAAGATTCTATTTATCATATGACATTTAAAACGCATTTTATTCACGATTGTTTACAAAAATGTCAATATTCCGCCATAAGTAAACGCGATGTCGTTAAGGACGCCGTGCATGTAACGTTACGGGACGTATCTAGCTAATTTGCATATTTAATCCACTAGTGGATTATCAAAAATAATACATGGCGTTATTACATTCTCAGACGCGACGTCATATGATAATGGTTCTTCTTTTGTTTTGTTTGTTTGATTTGAGGTTTAACGTCCCCGTGAACACTGTAAAGGTCATTTTGGAGACGTTGCTTCCAATTTTGTGGGATTTTACCCGACACTGAGATGAAATGACATCTCAGTCCCTGCCGCCCAGTGAAACCAATAGGGTTTATAAGCATGGACGGGCCGACTCGCACCGCTTTGCCTGGGCAGGCTTGATCCTCTAAGCGGTTTACCAGTACTCGTGTGCGGGTCGGTTTCAGCTCTGCGTGGAAGCATCATGCAGCACATATATTTCTCAGGGCCCCGATCGGCGGGGCCGGAAAATGGTTCTTAATACCATTACGAAAACATATCCGTGTGACATAGTGCATTCTTTTATATCTTCAAAACGGTCAATTTTCTGTTTAAAAAATGTGTTATTAGGCTTATTTATACTCAAAACATAGGTTGTGGGTGCTCGTTAGAACCGCCTCACTGAGGCGGTTCTAACGAGTACCAACAACCTATGTCTTGGAGCAGAAATAAGAAAAATGTGTGATTTTAGGCTAATTTATACTCAAAACATAGGTTTTAGGTGCTCGTAAGAACCGCCTCATTGAGGCGGTTCTAACGAGTACCAACAACCTTTGTCTTTGAAAAGGAATGAGAAAATAATGAATACCCCTATAACCCCAGTTTTCTCTATATGAAGTTGGGTTTAAGCGGATGTTCATAACACGTACTTGATCACGTGATGAGTACACACAACATTCATTTTTATAAAGAGCACCGCAAAGATGTCCCAATATTCAACCCCAGTGTGCCTCCTGGCAGTACACCTCAGTGGCTCGAACTACCGCTGTCTCGAACAGATTTTCGTGGTCCCAAAGGTGTTCGAATCATTGAAGTTCGACTGTATAATTGTGGAGTCATCAAAAAGGGATCTTGAGCTAGCTCTTTGCAATTAGTGATGTTTAATCAGATATGGGCGAAAACTGGAGTGCCCGGAGATAAAAAAACGACTTTCTGTTGCAGAACCTTGCATATCACATCTTGCCTTGTCGGGCATTGACCGTCCTTACATCGTATATGTAGATGTGTCCATTTCAATTTGAAATTTTGGATGAGTAAGGTTGAATTATTTATTTAAGAATATGACAAACATTTTAAAATTTGTAATAAGTAGAAGCCCTGATCAGACGACGCATAACGTGGCATCTGATCTGGGCCTGCACTATTTGACAATGTCCTTCTATGGAAATAAAACATATCTGCTTGTTTAACAGGCCAGGTTTATTCACGCTCTTGCACAATGTACTGTGTGTGTGTGTTTCAGTTTTACGTCCCACCAACAGCTAAGGTCATACGGAGACTGGACCGCGGTTGAAAGAATTCACGCCTCTATTAACAGTTATTCACCTGTTCATGTAATATTATGTGAGGTAAGTTGGGTTGAAACTAGCTAGTCTGGCCCAGAAAACACGTACACTCTATAATTTTGATTTTGTGGTGTGTTCCTTGCTTCCAAAGGATAACCCTTTTATAGAACGCATTTAACTTCACTACAGCTGGTATGTGGTTTTGTGTGGCGGCGGTAAAACGTCTCCCTGCCCTACATGATAGTGTAGATTATATTTCCTTGTCCTTTGGGATCATTGATGCCATTGTGGAATTTTGAAAATATCTGAGGGTCACTGATGAGGCCTAATGGGCCGAAACTAGCTAGTCCGGCCCAGAAAACATGCACACTCCATATTTTTGGTTCTGTGGTGTACTCCTTGCTTCCAAAGGATAACCTTTTTATAGAACATATTATTAGGACAATCCTTATTTTCATACATGTACATGGTAATCTGATAATATGAGTACTTATTCTTGCATAAAATCCTGTTAACACTGATTGCTCTTTGAAGCTTTTCTTGAAGGTACCACAAAATCCATGTTCAAATCATGAAATTCACGAGCTGTTTGAACATAGATCTTGATATATCATGTTTACATTACCTTGAGTGACAAACGTACTGTCCGTCCAAGAATAGTTGACAGTGACGTCACGACTTGTTTTTGTTCTGAACAATGCAAAGCTTATGAGGCTAACGGTTAAATAGCTCAAATAGTCAGCTACGTCGCTGCCAGCTATTTGCTGGCGAACTACAGTAAAACCGACATCAGTTGTCAGTTTGTTATTGTCAATATTATTGTAAATAAAGGTTATTTTTAAATTTATCTACGCAATTATATGTTATTTTTGGATGATCTAATTTTATTTTTGGTGACTCCCTATTAATGTGATGGTATCAGGCTAAAAAAATACCATACCTGCACTGTATCGACGCTAGCCAAGTGGTAAAGTCACGGGCCTGTAGAGCTGAAGTATGCGGGTTCGAATCCCGCTGAGGATGTTTTTTCTTTAACATTTTTTTTTCGCACCAAGAGCAAAAATCCTCGATTTTCTCGTGAAGCATGCATTTTTTGTGCTGATATAAATTTTTACTGAACATTCCTTAGTTCATACTCGGTTGCCCTGCTGTTGAAGTGTCGTCATGTGATGCTACTCTGACAGCAGAAGAGACTTTGTCGGCTGACAAAGCGAAGTTTTTTGGTTCTGACAAGTGCAGTTTTGTGACCAACAATCGATAAACGTTAAAATAACGCATGATCAACATGAATTAAATTATAAATTTCCAATCAATGTTAATTTCAAGTCATGTTATTGGTGTGCCTATTCTTTACTTTCACATGTCACATATAGGGTCTAGGCCAATCAGGTTCCATTGTATCAAATTATGGCATCTTGTATTTCAATTCTCTTGTACATGTACTTGCTGGTGTTTCTTTTTTATTCACTATTATAAATCAAATGTGAAGTTGATCTTTAAAATTGTGCATGACATGTATTGAACTTTAAAATAAATAGATAACCATTCACGGAAAAATAATAATACAAAAATAATAAACAAAATTGAAAATTAAAAAAGAAATAATAAAAATGTAAATTCTGAAACTATTTTATAAAAAAATCATCAAGAAAAAAATAAATCATGCTTTTAATAGCTTTATGCGAAGATCGAACCTGCGGATAGCCGTTTAAGGCGCTCCTCGCTACTAGTTGCGCTACGCAACTGATTACATCGGCACTGCAAAATTAAGCGCTTTTGTCTTAGAATATAACCCGTTACGTACCTGTGGAAAACACCGTTGTTTGTTATGATTTATAAATAGACGAGTATTTATCAACATTGAAACCATAACACCGACATATTACGGCAGGGTACCTGTATAGCATTTTATATATACAGCGTCGTTGTAAACAACATTCTGAACTAGCCGCCATGTTGGTTTGCCGTTCGAAAGAGATTATATGGGCACCGTCAAGCGATTTTGGTACTTATCGCCTATGCGAGCAGCGAAGGTTCAGGCGAGCCTGCGCATCCGCGCAGTCTCGCCAGAACATTCGCTGCTCGCTCATAAATGCAGTGGATCAAGGGGAACCTTCAGACAGAAAGCCATATCCCTGGCCCCTCTGAATGGCTGGGCATGCGCAGTTAAAATTTGTCATGACGGAATGCTCGAAGACACAAATTCGCTTTGCGGGGCTCATATGGAAATTAAAAAGAGAGAAACGATCCAGGAACTAATACAATCAGATCCCATATCATTTGAACCCCGCCTAGCGAATTTGTGTCTTCGAGCATTCCGTCATGACTAGGGCTCGTGCAGGCTCGCCTGAACCTTCGTTGCTCGCATAGGCGATAAGTACCAAAATCGCTTGACGGGGCCCATTAGGGAAAGAATTCGAAACATGTAGTGACGACAGTAAACATTGCAGATTACAGGTAAACCGAGTCAGCAGCTCTTTCCCAAACAGGTGGTGACTCAGAATATCCAAACCTAACTTATAAGAAGCAATATACAAAATGGGAAAAGAATCTGAATCACCAACATGAACAAAATTAAACTTGAAGAACAAATGTAACTAAAAATGAACGACCAAAAAGGGGGAAGAATCAGGACCATCAACGTTAAAACTTATTTAATTCGGGAAAGAATCAGTACAACCAACACAAAATTGAAGGAACCACAGCAGAAGTACCGACTTGGAACGGTCAGTAAAAATTACTGATGGGTTTAATAACAAAAGCCCGTGGCAAGTCAATATTTGTTTGACTGCAACCTTGAAACAATACGAACTGCACTAAACAATATGGACTGTTCTGAACAGCATGCCATATTATTGTTATTGACTGCCCCTAGAGAAAGCCTTTGTAGTTTAAATGGACAGTCAGGGATAAACAAACAAACGTCGACCAAAATAGCTTTACGCATAGACCTTGACTACATTTAATACTTTCGATAGAAATTTTATACTTTAACCAGTTTCCTTGTGTAAATATATGTATACCACACATCTGGTGGAACTGACGTTGCACCATTATGATATATTTATTGTATTTATTTTTCTTATTTTGACAATATAAAATGTTCGTCGGAACATAATGAATTTTGAATGGTATAGTGAGTACAACTGACCTGACCATGAGCAATCGTAGCGTGATTTATCGCTGCTACGGACACCTCGAATTGTCATTATCCAAACCTAATCAATTATCATGACACTATATATGAAGATTTTACAAAATGAGATACAGTCGAACTTCAATCGCTCAAACACCTTTGGGACCATGAAAATCTGTTCGAGTCAGGGGTAGTTATTGGTAAATTCAACGCTGAAGTAATGAGGAAATGTTATCCTTGTCAACGCTTTAAAAGTAGATAGTAACGCTTAACGCAATAACAGGACTATGCCTGCTGTCGCGCTGCGAGTCTTCATTCCTGTTGTTAGAAGCCTCCGTGGTGTAGTGGTTATGCTACTCGCCTTGTGAAGCAGGTGTTTCAGGATCGATCCCGGGGTTCGCCATATTTTCGGATGAGTCTCTAAACCGATGTCACGTCCCTGTATAATCTTAGCTGTTTGTGAGATGCAAAACTCAAACATTCACTCACTAATTCCTATTGCCACCACCGCCATTGGAGAAATGTGCCAATGGTATATCAAGTAAACATAAACTCCTTACATGCTTGATTAAACTCACGCTACAGAATTGCTAACCAAATAATTTTTTTCCTTTTTATTTATTTTTATTCTTTTTTTATCTATTTATCGATTTATTTATTTATTATTATTAATATCATTATTTATTTATTTATTTATTTTTAGATAATTTATTCGTAAAAATTCTTGTTTTTAACACAGTTTCCTGTTCCTGACTCTCAGACTCCTGTCTTGCATTTCGTTTCGGCAAGAGGGAGTCAGGGGAGACATGGACAGATGTTGTTATATCTGACCGATGTCAATGACTGGTCTTATTCTGACATATGGGGCCAGGATTTACACCGGTCTCGAGGAATCTTTAGTGTTCTAAGCAATATTAGAACAAAAACTACTGTCTTTTCCCTTCATTTTTATTATTATTATTATTTATTATTATTATTATTATCATTATTAGTTCTGTCCACTACTAGGTGAACGCATGCTGTCATAGCAGTGTTTCCTTAAGCGATCAGATAATATTGTCCATACGGAATTGTGTGGTGTCATTCCCTGGCTAAACTAAATATTTTAGGCGCAAGGCACTCGATAGGCACTGGTCGAAATTGCGTGGTGTCATTCCCTGGCTAAACTAAATATATTAGGCGCAAGGCGCTCGATAGGCGCTTGGTCGACGTTGATTCGACGTCATAACGTTGAGTCAAAGTCGAGTCAGTGTCGTTTCAGCGTTGTGTGCTTGCCGGGAATGTCTAATAAGAATGTTAATTATTTGGCTTGTCCATGTAGTGTAGTCTGTACCTTTCGCCTAATTTGAGTATAGTAATCCTGTGATTTTTGGATAATTGGTTACAACAAAGTCCGTACTGCAGCCTTAGTAAACCAAATGCATATGCCACCATGTCTCATTGTATTAAACTTGTTCATATCCTCATATGCCTGTATAGACTTGAGTATTAATATCTTTCTGTTCTGTTCTTCTGGTAGATCGAGCTAATGAGGGTTACTACCAGGAGGTAAAACAGGGTTAATTCTGGGGCATCGCTTCGTTGTTCTACAATAACAAAATATGCTCTGTGTACTCATGGAATAGTGGTGATTCTAGAGTACACTGAGTATAAATTGGCAAGATAAAAGTGTAGAGTCTCTTTCATTATCCCGCACTATCTGTTATGAACAGGAACTTCCTATAGACTCAGGAAGGGGTTCGACCTAACCATGGCATACGAGTAATCGGTGTTCGAGAAAACGAAGTTCTACTGTATCTTATTAATATTTGAGTGAATCCGACTGGGGGTTTTACACACTGAGGTGAAAAACCCTGAGTTTTTAGCCGACGTAGAGCAAAACCTGATTTATGTTATGAGCGGACAGCGAAGGCTAAGATCAGTCAGATCGGCGTGTCTTCAAACTAGTTCCCGGCGGCTGATCTTTATCGTGGCATGCAGGGTCTTATTAAGTGGCTCACAAATGTACGTGCATGCATTTCTATACTTTATTAATAGTGTTATATTTTCACTGCTCACATACAGATGTATTTTTGTGTTATATCTCAGCTTCTCGCACACATTTATGTAATGTACATGTGACATTTATACTTGTGTGTGAACATGTCCATGTGAAACGAAGGCTTCCAACATTGTGTCAGAAATGACAAAATTAGAAAGAAAAATCTTTCTTGTTTCCGCTTTCAGCATGGTTTGCGGTTGCTGGGCTGAGCCGCCTCAATGAGGCGGTTCAAACGGGTACCCGCGGTTTCGGTCTTTTTTCTTTTTTTTTTTTTTTTTTCTTTTTTTTTTTTTTTTGGGGGGGGGGGGGGGGGCGGGAATAGGGCAGATGATGTATACTACTAAAATCCCACTTTCTTTATATAAAGTGTGGTTTGGGAGATCTTCGTTTCACGGACTTGTGATCGTGAAGCCTGATGGTGTGTGTAAACACAGGCGTAGACATTATCAATTAAACATTGTAAATTCACGCATACGGAGTTTGGTGCTACTCATGGCTTACTTTTAGATCGTGACATGGGACAGTGCTACTTGCAGCCTTAATAAATGGCGGAGTGATTTTTGTAAGAAATATGTGCAGCCAGATATCAGTCGAGGCTAGGCGTCTGTTTTTTTTTTTTTTTTTTTTTTTTGGTCATATGATGCAAAGCGCAATGCTGGACGAACATTCTCGACTGCGCCCTGACTGTCCATTGATGCAATATGTACCACTGACACATGAAACGGCTACAGTGTATTGACTTACTGCGTTTAAACTATGGTCATATATGAAGTTGCTGTAGTATATGTTAAAGTAGGTGGTTTGATCTTTTGATGTATCAAACGTATGATTAACTTATGATGACTATACGTCCCTGACAATATGATCAACAACTGTAGCAAATGACTCTTTCTGTATTTATTAACGTATTGATTAATATCACTTTTTTCATGTTTTGGTTGATATGGTATTGTATACTCATTCAACTTATAACTCCAAATTACCGAATCTCACATTTAGTTCCATAAACAGATAAACACATATGAACATGTTCCGTTTTTATTCTCATTATTCGTTATCACTCCACGGGGAAACATTGGCATATTTTGTCATTTATTTGTATATCAAGCACCAATGTCAGATACATACTTCAACCCATAGTGACAGGTTCGTGCCCTTGGCTCTCGCTCGTGCCCTGGTAGACTGTATAACCTAAACGTTAGCTGACATTGTAATGTATCGAGCACGAATCGGTCTGCATTACGTTCTACATTCTAAGGTTAGAGGTATTAATCACTTTAATAGTTTCGAACTTTTGCTTATGTTATCAATGCTTCTTTTGGAATGCGGCGATGTGGAACCCAATCCAGGCCCTGGACAGAATACGTCTATCAGTTTTGATACAAACAGTGTGTCGTCTAATAATCCACTTGATTACGAAAGTATCATTAGAGGGAAATTTTCTATTGTCCATTATAACATACAAAGTCTATCTAACAAAATCAACGTATTAGAATCTGAGCTCAACACCTTTAGTATTATCTGTCTAACGGAAACATGGCTAGACGAACGCAAAAACAGTACTGACATCAAAATGAGCAACTACCAACTTCCTTTTCGGAGGGACCGTCGTGGTGACAATCATGGAGGAGTTTGTGTTTATGTCAAGGACAATATACATGCTAAACGCAGGACGGACCTCGAACTCCCTGATATCGAATGCGTATGGATCGAGGTTATAAGTAATCATCGTAAAATTCTTATAGGCACTTTTTATCGACCACCAAACTCGCCAGCCTCTGCTCTCTCATCAATTGAAACTTCTATTGGTTTAGCCTATGACACAAATATAAACGACATTTGCATCACTGGTGACTTCAATATGGACTTTCTCAAACAAGTTTCAAGAAATAAAATTGAAAATTTATGTCAACAGTTTAATTTAACGAGTTAAGTAGCTGAACCTACACACTTCACAGAAACGTCTTCTTCATGCATTGATCTAATGTTAACACCTCACCAACAAAGTGTACTCTTCAGTGGTGTTGGTGAGCTCTTCCTCGAACAAGACATAAGATACCATTGTCCTGTTTTTTTGAGTATTTGATTTCAACAGAGGTACCACAAAATCGTTTAGTAGACACATTTGGTTGTATGACAAAGGGAATTATAACGACCTCCGTGAAGAAATTAGTAATACAAATTGGCAGTATCTTAAAGATTCCGATAGTGATACCTACACAAGTAATGTTACCACCCACATTATCAAAACTGCCAAAAAACACATACCAAATAAGAACATAATTATCAGACAATCAGACCCAGAATGGCTGACTAGCAATATTAAGAAAATGATGCGTAAACGCAAACGTCTAAACGATAAGTATCAGAGGTCAAAAACGAAGCAAATCTTTCCGCGTATAAACAATTCAGGAACAAAGTAACTGCTGAAATCAGACGATCTAAGAAAATGTTACGGATAAACTTGCTAAAAGATTATCGGACAGCACCCTAACACCTAAAGACTACTGGAAAACATTGAAGCAGTTTATCAAACCACAACAATCTTCTTCCATACTACCACTTGTAAGTCAAGATACGGTTCTTGAAGATGAGACAGACAAAGCAAATTTACTGAATGACTATTTTGCACAGCAAACAACACTCGATGAAGCGAATGCATCTCTTCCAGTCACCCCACTACACGACGTTAACAGTCTGAGCTCTATCGTTACTACTGCAGATGAAGTTCAGTCCATTTTAAAGTCTCTCTCTGTTAGCAAAGCAGCGGGACCCGATTCAATCAATAATCGTTTGTTAAAAGAATTAGCAGTACCGTTGGCTGAGCCTCTTGCCGAACTCTTTAATTCTTCTCTACGATCTGGCAAAGTCCCGAAAGTATGGAAAGAAGCGAATACAACACCAGTTCACAAAAAGACGATCCACTAATAGTATCAAACTATAGGCCTATCTCCCTACTCAAAACTCTTGGAAAAGCGCTAGAAAAAATTGTCCATAAACATATTTTCAATTTCTGCAGAGATAACAACATCATTACAACATTTCAATCTGGCTTTGTACCAGGTGATTGCACCGTCAATCAACTCTCTGTTTTATACAACACGTTTTGCAAAGCTTTAGATGAAGGGAAAGAAGTTCGAACTATCTTCTGTGACATTAGTAAGGCCTTTGATAGGGTATGGCACAGAGGTCTCCTTTACAAACTTAGAAGAGTTGGTATTACCGGTTCTTTACTCTCATGGTTTTCAAACTACCTTCAAGACAGGCATCAGCGAGTTGTTCTTCCAGGAACAATATCAGACTGGTCAACTGTTAGAGCTGGTGTTCCCCAGGGATCCATTCTTGGTCCTCTTCTATTTATTATGTAAATAAATGACATTGTCGATGACATCAAGTCTTCTATTCGTCTGTTTGCGGACGACACCAGTGTCTATATCGTCGTTGATGATCCAGTAACTGCTGGCATAACTCAAAATTCTGATCTCTACAAAATCCAAAGATGGGCATCCGAATGGCTTGTTGCTTTTAATCCAGCAAAATCTGAATCGCTTTTGATATCTAGGAAAGTAAATAAACCCTATCATCCAACTCTATTTATGAACTATAAGCAGATTCAAGAAGTGACTTCACACAAACACTTGGGGCTATATTTTTCTAATGACTGTTCCTGGCATGAGCATATAGAGTATATAAAAAGTAAAGCATGACAACGAATAAATATAATGCGTCGACTAAAATTTCAGTTGGACAGGAAATCTCTACAAACTATTTACTTTCCTTCATACGACCCATTTCGGAATATGCGGACATAGTTTGGAAAAATTGTTCACAGAACGATGCAAACGAGTTAGAAAAAAAATTCAGAACGAGGCTGCACGCATCGTAACTGGAGCAACACGATTGACGTCTATTCATTCACTTTATACTGAAACTGGCTGGGAATCACTATCTGCAAGAAGAAACAAGCACAAATTAGTCATGTTCTACAAAATGAGGAATAACCTGTGCCCTGACTACCTTAGATCTCTCGTCCCCTCCAATGTCGGTGCCACTGTTCAATACAATTTGCGAAACGTTAGTGATTTAAGAACAATCAATGCAAATACCCAACTTTACTATAACTCTTTCCTACCGTCTGTCATCAGAGAATGGAACGAACTGCCTCGTGAGCTCCAAGAATCTCAGACTCTGGCCTCCTTTAAATACAGACTTAACTCCAATATTACTCGCCCGCCACCTTACTATCTAACTGGGAATAGATTGTATATAACTCACCATACACGTCTCAGACTTAATTGCAGCGCACTCAATCAACATCTCTTCTCTAAAAACATCATTCCAAGTCCACTGTGTGCCTGTGGTGCAATAGAAGACACCCGACACTTTTTGCTTATCTGCAATCGCTACCAGCACATCAGAGTTGAACTGATAAACAGTGTATCGTTTATATGTGAACCAACCCTTAACGTGCTGCTGTTTGGTAGCCAAACGCTTTCACTTAATGAAAATGTACAGGTTTTTAAAGCTGTTCAGCTATTTATCTCGAAATCTAAACGTTTCATTGTGGAATGAGTCGATGCTTCCCACCAATACCTTGAACCTCTAACGAATAAGTAGAATGTTACGGCAGAAAACTCGTATGGTGCCAAGGCAGCATCGAGTCAACGTCGATGAGACGTTATTGACGTTGTCTCGAAGCTGTTGGCGTCTGTGTAACTGTTGGTGTTATGTTATATAACTTATCATATGTATATACCCTTACCTCCTTCCCCGTGGAGGACTTACAATTTTGATATCACAATTCTTGTTTGGCTCGAGATATGAGACAGACATAAATTATACAAATGTTATCACAAACTATCAGAATCCAGTACAGCATACTGTTAAAGATCACTGCGTCGATATTTATGCCTTGACCGTCTACAGGGAGACAGACTCAAAAAAAGTCTTTCAGACTTTCTTCTGAATCCCTTTTGTACAATGTTTTGTTTTGTATGTTGCACATTGTATTACCATGTATATGTATACAGTATTGTAACATTTGTACATTGAAATAAAGTTTAAAAACTAAACAAACAAACAAAAGTTAGACTTAATAATGGAACGTTAAGGTTACAAAATGCATTGCCTGTTTTGCATATTAAAATGTGCATCTTTCACATTTTAATTTGTACCTAAATACCGTTCCATAGGATTCCATGGGTACATTTGATGAGCTTTGTCATCAAAATCGAAGTGAAGGCAATGATCAGGAATCGATACACTTAACCCACAGCTCCCATCAGAGACACCAAAGGGACAGAAACACAAACACGGAGCAATAGATCCTAATGGAAACATCAATAGCGGAAAGCCAAAAGGACAGCTACAAAATGGCCAAAAGGTTATCCAAAATAAAATAATATAAGCGACACAAACACCCAAAGATAGACCATAACAAAAACACACCGCGACAGAAGAAGCGCGTTGGAACGGTCAGTGGAAACGAATTCCACTGGGGGACTTAAGTCGATTTTATGTGATCACAATCCTTGCCTTTCCGTCGCAATATACTTCTAAACAAAAAGTTTGTTTTGGGCCATGACACTCAACAAGGGTTTATTTTAGTCAACTGGATGATTTGAAATAATACTTATAATTATGTTATGGACTACGTACACAAACCAAACTATACCATAGTCATTGCAAGCAATAGTAAAGAATTATTACACAGCATGACAGAAACATAATATTCGTATAATTTCACATTTTGCTGAATCAGGAAAATCAGTATTAAGTCTGTTTAACTAAAATGGTACCGGTCCTCAATTTTCATGAAATTACATCTGCAGATTCCTAAGATATGTGGATATATTATATGCTGAAAGAGTGTCTTGACTATTGGATGGATCATGGTAAAATTACACAGAAAATTTGAATGAATTCAAAGCCTGAGGCTGAAATATGGGGATATCATTAAAGAAAACTTAATGCCAAGCCACTATTACAAAATACAGAAAGCCATTCACAGTATCAACTAACTCACTAATGATGTCTTTAATTCATAAAATATTTCAGCATTAGATATATGAAATTCTAATTACTGTAGAAAGGTTCATATCAGAGTACCCCATTTTGGTAGTGACGTCGCAAAAACGTAATGAAATTGCAGTTATTTAAAAGCAAATGCATCATAATTACAAAGGTCATGCCCAAGGCAATTACTGTGCATACTTTCATCAAATTCCAAGCGTGGGTAAATTTCCTATACCCTGAAAGACCCCCTTTTCCCAAATTTTTATCCGGAAATTACCCTTCATGAAATATGGAAGAGTGAGTGCATTTTGTCACAAAGATGCGTTTTTAGTAGTGCGTTCGGAAAAAGTTGCTTTTTTCCTAAAGCCATAAACATGATAAAGCAATTAAAGCATTGCAAAAACCAATCTCATGTTTCTTGCGCTAATTGCTGATTGTTTGCTATTCTGTGATGCAGGCAATTATTGTATCTTGATTTTAGCTCACTAATGCCGCCACTTAGTAATATGGAATAAATCTGGTTAAAATTTAATATAAATCTTCTCTGCATCATTTCAAGTTCCAATGGGAATTTATCACAATCTCTTAAAGCTACATCGCAGTCGCAGCTTAAAAAAGAAATCGTTTAGGAATCGTATGGGACTTGTCATTGAAAAACCTATTTTCGCCATTTGCGAATAATAAAAGTACAGATCAGCCCGTGCGCATGCGTAGAGTGGCCAGTACCTTAGTTTTCGTTCATTACGAAAACACGCCAAAACAAATACATTGCAAATTTTACCGCCGAAAAAAACGAAAATTTAAAGATGAAAAATTGCGAGATTTTTCTTATTTCTGCTCAAAATATATATTTTGGGTACACGTTAGAACGGCCTCATCGAGGCGGTTCTTCAAATAATGATTTGCAAATTAAAGTACAGATCAGCATGTGGGCATGCATGGACTGGCCAGTACCTTAGTTTTCGTTCATTATGAAAACACGCCTATACAAGTACATTGTAAATTTTACCGCCGAAAAAAAAAAAAAATTCTGATTTCTTCTCAAAATATAGATTAGGCGGTTCAAACGAGTACTCACAATCTATATTTTTTAGTAAACATAAGAGAAAATATGATTACCCCTGTAAACCCGAGTTTTCCTTTATAAACATTGGATTCAAAGGGGTCAAAATTCTATAGACGTGTTTTCGTGATGGCTTGCAATGCACGATACAGCTTGTTGTCCAATCCCCATTGTGGGCTTTAAGAAATAAGTTGGGCAGCATGATGCTTCCATGCAGACCTGAAACTGACCGCACATGAGTACTGGTAAACCACTAGAGTGTCTAATAGAAGTAGAGGCAATGATCAGGAATCGATACAATTAACCCACAGCTCCCATCAGAGACACCAACGGGAAGGAAACACAAACACGAAACAACAGAACCCATGGAAACACCAACAGCGGAAAGCCAAAAGGACAGTTACTTTCCCACAAAATGGCCAAAAGGCTATCCAAAATAAAACAATATAAGCGACACAAACACACAAAGACATACCATAACAAAAATAAACCGCGACAGAAGAACCGCCTTGGAACGGTCAGCGGAAACGAACCCCACTGGCGGCCCAAACCGACCCCACGCGGCCACAATATTTTGAGCTGAAATAAGAAAAGTATCGCCATTTTTCATGTTAAAATGTTTATTTTTTTTCGGTAAGGTTTACAATGTATTTGTATATGCGTAATGTATAAGCCTGCCCAGGCAATGTGATGCGAGTTGGACCATCCCTACATTTAAACAATTTGGGTTTGTTTGAGCGACAGGGCTTGAGATGTCATTTCATCTAAATGTCGGGCAAAAGTCCCACAAAATTGGATGCAACGTCTCCAAAATGACAAAAATCAAACAAAACCGCTTATTTCTATATTTAAAATTCCAAAACTCTTGCTAGTCAAAAACAGGCGGGTTTGTGTCTTCATTATGTAAAAAAAATCCGTGTTTCGAACAACTCTGTAAATCCCACTTTATAAAGAGAAAAACATAACGAAAGCACGCCTCGGCGAGGCGGTCCTTACGAGTACCAACAATCTATATTTTTGAGGAGAAATGAGAAATTAATCAGTACCCCTGTAAACCCTAGTTTCACTATATAAAAGCGGGGTTTAAGGGGGGTCAGAATCATAAAAGGCATGTTTTCGCGATGAAGTGTTTTAGAGCTTCCAAGTATTATTTTGCACGAAAATTTAATCTATGCGAACTTCCTGAAAATTTCACAAATTTCGTGTGAAATGACCACTGGTGTTTAACAGACTTATTACATTTCTCACCAAGTTGCAGACATTGCGGCGAGAACTGTAGCAAAAGTGAGAAATGTAATCATGTTCATCCCTTTCTGATATTTGTGAAACAAAATAAAAGAACTATGTGTCTTTACCTGTGTTATATGTCCATCAAAGTAGCCACATACTTTCCCAGTGAGATGTGAACCAATTTAGACCAGTCATTACATTTCTCGGCTTATTATTTTTCATGTCTCGTTGCAGACATTTCTTTTTTGTTATTACTACATTTCTTGTCGTAAATGTGCTTATCTAATGGACATAACACATCCGTGTGTAAAATGGTGCCCCATTAATCTATGTTTTTGAAAGACTCATTATTATGTATAACGGACTTTAAAACGTATCACTGTGTAACATGTTATATCACCCAAGAAAAACAATTCTCAATAAATGTGAGCACTCATATGGGTTTGCAAGATTGAGATTTTTAATAACTTATGAATAGTTAGAACTGAATAGTTAAGTCTGCAAATGCTAATAGTGAATATGCAGCCAGTCGAGAAAAATAAATGTGTTATTTTTTCGCATAAAAAATTAATGAGTTGATATTTATGCCGTATTCTATATGTTTCTGTGAAAACAATGCAGAACATAACAAAGATCGATAAAAAGTGTTTTTATCGTTGCTTGAAAACTGAGGTACATGTCAATGTTCGAAGGCGCCCTTTCAAAACTCACAAAATGATGCTTTACCAGCACAGATAAAGTGACAAAGTCATTTTGCACCCTTTTCATGTAAATTTGAATGATTAAACGTTGTTCGATAATTTCGCTTCAAGTTTTTGTGCAGGAAGTTAAACTCTTTGTAAAATTGTATTGGATTAAAAGAAAACATCAAGCATGAAAAGTGATTAACTTCTGTTATGTGTAGATGGACGTTTCCAACCCGAGGGTGACCGTGCTGAGAAGAACCTCTGTTCTGTTGTAGATAAGCGTTTCTAACCCGCGGGATGGTCATGTTGAGCAGAACCTAAGTTCTGTTGTAGATTGGCGTTTCCAACCCGAGGATTACCGAGCTGAGCGGAACCTGGTCTGCCGAGATTCCGCTCAGCATGGTCACCCCTCGGGTTGGAAACTCCCATCTACAATAGAACTGAGGTTCAGCTCATCACGGTCACCCTCGGGTTGGAAACGCCCATCTACAACAGAACAACGGTTCCGATCAGCACCGTCACCCTCGGGTTGGAAATGCCCATCTGCACAGAAAAGAAGTTCTGCTCAGCACGGTCATCCCTCGGTTTGGAAACGCCCATCTACAACAGAACAGAGTTTCCGCTCAGGACGGTCATCCCTCGGATTCCGAGAAACGCCAATCAACTACAGAATAGATTCTTTTTCTTGCACAAAACCACCGAAAATGTTCATTTTTTTTTTTAGCTCACCTGACCGAAGGTCATGGTGAGCTTTTGTGACCGTAAGATGTCCGGCGTCGTCGTGCGTCGTCCGTCGTCCGTCGTCCGTCGTGCGTAAACTTTTTCTTGTGAACAAACTAGAGGCCACAGTTTTGGTCCAATCATCATCAAACTTGCTCAGAATGATCATCATGACAATATCTCGGTCAAGTTCGAATTTGGGTCATGTCGGGTAAAAAAGTAGGTCAGTAGGTCAAATCATAGAAAAACCTTGTGAACACTCGAGAGGCCACAATTTTGGTCCAATCATCATCAAACTTGCTCAGAATGATCATTGTGACAATATTTTAGTGAAGTTTGAATATGGATCATGTCGGCTTAAAAAGTAGGTCAGCGGGTCAAATCATAGAAAAACCTTGTGAACACCCTAGAGGCCACAATTTTGGTCCAATCATAATCAAACTTGCTCAGAATGATCATCATGACAATATCTTGGTCAAGTTCGAATATGGGTCATGTCCGGTCAAAAAGTAGGTCAGTAGGTCAAATCATAGAAAAACCTTGTGAACACTCTGAAGGCCACTGTTTTGGTCCAATTATCATGAAACTTGCTCAGAATGACCATTGTGACAATATTTCAGTCCAGTTCGAATATGGGTCATATCGGGTTAAAAAGTAGGTCAGCGGGTCAAATCATATAAAAACCTTGTGAACACCCTAGGGGCCACAATTTTGGTCCAATCATAATCAAACTTGCTCAGAATGATCATCATGACAATATCTCGGTCAAGTTTGAATATGGGTCATGTCCGGTTGAAAAGTAGGTCAGTAGGTCAAATCATAGAAAAACCTTGTGAATACTCAGGAGGCCACAAGTTTGGTTAAATCATTAATCTTGCTCAGAATGGTCATTGTGACAATATCTTGGCTAAGTTTGAATAAAGGTCTTTTCGGGTCAAAAAGTAGGTCAGTAGGTCAAATTAAAGAAAAAACTTGTGAACACTCTAGTTTTACATAGACTTATATAGGGAAAATCTTTAAAAATCCTTTTCTCTGAAACCACAAGGCCTAGGTCTTTTATATTTGGTATGAAGCTTCATCTAAAAGACCCCTAACAAGATTATTCAAATGATAGTGCTGAGGCCAAAAATGTCCCCGCCCCCGGGCCCTTTGGTTTTACATAGGCTTATATAGGGAAAATCTTTAAAAATCTTCTGCTCTGAAGCTGCAAGGCCCAGGACTTTGATATTTGGTATTAAGCTTTATCTAGTGGACCCCTACCAAGATTGTTCAAATTATAGTGCTGGTGCAAAAAATGCCCCCGTTCCGGGGCCCTTTGGTTTTACATGGCCTTATATAGGGAAAATCTTTAAAAATCTTCTTCTCTGAAACCGCAAGGTCCAGGACTTTGATATTTAGAATGAAGCTTCATCCATTGGACCTCTACCAAGATTGTTCAAATTATCGCCCTTGGGCCAAAAATGCCCCCGCTCAGGGGCCCTTTGTTTTTACATAGACTTATATAGGGAAAATCTTTAAAAATCCTTTTCTCTGAAACCACAAGGCCTAGGTCTTTTATATTTGGTATGAAGCTTCATCTAAAAGACCCCTAACAAGATTATTCAAATGATAGTGCTGAGGCCAAAAATGTCCCCACCCCCGGGCCCTTTGGTTTAATATAGGCTTATATAGGGAAAATCTTTAAAAATCTTCTGCTCTGAAACTGCAAGGCCCAGGACTTTGATATTTGGTATTAAGCTTTATCTAGTGGACCCCTACCAAGATTGTTCAAATTATAGTGCTGGGGCAAAAAAAGCCTCCACCTGGGGCCCTTTGGTTTTACATAGGCTTATATAGGGAAAATCTTTAAAAATCTTCTTCTCTGAAACCGCAAGGCCCAGGACTTTGATATTTTGTATGAAGCTTCATCTAGTGGACCCCTACCAAGATTGTTCAAATTATAGCCCTTGGGCCAAAAATCCCCCTGCTCAGGGGCCCTTTGGTTTTACATAGACTTATATAGGGAAAATCTTTAAAAATCTTCTTCTCTGAAACCGCAAGGTCCAGGACTTTGATATTTAGAATGAAGCTTCATCCAATGGACCTCTACCAAGATTGTTCAAACTATCGCCCTTGGGCCAAAAATGCCCCCGCTCAGGGGCCCTTTGTTTTTACATAGACTTATATAGGGAAAATCTTTAAAAATCCTTTTCTCTGAAACCACAAGGCCTAGGTCTTTTATATTTGGTATGAAGCTTCATCTAAAAGACCCCTAACAAGATTATTCAAATGATAGTGCTGAGGCCAAAAATGTCCCCGCCGCCGGGCCCTTTGGTTTTACATAGGCTTATATAGGGAAAATCTTTAAAAATCTTCTGCTCTGAAACTGCAAGGCCCAGGACTTTGATATTTGGAATTAAGCTTTATCTAGTGGACCCCTACCAAGATTGTTCAAATTATAGTGCTGGGGCAAAAAAAGCCTCCGACTGGGACCCTTTGGTTTTACATGGCCTTATATAGGGAAAATCTTTAAAAATCTTCTTCTCTGAAACCGCAAGGCCCAGGACTTTGATATTTTGTATGAAGCTTCATCTAGTGGACCCCTACCAAGATTGTTCAAATTATAGCCCTTGGGCCAAAAATGCCCCCGCTCAGGGGCCCTTTGGTTTTACATAGACTTATATAGGGAAAATCTTTAAAAATCTTCTTCTCTGAAACCACAAGGCCTAGGTCTTTTATATTTGGTATGAAGCTTCTTCTAAAGGACCCCTACCAAGATGATTCAAATTATAGTGCTGGGGCCAAAAGTGGCCCCGTCCCGGGGCCCTTTGGTTTTACATAGACTTATATAGGGATAATCTTTAAAAATCTTCTCTGAAACCACAAGGCCCAGGACTTTGAAATTTGGTATGAAGTTGCATCTAATGGACCTCTACCAAGATTGTTAAAATTATAGCCCTGGGGCCAAAAATGCCCCCACTCTGGGGCCCTATGGTTTTACATAGACTTACATGGGGAAAATCTTCAAAAATCTTCTTCTCTGAAACCACAAGGCCTGGGTCTTTGATATTTGGTATGAAGCTGCATCTAGTGGACCTCTATCAAAATTATTCAAATTATAGCCCTGGTACCAAAAATGTCCCCGCTCCGGGGCCCTTTGGTTTTGCATAGACTTATATAGGGAAATCTTTAAAAATCTTCTCTGAAACTGCAAGGCCAAGGCCTTTGATATTTAGTATGGAGCTTTATCTAGTGGACCTCTACCAAGATTGTTCAAATTATAGCCCTGGGGCCACAAATGCCCCCACCCCGGGCCGGGGCCCTTTGTTTTTACATAGATTTATATAGCCCTGGGGCCATTTGGTTTTGCATAGGCTTATGTAGGGAATATCTTTAAAAAAAATCTTCTTCTCTGAAACTGCAAGGCCCAGGTCTTTGAAATTTGATGTGTAGCTTTATCTAGTGGACCTTTGCCAAGATTGTTCTAATTATAGCCTTTGTTGATGTTTGGTATGAAGCTTCACCTTTAAGACCTCCCTCAACATTATGCACATTAAAACCCTGGGGCCAATAATGGCCCTCTCTGGGGCCCACTTGTTACACTATGGATCAGGTGAGCGATCCAGGGCCATCATGGCCCTCTTGTAATATTTCATTTTTCGCGCATTATCCTTATGCTGGTTGCCAGGGTAAGAACATAATTTCTATCCCAGGCTAAAAGCACGGAGTTCCTAATATGGTGTGCAAAAAAATTATAAGAAACTGCTGGTAGAACAGTCGGTTTGGGACGATCAGCAGTAAAGCCACTTGTTAATGCAGTGGGAGGGGTGGGGTGATTCGACTCTAGTCTTAATGAATATGCCTTGCAACCCTCGCCCTAACCAGTAAAACTACTCGTGGATATCGTTATGAATATTCAGTCGTACAGAACAACAGCAGTGCATTCAGGGCTTTGGTTAACTTTTGAGAGGGTCATGGAATGCAGAAGCGAATTGTAATCAGACACACACCATCTGGCTTTTCCTGTCCCCGTAAGGGGTATTATATCCGAAAGGGGTAATTTGACTTCGCACGTGGTTATCGGCACAAATATGTAAGCCTCTGGAACAAATCATGCGGAAATATTGAAAAGTAAAACAAAGATCAGGAATCGATACAATTAACTTACACCACCCATCAAAGACACCAAAGGGAAAGAAACACAAACATTAAGCGACCAGACCATAATGGAAACCTAAACAAAGGAAGGCCATAAGGACAGTTACTTTCCCACAAAATGGCCATATGGCCATCCAAAATAAAAAGACAAGTAATACACAAGTAGTTCGAATTACGCCTTATTTGACATGTTAGAAAAGTTTGGCATAGCCCGGGTAGCTGAAAATGTGTTAATATTCAACACTAGGAAACAGGCCAAAACAGAAATAGTCAATTAATACTCGGCCGCTTGCCTCTAATGAAAGTTGTTGAGAATAGCATTGCCCGAGTTTACAAAATATGTTTGTAAAGTTAAGAAAAATCAATAAATCGGTTATACTCACTGTACTGTCTGGAGTTGCATTATACACTTCCAGAAGCTCTTGACTTGACTCCACCCTTTGCTGACAGGGTACCCACCTAACAGATACTTTTGGCACGCCTAAATGTTCATGGATTATAGTGTCAACACTTCCATTTTAAATACCACATTCTGAAGCAAGATCGGCAACTTTGATTAGCGATTGTTTAGCTTAAGTCTACCAAAACGGTCGACTATCTCCTGGCTGATGACATCAGCAGGGGGACCTGGCATTGGGTCATCTTCTAAGGAGTCTCGCCCAGGTTTAAATTCTGCTGGCCACTATGCTTCTGTGGAATACTTTGGGCTACTGTCATCATACACATCAGCCATGCGCCGATGAATTACTTTGGCATTTGCACCATCCTCAGTAAGGAACTTTATGACTGCTCTGAAATCAATATTCTGACTTTCCATTTTTGCATATGGGAATAGGTTTCGAACAAAAAGTAAAAGCAAAATAGTACGTATAGACAGAGCGGCTGTTATCATTCAACTAACAAAAGTTTACACTGCACAAAAATGAAAAAAAATGAATTGTATAGAAAAATACCGAGTTCTACGAACTCCCCTCGTAAGTCATGGCCGGAAGTTCCCATAAGGATATTGATGAATAGTCGAGTCCATGGTGTAATTATGAAAATATTTAAAGATCTATGCCGAAACTAGCTAGTCTAATTAACACATAAGAAAATTCAAGGAACAAACATTAAATTGGATGGTTGGATAAGGGAAAGGTGATGTGAATCTTGCGTCACCAATACGTAAACACGCCTATACAAATACAATGAAACCTTTATCGCCGAAAACATGAACATTTTAAGATGAAAAACAGTGATATTTTTCTTATTTCTGCTCATAATATATATCATCGAGGCGGTTCTAAAGAGTACCCACAATCTATACTTTAGAGCAGAAATAAGAAAAATAAGGTTTACCTCAGTAAACCCCAGTTTTACTATATAAAAGTGGGGTTCAAGGGGGTCAAAATTATATAGATGTGTTTTCGTGATGACTAGGAAGTCCAACTGGTATTGAGGATCTTACATGAGTGTTCAGGTATTATTGAATTTATTAAACGAGTTGAGGGAAAAGGATAAAATGCGAGGCTTTGCCGAGCATCTTATCCCTTTTCCTCAACGAGTTTAATAAATTCAATAATACATGAGCACGAATGCAAGATTCTATTTATCATATGCCATTTAAAACGCATTTATTCACGCTTGTCTACAAATATGTCAATATTCTGCCGTTAGTAAACACGACGTCGTTAAGGACGCCGTACATGTAAAGGTACGGGACGTATCTACCTAATTTGCATATTTAATCCACTAGTGGATTATCGAAAATATTACATGGCGTTATTACACTCTCAGACGCGACGGCATATGATAAATTTGGCCTGCTGTCCTTGCAGCAGGTAGGGGTGGGGTGGGGGTGTTGTTACAACATGTACTTCTTCTGTTTCTACACTTCCATATATCCTCATTCTCCTCTGACCCTTCTCTTATATCTTCAATCTCATTTCCTCCTTTCTCTGGAGACGACACAAAATGACCTACAAGGGTTAAACTTAAAAAAAAAAAAAAAAAAAAAAATTTCTCTCCATCTTTAATGAGCCGTGTTATGGGGAGGTCGTGATACATGTTATTGTATGTTGTTTCATTGTTTCTTTGCATTAATCTAGTTTCATTCTTTCACGTTAGTATGTCCATCAGGGCTTTCCTGTTTTCTTAATAAACTTTGAAACTTTGAAACTTAAAACAATCACTCAATAAATAGTCTCTGTATGTTTGTGAACACGCAACATGTTACATTTATAAGTTGGTAATCGAGTTCATTTAGGTTTTTGATTTATCTCATATTTATTTATTTTTGCAAGGCAAGCTGCACTTTGAGAGTCTGGGGAAACGGTAAAATAATAAACAACGGAAATCTTTCATGTTTATTGTATTTGCTGCTGCAGTATCACTCTGTGCAAATGATTATACCGATGCTAATTTAATACATGATGCGACGAAAAGTCATTAGTATAGAGCGTGTCACTGATTACCGCTTCTGGGATGGAAAACTAGAAGGATGAAAAAACGTGTTTGCAAATACAGACAGACGGAGGGTTTTCTTTTCTTACATACTGAAATATAGAGATTTCTCAGTGAAATCGAATAATGTGACTGATAACAGTGACTGATATCAATTTTATTTTTCACTTTTTTTCTCGAAATCTAATGCTGTGGCATGCGACGTTAGATCTGTTCGCACTTTCTTTGGGAAACTAATCTCTCCATTATCATAAAAATGCCATCTCAGGCTATTTTCTCAGGTGCAAACTTTCAGTTTACACCCAGTGAATACCCAGTGAATACGTTGGACACCATTTGGGCCCCGCCAAGCGAATTTGGGTCTTCGAGCATTCCGTCTTGACAAATTTCAACTGCGCATGCCCAGCCATTCAGAGGGGTCAGGGATATGGCTTTCTGTCTGAAGGTTCCTCTTGATTCACTGCTTGTATGAGCGAGCAGCGAAGGTTCTGGCGAGACTGCGCGGATGCGCAGGCTCGCCTGACCCTTCGCTGCTCGCATAGGCGATAAGTACCAAAATCGCTTGACGAGGCCCATTTAACAAATTTCGTGATGGAAAACACCCCTATAGCATGCTGACTCCCTTGAGCCCAACGTTTATAAAGTAAAACTGAGGTTTATAGGGGTAAACCTTAGTTTTCTTATTTCTTCTCTAAAATATCGATTGTTGGTACTTGTAAGAACCATCTCGCTGAGGCGTTTCTAATGTGTACCAACAATCCATATTTTTGAGCAGAAATAAGAGCAAACATCACAATTGTTCATCTTCATTTTTGTTCTCGCCCCCGTCTGTGGGGGCTTGGATAAATAGATGGGCTGCACGACGCTTCCACGCAGAGCTGATACCGACCGCATATGAGTACTGGTAATCTGCTTAGAAGGTCTAAGCCTGCACAGGAAAACTGCCGCGAGTCGGAGCGTCCATGCTTATAAAACATTATTGGTTTTATTGTGCGGCCGTGATTGAGATGTCATTTCATCTCAATGTCGGGTAAAAGTCCCACAAAATTGGAAGCAACGTCTACAAAATGACCTAAATAGTGCTGACGGGGACGTTAAACCTCAAAATAAACCATTTTTTTTTTTTAACGGTAAAATTTGCATTGTGTTTGTATAGGCATGTTTTCGTAATGAGGTCTATGTGGCCTTGTTGTTGAGAGAGTTGACGTATCGCATCGTTATAGGTATCGGTTCGAGGCTCGCCTGGGTTACACGGGAGACGCCAAGCTTCACAACGAAAGGACAGGTGCTTTTAGTTTTAGGATCAATGATAGAAAACTGTTACGCAGGAAAAGCCACGCCATCTAGTAACCGTACGAGAATTATGATAATGGGAATATGCCTTCCGTTCTAATTACAGCTGGAACACAATAGAGATGTACAGTGTGTGTGTGTGTGTGTGTGTGAACTCGGGTTTAACGTCGCTTTCAACATTTTTTCAATCATATCGCGACGGTGTCTGGTTGCGACAGGGAGCTCAATGCTCACTTTTATAGTGCTGCCTCACTGAAGTATCATGTCCCAGACACATTACATGATACCACACCCAGTCATATTATCCTGACACTGGGTCGACCAGTCCTAGCTCTACCCCGTAAATCCGAATGCCAAGGGAGGAGCAGCTAGTACCATTTTTAACGACTTTGGTATGTCGCGGCCCGGGATCGAACCCGTGACCTCCCGCTCCCGGAGCGGACACTCTACCAACTGAGCTATCGGGGCCGGTAGAGATGTACAGTATGTTCACATTTCATTACGAAAACACGCCTATACAAATACTTTGTAACCTTTATCGCCGAAAAAAATGAAAATTTTTAGATGAAAAATTGTGATATTTTTCTTATAAATGCTCAAAACATAGGTTGAGGGTGCTCGTTAGAACCGCCTCAGTGAGGCGGTTATAACGAGTACCCACAACCTATGTCTTGGTGCAAAAATAAAAAAAAATAATGTATAACCCTTACATCCCAGTTTTTCTATGTAAAGTGGGGTTTAGGGGGTCTTCATTTACGGACTTGTTTACGTGATGTTTTATCCTGATAAATGTGAAAATGCTATCCATTGGCTCATTTGCACGGAAAGGCCTAATTATTCACAGGCATTGTGCAATTCTTATAGATCAAACCCTTAACATTTGTCAAAGTGTGGAAGACTGTCTGTTTGATAATGGTTCCTTGGGTTAACTAACGTCTTGCAAAATGCATGATATAAATAACAGACCGAGACAGTGCCGTTCTTTAGCGTCTGCATGTTATCATTAATTCACAAGAGATTTTCTGTTCTGACATTTCTCATTGTACGATGCCTCTGTGTCGCCATCGTACGAGAAAAACAACAAACTCGGAATGGGCCGGACCAAACATAATCTCACTTCATATGCGACCTGCAAAATTTAGGATAAGTCTACACAATAACTCATCTTATTGCAATTACAGGAATGAATTTCATTTTTGTGGATTATATTGATGTGTACATTACACAAACACGCCTATACAAATACATTACCACCTTTATCGCCGAAAAAAAATGAAAATTTTAAGATGAAAAATTGCGATATTTTTCTTATTTCTGCTCAAAATATATATTGTGGGCATTCGTCAGAACCGCCTCATCGAAGCGGTTCTAACGAGTACCCACAATCTATATTTTAGAACAGAAATAAGAAAAATAAGCTATACCCCCGGAAACCCCAGTTTTACTATATAAAAGTGGGGTTTTAGGGGGTCAAAATTATATAGTAGTGTTTTCGTGATGAAACTCCGGCGAATCACTCACAGCATGCATGAAGCCCGAAGCAAAGTCTGATTCGCCGGAGTTTACAAATTGATAAATCCACAAAAATGATAATTTATTCCTTATAATTCAAACATCGTCATCAAACTCTTAAAATTTCACTAAAATGGTGATTTTTACGAATTCTTTCGAACGCGTAATAATGAACTTACGTACGGCCGCGGCGAAATAATTACTATATTAGAAGTTGTCATTTTTTGAAAGGAACCCAAGTTAAAGAAACGTCAAGTGTTTAAATTCCAATAGAATGCTGTTGACAATGATGTAGCTTGCGGGTTCTAAACGTGCTCTTTGACGCATCACGTGAACACGTCCGTGAAATGAACACCCACCTAAACCCCACTATATATAGAGAAAACTGGGGTTTACATGGGTACACATTATTTTTCTTTTTTTGCTCCAAGACAAAGGTTGTGGGTACTAGTTAGAACCGCCTCAATGAGGCGGTTCTACCGAGCACCGCAACCTATGTTTGCAGTATTTATAAGAAAAATATCACAGATTTTCATCAGAAAAGTAGCCATTTTGGAGATGTGAAAAATGCACTATGTCACACGGGTGTGTTATCGTAATGGTCACGTTATATTACTTCCTGTCACTGTCTGAAATAGTTCTGAGATCCTTGCTCATGGAATTTATCGAAGTATAAAACTTTTATTTCAACCAATCAAATCGCTCGCAATGTAATGTACGTAATGATGTGGAATTGGAATTATATTGTTTTGTTTGTATGATTGATTTTATGTTTAACGTCCCCGTCAACGCTGTATAGGACATTTTAGAGACATTGCTTCCAATTTTGGGGGACTTTTCCCCGACATTTCATCTCAAGCCCTGCCACCCAATGAAACCCAACAGGGTTTATATGCATGGACAGTCCGACCAGCACCACTTTGCCTGTGTATGCTTAGCTCCACTAAACAGTTTACCAGTACTCAGGTTTTAGCTCTGCATGTAAGCACCATGCAGCCCAATCTATTTCTCTTAGCCCCGGTGGGCGGGGCGCATTGGTATATTGTGTATGGACATGTGGTATAGTATTTCCGTTACTCGTGCGAACAACAAAGACTATAATCAGCCTGCACAGGCTTACCAGTGTCACGCGCAGGCTAATCAGACGTCAATATTCGCAGAAATTGCTTCGCAGGTCAGGCTTTGTTTCGGCTCAACTGACATTGATGCGAAAATGAAATGCATGCTAATTACATTGAAGTTGCCTCCATTGTTCCCGGCTTTTCTGAGTTACTTGTTTTCATTTATTTTGTTCAAACTTAGCGCGTGCTGAACTGAAAGCAACGAAAGCTTAACTATACGGGAAAGGAATATGAACTATCTCCATTTCTTGGAAAGCATCTTTCAATAAGCAGCCTGTCCGTCCATTTATCTTCCTTCAAACTCCAAAGACTTCCTAAAACATTTTGACTGTCTTCTTTTTGGCCGATTTCTGAATCGATCCGAAGTTACTAAGCACAGCTGTTTTATGTCTCTATTGTCCACGTGACCATTACTATTTGTACAAAATCAAGGTAATGGTTAATCTATATGCGTAATTCTTATCATTGTGACATCAGAGTGGTGAATAAACACCCCAGTTATCTGTTAACCCCAGTTTTACTGTATAACAGTGTGGTTTAAGGGGGTTTAAAATTATGTAGCGTGTTTTCGTGATGATTTCAAGAAAATACCAGCATATATTTTGTTCTTTTTGAACACCTGGAAACCTATATATGACATTTATAATACGGGTGTCTTTCAAATAAATAAATAAATAAATACCGCTTGTAATAAATAGTGTTCTATTTAAATATATTAATGTAAAATGATTTCATTAGACATTTTAAACACAGACTCAAAATGAAAGGGGCTAACAGGAAATGGATTACATTTCTCACGGCCTTCTTACGCATGCGCAGATATACCTTAGTATTAAGTTTCTCACTTGTTTAAAGATCTCACGCTATACTGGTACACTTTTTACCAAAACAACTGAATAAGAATAAGAATAATAATTATTATTAGACTTGAAAACTGTCAAACGGGGAGGTAAATCGGCGGTTTTAAGGTCGGAAATTTCGTTTTACGGCGACTCGTCATCATTCTGAATACAATTTTACGGAGTGTCGCTCCCTATAGGTTGGTTCAGTACTGCTTAATCATAATAAAAAAGTCAAGCTTACTTTGACCATAAATCAGTCTCCCTGCCCTACATCATAGTGTAGTTTATATTTTCTTGTCCTTTGGGATTAATGATTCCATTGTTGAATTTTGAAAATATCTGAGGGTCACTGATGAGGCCTAATTGGCCAAAACTAGATAGTCTGGCCAGGAAAACATGTACACTCCATATTTTCCGGTTCTGTGATGTATTCCTTGCTTCCAAATGACCAAATGATAACCCTTTCTAGAACATTTTTACTATGATAAGAGTACAACTACATGTTGATCTTTCATCCATCACGAAAACACGCATATATAATTTTGACCCCCTTGAACCCCACTTTTATATTGTAAAATTCGGGTTTCAGGGGGTATACCTTATTTTTCTTATTTCTGCTCTAAAATATAGATTATGGGTACCCGCCACAATCTATATTTTGAGCAGAAATAAGAAAAATATCACATTCTTTCATCTTAAAATCTCCATTTTTTCGGCGATAAAAGTGGCAATGTATTTGTATAGGCATGTTTGCGTAATGACCAAGTTAAGAGCTTTAACCCCTATCTTGTTGACCACAACACTGAACCCCTGCCTTTGCAAACAGTGTAGATCTTGATCTGATGGTTTCTGAAGAAATTATCTGCTCAGTCTTAACTGTTAGTCATGTAGTTTGTGAATTGAACAAATACATTATATTAAGTAATTTGATCAGTTGATAGTTGGTAATGGGTGGAACTAGAAGTCATGAATTTTAGTCCGTAGTACTGTTTCTTATGTTATGGCTTGCCTTTTCAAGTGGTTACAAAAGTGACGTGGGTGCTATGGCATGGGTGCTACACGTACTTATATAAATGGATCTATTTGTTTATTAATAGGTGAATGCTTTGGCACTGAAAATTAATATGCATGCGAATAGACCTTAATGCTGTTACTTTCTTATGGTAATCTACAGATAATTGCGCGTCAGTAACTCTTAGTTCTTTGGTATTAAGGTTAATGGGTTTTTTTGTTTCAGCAGACGATAATTCATTTGTGTGTTTGCGTGCGTGCGTGCGTGCGTGCGTGCGTGCGTGCGTGCGTGTGTGTGTGTGTGTGTGTGTGTGTGTGTTTCTTATTTGTACAGAAAGCCGGATCATTTTTTAGTTGTTTTTATGTTTGATACTGCACTGAAATTGAGGGTGAGGGTCGAAATTACTTAAACTTCGGAGTTAAAGCCTCGGTAGTTTTACCGTAGTTTTACTTCTGACCGTCCCAAACGAGGTCGTCCTATTGTGGTCTTATTTGTTTATAGTCTTTGTGTCGTTGTCATATTTCGTTTGATGTTTTTCGTGTGCCTTACTTTCATTAGGTGACTTGAGATAAATGCGTTCTTTGATTGTGGCCTTTCCTGAGTATGAGTGATTTTTTCTTACTAGCATCACGTGAACTAGTCCGTGCAATGAAGACCCCTAAACCCAACTTCATATAGAGAAAACTGGGGTTTAAGGGGGTATGCCATATTTTTCTTATTTCTGCTCCAAGACATAGATTGTGGGTACTCGTTAGACCTCAATGAGGCGGTTCTAACGAGCACCCACATCCTATGTTTTGAGCATTTATAAGATAAATATGAAGGATTTTCATCAGAAAAGAAGCCATTTTTTAGATGTGAAAAATGCAGTTTGTCGTACGGGCGCGTTATCGTAATGCTTTCTATAGGTGACTTGAGATGGCTGCGGTCTTTGATTGTTGCCTTTCCTGAGTATGACTGACCTTTTCTTACTAGTTTGACATATGTCAAGTCCTGTTATCTGAAATATGTAAAAAATATCAAGAATTTGTCGTCTACTGATATATTGGCCCAGAGATGTGAAGTGACATATTTATAGGTAATTGGCTTTGTATGATAGGAATGAACTGAATTTTTTTCTGGATTTATCATTGTGTAGACACTGGCGAATCACACCACAAACTGCATGAAGCCCAAAGGGCTTTATGCTAAGTTTGTGAGTGATTTGCTGGAGTTTACAAATCGAGAAAATCCACAAAAAATATCATTCCTCGGGCTTCATGCAGTTTGTGAGAGATTCGCCGGAGGTTACACATCGATCAAATCTACAAAAATGATAATTCACTCCTTATAAGTCCCACTTTGTCATCGAAATGTCAAAAATGTCCCTAAAATGGTAAATTTTAACTGAAGAAATGGTCAAATGTGACCGACTCAGTATATGAAGATAAATAGATTAATTTAAAGGATTATTTCGAAAGCGTAAGTAAGAACTACCAACGGCCACGGCGGAATGAATAAGAAAATGCCATCTTTGGAAGAAACCGCAACCGAAAAATTTATATATTCAAAGTCTTTAAATTCATTTTATTTGTCTCCTAGCATTTACCTTTTCAATAATTTCGCATCTTTTAATCGAAAGTAGTTGACGTTATAGGGATCAACCATGGTTTTTCATGCATTAACATTTGCCGGGTCCCGAGGAAGCTGTTTGGACATGAGGCCGCTAGGCCGAATGTTCAAATATCTTCCGAGGGATCCGGCAAATGTTAATGCAATGAAATAACCATGGATGATCGTTGTTCTTGCATAGCTTACGAATCCGACAGCATATTTTGACAAAAACGCCCGAAAGCTCCATTTAAATTCCATATAAACTCTTCAAATGCGACAGGCTAACCAAAATGGCGGCCAGTTCAGAATGTTGTTTACAATGACGTTGTCATGCAGTAACCATCTGACGTCATCATTGAACCCTAAAACGCTACGTTCAGGGCGATAACGTTACGTCGCTCAGCGTAACGAAAACAAAGCAATGCCCGTCTTGTGATATTAAAAGCTCAAAATCCATGTTCAAACAGCACGCGAATTTCATGATTTGAACATGGTTTTAGCTGTTTGAGCACGGCTTTCGGTCCATTTGACAATGGCTTCAAACAGCCATGCGCATAGATATTTATGCAATAATATTTCATATACAATGACGTAATACGCGTGTTCTTTAGGTGTTCTTTGACGGCACAATATATTACTGCCTGTCACTGTGTGAAATAATTCTGAGGTTCTTCCAAATAGAATCCATCGAAGTATGATTTTTTTTTATTTCAACCAAACAAATACGGAACCCAGGAAGGGACATGATTTTTTTTTTATTCTATAAGTTATGCGCACAAGATAATATCTTATGCGGACAAGATATTATCTTGTTCGGTCAAGATATTATCTTGTTCGAAAGAGATATTATCTTGTGCGGACAACATATTATCTTGTCCGCACAACATATTATCTTGTGCTGACAACATATCTTGTGCAGACAAGATATTATAGTATCTTGTCCGCACAAGATATATTATCTTGTCCGCACAAGATATTAAGTTGTGCGAACAAGATATTATCGTGTCCGAACAAGATACCTTGTCTGCAAAGCATAAAGTGTTCAAAACAGATGAAATATCATAAGCCAAACTTTTAAGACTCCTGGAAGTATGTATCAATTTCCCGGATGGGGATGGGCATTTTCCCTGTAGCTGCATCCACATCCAACAACTTAAACCTTATAGTTTAATGAACTATGGATAAAGTAGCTACATTTGCAATATAGACTTCGCCTAGGCCTCCTATAAGGCTATTATCAGTAGGAGAGTTGCTAAGACCGTCGTCAAGATTTTATTTTTTTGTAAGCTTCCGCGAAAGGGATTAATTTTTATAGCAAAAATAATTGTGAAATCGGAAGCTACTTCCGGTCATTTTAACATAAGCATACAGTCGTCAGAAATGATAAAATTAGCATTCAAAAGCACAAATGAAAACATCAACACTTCCTAAAACGTTTCATTACTTCAGTTATGGTTGCCACTGAAATGGAACGTTTCCGAAGCTTCGTTTATTAAGTAACCCATATTTTTAAACAAACTTCTGGTCAAACAGTACCGGTCAGTTATTTTGGAATAAAAAAATGGTCAGAAAAAATTTTGGTTCAAATTTTCCTAAAATGTTTGTTATACATTATTCTGTCTTCCAGCTGAGTATCTACACGAAAGTAAACACAGTATTGGAAATGTTGACGTCAGAAGTCGGGTCAATATTTGACCTAGTCGCAACGCTAGCCCACACAGATTTTTAAAATACATGGCCGCGAAGAAAAGTTATTCAAAATTTAAACGCTCGAAGAAGGCGTGTTTTGTCAAAATACGTTATGAACCTTGGTCGTTAGACCACAACTAAACTAACTGCCTCTGGATTGCTTTATTTTTGTCGGTAAGTTAAGCAGTTTCACACTTTGATACGGCAACTGAGGTAATGGTCAAATATGACCGACTCCGTATAACAAGATAGATAGATAGACAGAAGCCGTTTGTGAACACGTAGATCAGAATCAGAATTTTTACTGGTGTCACATCCTTAGACAATCCTTCACCAGATCCATGTAAATCCTATGCAAAACGCATCACTGGTACGATTCTCTCTCTCTCTCTCTCTCTCTCTCTCTCTCTCTCTCTCTCTCTCTCTCTCTCTCTCTCTCTCTCTCTCTCTCTCTCTCTCTCTCTCTCAAAGTCTATCTGACGGCATTGTATCTGTCGGTATTCCATTTAAATACTGCAGCCTGTGAGTGGTGACTGCTATATGTTCGAGCCTTCAGAAAATGACACCGACTTCCATTATAGCTTGGAGAAAATCGGATTGGGCTGCATGAGCCTGCGCCGAACTGAAACAACCGACCGAACTTTTGTGCTGGTGTAAAACGGCTTCGGGGGGGGGGGGGGGAGGGGGAGGGGAGGGGGGTTGCAAATGACTTTTAGACGTCCATGCAACATCATGCTGTTGCATCGACGTTGATACGACGTTGCGTAAACGTTGTGTGCCCGCTGGACAAGCGGGTACCTGGGGTGGTAGTCTTGAGGTGTCATTTCATCTCAATGTTGGGTGGGGCAAATGACTTTTAAACGTCGATGCACCATCATTCTGTTGCATCGACGTTGATACGACGTTGCGTAAACGTTGTGTGCCCGCTGGACAAGCGGGTAGGCCTCCCTCGGGTGGTAGGCTTGAGATGTCATTTCATCTCAATGTTGGGTCGATCCTGGGCTTCTCCAGACTTTCGGATGAGTCTTTAAACCGAGGCCCCGTCTCCGTATGACCTTAGCTGTTGATGGGACGTAAAACTCAAACACTCACTCACTCACTGCTTCCAATTTTGTGGGACTTTCTCTCTCTCTCTCTCTCTCTCTCTCTCTCTCTCTCTCTCTCTCTCTCTCTCTCTCACACACACACAAAACAGCGGGCCGACGTCGGTCCGACAGTGATGTCCCGACATGCTGTGCTACAGCGGGCCAATGTTGGGCCGACAGTGATGTCCCGACATGATTTGTTGGCTGGCTCTCTCTCTCTCTCTCTCTCTCTCTCTCTCTCTCTCTCTCTCTCTCTCTCTCTCTCTCTCTCTCTCTCTCTCTCTCTCTGCCCCCGCCCATCAGGGCTTGAAGAAATAGATGGGCTGCACTATGCTTCCACGCAGAGCTGAAACCGACCCGCACATAATTACTGATAAACCGCTGACAGGATCTAAGCCTGGCCAGGCAAAGCGAGGCGAGTCGGCCCTTACATGCTTATAAACCCTATTGGTTTCATTGGGCGGCAGGGCTTGAGATGTCATTTCACCTCAATGCCGGGTAAAAGTCCCACAAGTTGGAAGCAACGTCCTCAAAATGACCTTTACAGTGTGACGGGGACGTTAAACCTCAAATCAAACAAACTTTCTCTCTCTCTCTCTCTCTCTCTCTCTCTCTCTCTCTCTCTCTCTCTCTCTCTCTCTCTCTCTCTCATGATTGAGCAGTAGTGACAACTAAAATAAAGCATCGTTGAGCAAACATGATGGAAATTTAAGCTTATTTGTGTTTCGAGGTGGATGGGACTAGTTGAAAGTAACTTGAAACTTAGGCTGCGCGTGAACTGGCAATTAACAGAGTAAGATGCTCATTCTGTCTACATTGTTAGTCTACATTGTTATTTGATCTTGATTAGTAGATGGGCAAATAAGGTAGTATTGGTTTTTCGTATATGACGTCAGTACAAATGTATACGTCATATGTTTTTGTTGTTGTTGTTGGCAATACACCTATTATGGCATGGAAGATGCGTATATTGACAGACTCTTCGAGGCTATTTTTGACACAGATGGAAAAATAAAGTAAACATCGGGAGTTCGGATTTACTTGGAAAACCTGATGAACTGCAGGCGGGGTAAACAAATCAGTAGCTGGAGAAATACTACAGGGTTAGTCTTTTCGTTTCGTTATTTTCCTGTGTTTACAGCCATGTTGGCTGGCTTTTGTTCCTGTCCAACGACCGGAAGTAGTTCAGTTTTTTTGGAATAAAAAAATGGTCAGAAATAGATTTTCCTGAAATTTAACTCAGTTGCAGATTATTCAATTTCCGATTTAATGATTATGGTGAAAAATTTCCAGTTTATCGCTAAATATATTATTTTTTGTCTTTTCTGAACCCACTGAAACGACCCAGATTTTTCTCAAGTTCACCGCATTTTTATACACACTTTTTGCTGAGAATGGTGTTTGTGTGGTATTTCATCGGAAAGAAATTTACACAAAGTTTCATATCTGTCTATTTTTCAAAGGTGAATTTTATCAAACAGTTTGTGTCAAGAGCATGAAATTCTGACTCGACAGGCATTTTCATCTTTGACTTATAGTCCCATCGAATTTTTTCTCGAGAAAAATGTTTTTAAATCTACATACGCCGGCCTCTGAGATTCGCTACTGTATATAAATTGGGTTATTATGGGATAAGAGGATCAACATTCAGGTGGGTTAGCTCATGGCTGTCTGAGTGCTCACAAAAAGTTGTACTTAATGGCCAAGCGTCCGATCCAGTCCCTGTTTTATCTGGTGTCCCCCAAGGTTCGGTACATGGACAGGTCCTTTTCTTGGTGTTTATAAACGATCTTCCGGATAAAATCAGGTCATCTGTTCCTTTGTTTGCCAATGATTGTGTTATGTATAGGAATATATACAGAAATGCATACTCATTTGACTGCCATATCTTACAAGATGACCTGGTGGTAGGCCGATTGGCAGATGAAGTTCAATGTGGCCAAATGACATTCATTGAGGGTGCATCGACATGCACCTTCCAGACAAGTACATTAAATCCAAGTACTCATTACACCAGCATTCATTGGAGCAGGTTCAAACCGCTAAATATCTTGACAACACCATCACTTAAGATCTCAGTTGGGGTCAGCATCACGATAACAAGTCCGTGAAACGAAGACCCCTATAAACCCCACTTTATATAGGGAAATGTGGGGTGTAAGGGGGTAAACATTATCTGCCTTATTTTTGCTCCAAACCATAGATTGTGGTTATTCGTTAGAACCGCCTCATTGAGGCGGTTCTAACGAGCACCAACAATCTATGCCGAAAGCAGAAATTAGAAAGATGTTATCATTTTTATCTAATATATGTAACTTCTGACACCATGTTGGACGCCATTATTTCACACGGCCATGTTTTCCTAATGGCATGTGCACGTTCCTGATATTACATCCAGAGCAACTAGGATATGGGATGACTAAGATGGCCCGAGGCAGACAAAGGATACTGCACACAAAATATTGGTTCGACCTCAGCTTGAGTATGCATCGCCCATTTGGCACCCCGTGTTAAAACTCTTATTCAACATTTAACGAAGGTCCAGAAGACGGCTGCTCGATGGACCTGCCGGCAATGGCGGAACAAAAGTAGTGTGGGTGATATGCTTGACGAGCTAAAATGGTCGTCGCTGGAGGCCCTTCGTGATCAGTCATACTTTACCTTCTTTTTATAAGATACACTCCGATACACTGTCTCGTAATAAAGATTAATAATTTATCCCTATGACTATTTCAACTCAAACGAGGGCATCAAAATTAAACATCAGTCAGTATTGTAGGTATAAGACCTAAAGTAATGCCCTGAAAAACTCGTTCTTCTCCAATACTATTCCTCAGTGGAATAGTCCTCCCTCCATGGTAGACTCAAAATCTGCAGAGCAGTTAAAAGCCGATATGGTATAGATCTGGACTCAGAAATATGTGTCATAGTATATTGTAAATAGTTTTAAGAACTCGTCCAGTGAATTCTTAATTTAGCGAACCACCTAACTGAGGTAAGGTCTAAATATAGCAGTGTTTCCACTAACCATACCGAAACAGTTAGGTCGTTAAAACATTTTTTTGTCAAACACTAAAACTGCTAAATATTTCCGTAGGTAAGAAAACCTTTTTTATTTTTTTTTTCTGGATGACAATAAAAATTGCAGGCTCGGCACAAAACAAATCATCAAATCATGGCCGGTCGGGTTAGCGGAAACACAACTTTTTTTAGGCCTAATGGTCAAATGTAATGGACTCACAAGTGTCAGTATATGTATATATGTCAGTATATGTCAGTGTCAGTATAATTCTGATTCCTATCCTAATTCTAAAGATAGATTTTTTTCCATAATGCTCGAATAACTCTTAAGCGACGCCAATGAATAAATACGTATAACCGAAAAATGCAATTATGGACAGTCATGCTAAGCTGAAAATCACTAACCCATTACGAAAACTCACCTATACAAATACACTGTAATCTTTATTGCCGAAAAAAATGAAACTTTTAAGATGAAAAACTGTGACATTTTTCTTATTTCTGCTCAAAATATAGATTGTGGGTTAGAACCGCCTCACCGAAACGAGTACCCACAATCTATATTTTAGAGCAGAAATAAGGAAAATAAGGTGCACCCCTGAAAACCCCAGTTTTACTATATATAAGTGTGGTTCAAGGGGGTCAGAATTATATAGGTGTTTTCGTGATGAAAAAAAAAAAAACAGCGCTTCTGTTAGTCAGTGGTGTTTTCATCCAGTCAAAATTTATAGGCCAATGTGTAGAAGTTTGAAGTAGAAGTGAAAACAAAACTTGTTGAAATGTACAAGGAAAACATTTTTTTTTTTTTTTTATCTTATACCTTAGAGTGAAATCAGTATACATCTGAAGCAAACCTTGTCCTTTCAATTATTATATACATGTATATAGCCGGACATCGGTTAGTTAGTTTGTTTGTTTGTGTTTCTTTTTGTTGGTTTTATATTATTTTGTGTGTGTGTGTTTTGTTTTGTTTTTCGTATAAAACAAAAAGAAATTTACCGTTTCACTATAAATACAGATATTTCATCGAATGTGTTGAACACAAGTTTTCTTTTCATTTTATATGTGACTTTGGCGATGTACTGTATATGAACAGCTGCTCATCACGTGCTTCGCACTCCAGAAAATTTATAGTGTTTGCAACACACATTGAGTCATCACGTGCTTCGCACTCCAGAAAATTTATAGTGTTTGCAACACACATTGAGTGTGTTGCAAACACTATAAATTTTCTGGAGTACGAAGCACGTGATGAGCAGCTGTTCATATACAGTACATCGCCAAAGTCACATATCATTGTGTGTTGCAAACACTATAAATTTTCTGGAGTTCGAAGCACGTGATGAGCTGCTGTTCATATACAATACATCGCCAAAGTCACATATCAATGTGTGTTGCAAACACTATAAATTTTCTGGAGTTCGAAGCACGTGATGAGCAGCTGTTCATATACAATACATCGCCAAAGTCACATATCAATGTGTGTTGCAAACACTATAAATTTTCTGGAGTTCGAAGCACGTGATGAGCTGCTGTTCATATACAATACATCGCCAAAGTCACATATCAATGTGTGTTGCAAACACTATAAATTTTCTGGAATTCGAAGCACGTGATGAGCTGCTGTTCATATACAGTACATCGCCAAAGTCACATATCAATGTGTCTTGCCAACACTATAAATTTTCTGGAGTTCGAAGCACGTGATGAGCAGCTGATCATTTACAGTACATCGCCAAAGTCACATATAAAATGAAAAGAAAACTTACTTTTTTCGATGAATACCAAAAATGCTTCGCATTAGTGAACATTCTGATGTTTTCAACAAACGAGATGAAATATTGTAGTTTAAATAATAGTTTATTTCTAGCAAGTATCATGTACAGTTATATACCATTACGATAACACATCCGTGCGACATAGTGCATTTTTCACACCTCCAAAATGGCTACTTTTCTGATGAAAATCTGTGATATTTTTCTTATTTATACTGCAAACATAGGTTATGGGTGAGGCGGTTCTAACAAGAACCCACAACCTATGTCTTGGAGCAGAAATAATAAAAATATGACATACCCACTTAAACCCCAGTTTTCTCTATATAAAGAGGGGTATAGTGAGGTGTTCTTTTCACGGACTTGTTCACCTGATGCATTGGAACTTGCACATAGGATCTGATAGGAAGTCTGAGGCTTATAAATATGATCGAAAACATTATGAAAACACGCCTATACAAATACATCGTAAATGTTACCACCGAAAAAAAATTAAAATTTTAAGATGAAAAATTGTGAGGCGGTTCTAACGAGTGCCATAATCTATATATTAAAGCAGGAATAAGATAAATAAGGTTTATCTCTGTAAACCAGAGTTTTACTATCTAAAAGTGGGGTTCAAAAGGGTCAAAATGACATAAGTGTGTTTTCCTTGTGATATTTTTGGTATTCATGTCAAAAAAGTAAATATCCTCTGTATAGTAAAACCCCGTAAACCCCATTTTTTTCCATATAAAGTTGGATTTACAGGGCAGTTCTCTCGTGACCGGTGTTATACAGACAGAAAATAAGAAATTTAAAAGTGTTGTCATGTTTGTCAAATAACTGGCAAAAGATACGTCCTTTCCTTTAAAGTATCATTGCAAAACTATAGAAAAATTTACATAGGCATGTTTACGTAATTGCAAAATAACACTTCGAAGTTGGTTACCCTATGATAATTAAGGCCGGATTTTACCGTTTTACTTTGTATATCAGGAAAGGCCTAGTTCTGGCAATTAGACATCATCTTTCGTCACAGGATGTCCCTCCGACTGAAATATAGTTCTGAACGAGTGTTAAGTTGTGACATATTAGCTTCGTTTTCACCGTAAATGGCGAGAGATTTACCGCGTAAGAATAATTATAGAGCTTACCAGGAACGCAATTATATCTCAATAGGAAATGATTGTGACTGCTAGCCATTAAATTCTGCGGATTTAGCGACCTGCTGTTGAAAATTAGTGCCGTTTCATATAATGATGTTTTGTTCAGCTGTACACTGAATGATTTAATTTGTCAGAAATCTAGTGAAATAGTCGTAGGAATGAGATTTGTGTCTTCATTTACGTTTAAGATTGGCATTTTATCTTAATGATGGTCTAAGATGTATAGGTCTAGGAGTATATAGGCCGCTGAAGCAGACATTTGATCAGAACGCCGTGAATTATTGCACGTTAAACAAGTATTAATAGCAAACAATTATTCACCCTATGTACTCAAACTAGTTCAATGACGGGTTTAAAGATGACAGAAACTTTAGAATCAGCAATAAAAATCATTCACGTTCAACCACCGAAAAACAAAAACAAAAAGAATAATAGAAATTATAAAATCAAAGACAATGAACCAAGAAACAAGAAGTATCATTTAAAAAAAAGATATCCGACGTAGTGATAAGTCGATTAATATTGTTCTAATTAAAAGAAATTGATCTAGGGGGTAAGGATTCACGACTTTACAGTCGAATACAAAAGTTCTTTACGTTTCAAATTTCCCCCAGTCGAATGCCGCCAGTCATCTATATAAATAACTACGCCGAGTCAAAAGAGCGTCTTTAGATTCAGTAAATATAAATTTTGCCACACCAAAATTTTGTTTCAGACCTGACGATTAATGAGCTTACAAATACAACTCCACGTGAATTTGACGCATTAAATTACACGATAAAGGAAGCAAAACTTGTAAAAACGAAAACATTAAACACGCCTGTCTCTTAAAATGAACTATTTCGTTGATTACCGTATGCGCATGCGTTTATTGATTATTTCCCCGTATGATTGACTGTCGATATAATGACTGACGTCAATCTCGACGAACCAAAACACCTTTATCAGAATCTAAGGACCTGCATTGTTATTGAGTATATAAATTCTAGTGTGTAAGTGTTTTTGAAGCATTAGCCTTTAAAAAAATAATCAAGTAATTCCTCATTTGTTTTGGTATCAGTTGGTTTCTATAGAAAACAAAATCAAAAGTAGATCAGAAATGAGATTATAAGACTACGTCTGAAAACAATTGACAAAAATGCAGTACAGTTGACACTGACTGCGCCTTGGGAGCTGAATACATTCTCATGGAATGCAATTCAGTTAACGCATTTTTCTCCATTAAGATAACAGGTCCGCGTAATGAACACCCAACGTAATATGTTCTGTAAAAGGGTTATCCTTTGGAAGCAAGGAATACACCACAAAACAGGAAAATATGAAGTGTACATGTTTTCTGGGCCAGACTAGCTAGTTTCGGCCATTTAGCCCTCATCAGTGGCCCTCAAAATATTTTACAAAATTCCGCAATGGAATCAATGATCCCAAAGGACAAGAAAATATAAACTACACTATGATGTAGGGCAGGGAGACTTTTTACGGCCGCCACACATTCCCACACATCAGCTGTAGTGACGTTAAATATGTTCTGTAAAAGGGTTATCCTTTGGAAGCAAGATATACACCACAAAACAGGAAAATATAAAGTGTACGTGCCTTCTGGGCCAGACTAGCTTGTTTCGGCCAATTAGGCCTCATCAGTGACCCTCAAACTATTTTACAAAATTTCGCAATGGAATCAATGACCCTAAAGGACAAGAAAATATAAACTACACTATGATGTAGGGCAGGGAGACTTTTTACGGCCGCCACACATTCCCACACATCAGCTGTAGTGACGTTAAATATGTTCTGTAAAAGGGTTATCCTTTGGAAGCAAGATATACACCACAAAACAGGAAAATATAAAGTGTACGTGCCTTCTGGGCCAGACTAGCTTGTTTCGGCCAATTAGGCCTCATCAGTGACCCTCAAAATAGTTTACAAAATTTCGCAATTGAATCAATGACCCTAAAGGACAAGAAAATATAAATTACACTATGATGTACCCCACTTTATATTGAGGAGACTGGCTGGGGTGGTTGGGTGAGATCAAGTTGATGTGTATCTTGCGTCACTGGGGCGACCAACTGATACTGGCTTAGCATCACGTGAACAAGTCCGTGAAATGAAGACCCCCCTATACCCCACTTTATATAGAGAAAACTGGGATTTAGGGGGGTAAACATTATTTTCCTTATTTCTGTTCCAAGACATAGGTTGTGGGTACTCGTTAGAACCGCCTCAATGAGGCGGTTCTAACGAGTACCCAAAACCTATGTTTTGAGTATAAATAAGAAAAATATCATAAATTTTCATCAGAAAATTATCTTTTTTGAGGTATGAAAAAAATGCACTGTATCACACGGATGTGTTATCGTAATGACAGTGGGACAAGTCCTGCTGTCCTTGCAGCAGGTAAGGGTAGAGAGTCGGGGTTGTTGTTTTTTATTTCTTCCTTCTCTACACTCCCATTCATTTTCCTCTTTCTCCTCTGTCCCTCACGTTCGTCTCCTCTAATATCACTCCTCCCATTTTTATCTGGGTGTCGACATTAAATGACCCACGAGGGGTTACGTGCCGCTAAACCCAAAAACAATCTATGTTTAAAAGGGGTTTTATTATCATTTATTTCTGCTTAAAACATAGATAGATGTTATTCATTCCGCCTCAATGAGGCGGTTCTGACGAGCACCCACAACCTATGTTTGCAGCATGACAAAGTGTTGTTTGATTTGAGGTTTCATGTCCCTGTCAACACTGTATTGGTCATTTTGGAGATATTGCTTCCAATTTTGTGGGACTTTTACTCGACGTTGAGATGAAACGACATTTCAAGCACTCTGCCCTATGAAACTAGCAGGGTTTATATGCATGGACGGTCCGACTCGCACCACTTTTCCTGGGCATGCTTAGAACATCTAAGCGGTTTACAAGTACTTAAGACCGGTCGGTTTCAGCTTTGCATGGAAACATAATGCAGCCCAATCTTTTTGTTCCAGCCTCGACGGCCGGGACGGGTATAAATAAGAAATATATCACAAATTGGAGATTGAAATAATACACTTTGTCGCATCACGAAAACACGCCTATATAATTGTAACCCCCTTAAACTCCACTTTTATATAGTTAAACTGGGGTTTCCGGGGATATACCTTATTTTTCTTATTTCTGCTCTAAAATATAGATTATGGGTACTCGTTGGAACCGCCTCGATGAGGCGGTTCTAACGAGGGCCCACAATCTATATTTTGAGCAGAAATAAGAAAAATATCACAATTTTTTATCATAAAATTTTCGTTTTTTCGGCGATAAAGGTGGCAATGTATTTGTATAGGCGTGTTTGCGTAATGACACGTGTGTGTTATCGTAAGGAAATACACTGTCAGGGAAGAAACAAAACATTCTTAAATACGCGTGTCTCGCCTTATGGAAAGATACTTTTCTTTAAATGAAGATTCAAATGTTTTGCTCCCTTACAAAGAATAGCCCTCTTTGTCGGAACAAATCAACATCAAATGAACGATTCTTTCATTTGATGTTGCGTTCGCGTGCAACTCAATATCGAATAAAATAGATATTTCATTTTAATGTTACATGTACGTTTGTTTGCGAGTGAAGATCAGATGATAGATTCTCATCATTTGATGTTATGCTTGCCAGCCGCTCAACAGCCGCTCAAGCATCAAATGAAATATTCTTTCATTTCATCACGTGAACAACTGCGTGAAATGAACACCCCCTTAAACCCCACTTTATATAGAGAAAACTGGGGTGTAAGGGGTATATATTATTTTTCTTATATATGCTCCAAGACATAGGTTGTGGGTACTCGTTAGAACCGCCTCATTGAGGCGGTTCTAACGAGCACCCAAAACCTATGTTTGCAGTGTAATTAAGAAAAATATCTTGGATTTTCATCAGAAAAGTAGCCATTTTAGAGATGTGAGAAAATGCACTATGACGCACAGGGGTGTTACCGTTATGTGCTGTTACGTTTGCACGCAACTCAACGTCAAAGGAAATACTTACTCCATGTGATGGCGTTATTTCATTTGATGTTGTAACAGAGCTTCTGTGGGTCGATAGATAAACAGTCAACCAAAAAGTTTCTTACATGCTTTTCAATGAATGATAGAGATTTATCAGTGAAATATAAATCGATATTTTCACTGTTTCAAACAGTGAAAATACGATTTTTTATTTTTCACTGTTTGGGACTATTTTTTCTTCAAATTTAACTCTAATTTCAATTTTATCTTTGTCAGATAACTGAACAATACTGAAATTTGTTCTAATTGACGCATAGCCCGTTCATGTGTGACGGGGACGTTACTTACGTCATTTATGACGCTGACGTCACGTCTTTTGTCGCGTGACGTTAGACTTTCCAGCAACTTCTTTGGAAAACTACTCTCTCAATTATTTCATTAATCATTCATAATAATACCATCCCAGGCCATTTCTCAGGTGCAAACTTTCAGTTTACACCCAATTCTCCGAATGTGAGCGACACCATTAAAGACGCTAAATATTGCCTTTTGAAGCATGTAAGAAACAGAAAATTTGATTTTTTCAGTGCAAGATCAAATTTTATTTCACTCATGAACACCAAAACTGCTATTTTCACTCGTGGCTACGCCACTCGTGAAAATAACAGTTTTGGTGTTCATTCGATGAAATAAAATTCGATCTTCCACTGAAAAAATCACATATCCTCTATGTCATACACATTTTGCACTGATATTGGTGAAAATTTTCCCATTACGAAAAGTCGCCTATACAAATACAGTGTAAATTTTACCACCGAAAAATGAAAATTTTCAGATGAAAAATTGAGATATTTTTCTTATTTCTACTAAGAAAATAGATTGTAGATACTCGTTTGAATCGCCTCGGCGAGGCGGGTTTAACGAGTACCGAAACCAATGTTTTTGAGCAGAAATAAGAAAAATAATGTATACATGTACCATGTAAACCCAAGTTTTACCGTAAAAGTGGAGTTCAAGGGCGTCGAAATTATATAGGCATGATTTCATCATGCCTGTTTGGATATCGAAAGAGTCTTTGTATGTTATTGTTTGTATTGGAGTATAACGGCTCAGTCAACACTATTTAGATCATTTTTGAGCCGATGAGTGTACATGTACCCATCCACACTTTTCCTGCGCAGGCTTATACGTAAGTGGTTAACCACTACACTGCACATCTTTTCGCCAGAAACTGACAACTGCCCTTCTTGAATCAATCGAAGGAATCAACTGTTAGTTTAAACATATTTATTTCACAATTTCTATGGCATGCAATACATATACATGTATACATACAATAATACTTCATAGGATCGGAACGACAGCTTAGAGCTGCTAGAGTTCCTTTCCAAATGGAGGGATATTTTTAGATTGCAAAATGGTGGCAGGTTCGTCCCTAGGCTGTACATAACATAAAACGTGAATGAGTCAAACGTCAAGGGTCGAATTCTCTATGGACTCAAGACCGATATCGAATGAACCACGGTGAGCGAGCAATCGGTGTTCGAGCCATTGAATTTCATCACGTGAACAAGTCCGTAAAATGAACACCCCTTTATATTGAGCAAGCTATGGGTCTACTAGGGTTTACAATATACAGCGAAATTCCGCTATAAAGACCACCTAAAATACCGTTAGAACCGCCTCAATGTGAGGCGGTTCTAACGGGTTCCCACAACCTATGTTTGCAGTATAAATTAGAAAAAATATAACGTATTTTCATCAGAAAAGTAGCCATTTTGGAGAGGAGAAAAAACTTGTCGCACGGATGTGTTATTGTAATGTCACTTTAGCTCCTTGCTGAAATATAAGTACATCTTGTTTTCATCCCATCAGCAATACATATAAGGAAAATGAAACTAATTTCACACGTTTTCTTTAAAGGATGTGACTTTTAGCAGATGGTCTCCTAGTAACATTATTTCCGTCTTGGCCATTGGGTTCAATTAGCGATTCTAACTGGAACTAATACAGTTTAAGGAGAGTGTAACTCGTGTCCAGTGTATCATTTTCTCCTTTTTCATTAGGGGTCTGTCTGATAAAGGGAAGAATTTGAGCAGCATATTACTTTCTTCAAGGGTAGACCCCTTTTGTAGGGGGATTTTATTAACACGATAGCAGGCAGGAAGTCTCGAAAAATTCCCTCACTTGTAAAACTATAGGTAGATATTAGTCCCCTTCAATAGAAGCTTCCATGGTGCAGTGGTTATGCTACTCGCCTTGCAAATCAGGCGGCGCAGGATCGATCCCGGGCTTCTCCAGACTTTCGGATGAGTCTTTAAACCGAGGTCCCGTCTCCGTATGACCTTAGCTGTTGGTGATACGTAAAACCCAAATACTCACTCACTCCCCTTCAATATTTCCGGCTTAGCAAGGTGAACGAATCACGTGAACAAGTCCGTGGTATGAACACCCCGCTAAACCCCACTTTTTATTATGTAGCGTAAACTGGGATGAACGGGGGTATACATTATTTTGCTTATGTCTCCTCTAAGACATAGGTTGTGGGTACTCGTTAGAACCGCCTCAATGAGGCGGTTCTAACGAGCATCCACAACCTAGGTTTGCCATATAAATAAGAAAAGAATCACGGATTTTCATCAGAACAAATAGCCATTTTTGAGATAGGAAAAAATGCACTATGTCGCACGGGAGTGTTGTCGTAATGACAAAGTGTAGTTTTAATCCTCGTCAGTATTTCCGGCTTAGAAAGGTGAATGAATAAACATTCTGGGGAGAAAAAAAAAGCATTCTAAAATATGCGTATCTCCCTTATCAGTAGAGACTATTCTTAAAATAAATATTCTAATGTTTTGCTCCCCATGAGCAAGTTTCTTACAAAGATTAGCCCTCTTTTTGTTGAAGTGACTCCAGGACCTATAGATTTCGGGGAGGCACAAAGAAAGTCACAGAGAGTATCTCGTTTTTATGTGTTTTTTTTTGTTGTTGTTTTGTTTTCATAAATTCCCGGACTAGGTCAGATGTATCTATGCGCCTTTAGTAATTTGCGGGTCTTTTTTAAGCATTACTGACCGGTAGTCGTCATACTTGTACTGTGATTGAGAAGCACTCTAGCCGGTACATCACGTAAACCTTAAAGTGATGTCGCTCTTCTGAAAAAAAAAGTGATTGTTATTAATGAGATCGACAAAAGGGGTTCCAGCAAACACAAGTACAAAATATGTTGAGCTAACTCCTAATCATTCTGCGAGTATATTCTTCAAAAGCGCGCGCAGCAAACTTATAGAGCTAAATCCCGTGACGTCACTCAGAGTTTTCTATCGTAAACGAGCGATTACCGCGGAAAGATATAAGTAGAAATTTAACCTGCGTTATAAGTGAATTGAAGAAAAAATCAAGATTTTGTAAAACATTTGATGATTTCTGACACGACAACGGTATTGCAAGGTACTTGAATAAAATGGGCATTAATCTCAGCATTTCTTTGGATAAAATACATGCAACAAATAACTTATTGGATTGAATTCCAATATTTTTTTCGTATAATCTGTTCGGCTACAAAATATAAATATCTTGAATTTCAAATATTTCTACGCTCTTAATCCCGCACACACAAATAGACGACTCTCCTGTGACGTCACTGCACAAGAGTTCTACGAGGTATATAGAGGAAACTTAGGTTTATAGGGTACACATTATGTTTCTTTTTTCTGTTCTAAGACATAGGTTGTGGGTACTCGATAGAACCGCCTAAATGAGGAGGTTCTAAGTCGGTTCTAACGAGCACCCACAAACTATATAAGCAGCTTTGATAAGAAAAATATCACGGATTTTCATTAGCAAAAGTAACCATTTTGGAGTTGTGAAAGAATACAATATTTTTCATAAGCTTGTAATCGTAGTGTGCACAGGCACGCCCGCTTGTGCCTTCGCTGGTCGCTTGTGCGATAAGTTCGTTTTTCGCTGGCTCTTGTAGTGACGTGTTATAAGTATAAGAATTTTGGAGTTGATTGTCAATCAACCAAGTTACTAAGCGCCATCACGAAAATACGCCTATATAATTTTGACCCCCTAGAACCCCACTTTTACATAGTAAAACTGGGGTTTCGGGGGCTATACTTTATTTTTCTTTTTTCTGCTCTAAAGTATAGATTGTGGGCGGTTCTAACGAGTGTCCACAATCTATATTTTGAGCAGAAATAAGAAAAATATCACTATTTTTCATCATAAATTTTCTTTCTTTTTTTTCGGCGATAAAGGTGGCAATATATTTGTATAGGCGTGTTTTGCGTAATGGATTTTTGAGATGTGAAAGCATACACTATCTTGCATTGGTTTGTTATTGTAGTATGCGCAGGCTCGCCCGCGTAGGCCTTCGCTGGTCGCTGGAGCGATAAGTTCATTTGAGCCCCGCCAAGCGAATTTGTGTCTTCGAGCATTCCGTCATGACAAATTTTAACTGCGCATGCCCAGCCATTCAGAGAGGCCAGACATATGGCTTTCTGCCTGAAGGTTCCTCTTGATTCACTGCTTGTATGAGCGAGCAGCGAAGGTTCTGGCTAGACTGCGTGGACGCGCAGGCTCGCCTGAACCTTCGCTGCTCGCATAGGCGATAAGTACCAAAATCGCTTGACGGGGCCCATTTTAGCTGGCCCTGCTAGTGACACGTTGTAAGTAGCAAAATTTTGGAGTTGATTCTCAATCATTAAGTTACTAAGCGCATTAGCTTTAAGTGCCGATGTCCACGTGATGCTCACTGATTTGTACGAAATCCATGTTACCGTTATTTGTAATACATTTAGCCGGGCTAGTCTAAACGTTCCCGCATCAGATGATACTTGGCCCCCGCCCATCGGGGCTTGTAGAAATAGATGGGCTGCGTGATGCTTCCACGCAGAGCTGAAACCGACCGCACACGAATACTGGTAGAGGATCTAAATCTGCTCAGGCAAAGCGGTGCGCGTCAGACCGTCCATGCTTATACGGTATTGACGGGGAAGCTAAACCTCAAATAAAACAAACAAAATCATAGGGTACATGTACCTGTAGTGTCGATCTGGACGGCACGGTGTGTAGGGTTTTGCAAACAATGAAGACCCAGATGAGACGCCACAGAAAGTGGCGGCTGATCAGGGTCTGAATTGTTAGCTTGAAGGGTTACCTGGCCACATTAGTATTCTTTCATTTCTCCAAAATGGCTTCTTTTCCAATGAATATTTGTAATATTTTTCTGATTCATGTTCCGAAAAGTAGGTTGTGGGTGCTCGTTAGAACCGCCTCAACAATCTGTGTATTTGAGCAGAAATAAGCAAAGTAATGTATACCCCGTAAACCCGAGTTTTCTCTATATAAAGTGGGGTTTGGAGGGATATTCATTTCATGGACTTGTTACCATGATGAGACTAAACTCAGAGAAAATCGACCCAGTGCTATCAGTACTTTGATTGTAAATGACGCTTGCATCTAATTAAGAATCTGATTAGCTCTAGCTGTGATTTGTTCAGTAATAAATCACAGCGTGGAGGTCAGTTGTGAAAAAGACAACTCACGAGCGCGTAGCGCGCGTGATTTGTGCACTTACATATGACCGACAAACTGTGATTTATTACCCAACAAATCACTTGCTAGAGCTGATATATTTCGATTCTAACACGCTGAAAACCGGCAATAGTGTTGTTGTTTCCTTCAAAGTCCCACAACCTTTCGCCATTGTTGAAAGAAATCCCGCCAAAATATCGACTGAAACACATGCATTTATATCATTTTCTAACGTTTTCGATGCGAGAATATGACGTTACCCCGTTTAACGTGTCAAGGAATCTACGAGTGACGTCATAAATTGATAACTTTTGATGACGTCCATTGTCACGCTTTTCCTCCCTGTGATTTATTGCATAATAATTCACAGTTCCTTTCCATTGCCTACATGTATATAGGCGCGCTGTGTTAGAATTTTTGTTTCGAATATTTACAGTCTACTCAACGCGACTAAGGTGATTTTCAGCACCTAAGTTACTTGCGCCTCTCTGGATGAAGACAAACTACTGCGACCACTGTTCGATTCCGGGTTTGCATGTGGCTGAGTACATGTACTTGTCGCCCGTCCAAGGTAGATGACTTTCTCCGGTTTCTCCGGTTTCTCCGGTTTCCTCATGCACGTAAAACCGCATCATGCCAGTATTCACGCCTTTTAGAATGCTTAAGCGTTCGTGGACTTTCGTTGAAATCGAAGAAGAATAAATAAACTTCAACTAAGGAAATTATGGATTACCCAAACTCTATGTTTCAAGTATGAATAAGAAAAATATCACATATTGTCACGCGAAAAATGTCAGTTTTGAAAGAATACCTTATGTCACAGAAAGAGTTACTGTGAAATATCATGGAATCGAAAAGGTTTGTTGTCCGGTTTAAATCATGGAAGTTCACCTTATTAATAGTTTAACCGAGAAACTCTGTAACAATTACGAAAATACCGTAGTTTATGCATCAATGCAAATCCGTAATTGTCAGTAAAGAAGGAAGTGAAAATCATTGTCCGCCCAATTTCGTGTTCCTTGCTTTAGGGGATTAGCCTCATTAACTGTCATTTATATGCCGTTTATTGCCCAAAAGGTTATATGGAAAACATACATATTTTCATCTAGCTGAACCTTTCATGGAACTTGGCCCCTTCATCCCGGAACTTCTGAACATTACGAAAACATGCCTACACCAATTTATTGAAAATTTTACCACAAAAAAAAAAAAAAATGAAAATTTAAAAAAAATATATATATATATGATATTTTTAAGGAACCCGGGAAGTACGGAACCCGGGAAGGGACATGATTTTTTTTTGTTTTATAAGTTGTGCGCACAAGATAATATGTTGTCCGAACAAGATATTATCTTGTTCGGACAACATATTATCTTGTGCGCACAAGATATTATCTTGTGCGGACAACATATTATCTTGTGCAGACAAGATATTATCTTGTCCGCACAAGATATTAAGTTGTGCGAACAAGATATTATCTTGTCCGCACAAGATAATATCTTGTCTGCACAACATAGATCTTGTGCAGACAAGATATTATCTTGTTCGCACAACTTATTATCTTGTGCGCACAAGATATTATCTTGTCCGCACAAGATAATATCTTGTCCGCACAAGATATTACCTTGTCCGAACAAGATAATATCTTGTCCGCACAAGATAATATCTTGTTCGCACAACTTCCCAAGATCTATGTTGTGCAAACAAGATAATATGTTGTGCGGACAAGATATTATGTTGTGCGGACAAGATATTATCTTGTTCGCACAAGATAATATGTTGTGCGAACAAGATGATATCTTGTCCGCACAAGATAATATCTTGTCCGCACAAGATAATATGTTGTCCGAACAAGATAATATCTTGTCCGCTCAAGATATTATCTTGTTCGCACAACATAATAAAAATAAAAAATCATGTCCCTTCCCGGGTTCCGTAGGGAAGGGACATGATTTTTTTTTATTTTATAAGTTGTGCGCACAAGATAATATCTTGTGCAGACAAGATATTATCTTGTGCGGACAACATATTATCTTGTGCGGACAAGATATTATCTTGTCCGCACAAGATAATATCTTGTCCGCACAACATAATATCTTGTCCGAACAAGATATTATCTTGTGCAGACAACATATTATCTTGTGCAGACAAGATATTATCTTGTCCGCACAAGATATTAAGTTGTGCAAACAAGATATTATCTTGTCCGCACAAGATAATATCTTGTCTGCACAACATAGATCTTGTGCGCACAAGATATTATCTTGTCCGCACAAGATATTATCTTGTCTGCACAAGATAATATCTTGTCCGCACAAGATAATATCTTGTCCGCACAACTTCCCAAGATCTATGTTGTGCAAACAAGATAATATGTTGTGCGAACAAGATAATATCTTGTGCGGACAAGATAATATGTTGTGCGAACAAGATCATATCTTGTCCGCACAAGATAATATCTTGTCCGCACAAGATAATATGTTGTCCGAACAAGATAATATCTTGTCCGCTCAAGATATTATCTTGTTCGCACAACATAATAAAAATAAAAAATCATGTCCCTTCCCGGGTTCCGTATATTTTTATATGCCTGCACAAATCATAGATTCTGGGTACTCGTTAGAATTGCCACGGCATATTTTGAGTAGAAATAAGAAATAATGAGCCAGCGCACGACAAATCCTACAATAAGACGTGTGCCAAGCGAAGACTCAGATCAGCCTGCGCCAGTCTGATCAGAGTCTTCGCTGTGCGCTCAAAGGATAGCTAAGGACCAAATGCACCTTCATGCAGCAAGAGAAGTCTCTGGTTAGACTATATGGATGCGCAGGCTGATCTGATTCTTCGCAGGGCGCACATGTCTTATTGTAGGTTTTGTCGTGCTCTGGCTCATTATGAAGTATATTCCCTTTAACCACAGTTTTACTTTATAAAAAGTGGGGTTTAAGAGGTCAAAATTACATAGGTGTGATTTCGTGATGAAACTGAGCATTCTTGTAAAATCTGTCCATCTTTAATGGACACATCAGTCTTGTAAATTAAGAATCACGATCTAGTTTATTTAGTTTATTTGAGTCTCATCATGGTATTATTCTGATCCCCTTGAACCTCACTTTATATTGTAAAACTGGGGTTTACAGGGGAAAACCTTATGTTTTTTTTCTTATTTCTGCTCAAAAGTATAGATTGTGGGAACTCGTTAGTACCGCCTCATCGAGGCGGTTCTAACGTGTACAGCGTACCCACAATCTATAATTTGACCAAAAATAAGAAACATATCACAATTATTCATCCAGAAATTTTAGGTTTTTGTCGGCGGTAAAATTTACAATGTATTTGTGTAGGAGTGTTTACGTTGGTTGGTTGGTTGGTGGATTTGAGGTTTACCGTCCTCCTCAACACTGTATAGGTCATTTTGGAGACTTTGCTTCCAATTTTGAGGGACTTTTACCAGACATTGAGATTAAATGACATCCCAAGCCCTACCGCCCAATGAAACCAATAGGGTTTATAGGCATAAGCGGTTTACCAATACTCGTGTGCGGTCAGTTCCATCTATTTCTTCAAGCCCCGATGGGTGGGGGCCGTGGCGATTTTTCGTAATGATGTGAAAGCGTGTAGAAGTTGATAAGCTGAATGATGGCTCGTATTTTCATTTATAAGTAAAATTCCGCTATGGCATGTTTGACCAGCTAAAATTACCCCCTATCCTGCTGAATATTCAATTTAGCCACACCCATTTCTGACTTTGAATCAATCAGAATACTTGATGTAATTTATCCCAGCGATTTCATAAACTGAATGTCAAACATTGTAGATCCTTCAGAAGCCATCTATTCTGGATCTACACTGTTTGCAAAGTTAGGGGTTATCGGGAACAGCAGGATAAGGGTTAAGACTTATACATCTTTGAAAATATGTTAAAAATTTCAGCTTTCTTTCTCCCTGTTTCTTTCTCCCAAGCGTCCTCTTGTAAATGACCACCTTTAGGACTGTTCAAAAGTGGTCTTCAAGACCACTTTTGAGCAGTCCCAAAGCTTAAGATGGTCTTACTAGAGTATGTTTTACTGTTCTTGTACTGGTCCACCTAGGGACCTCCGCCCATCGGGGCTCGGAGAAATAAATTGGGACGCACGTTACTTCCCGCACAGATCTTAAAATGACCGCACATGATTACTGGTAAACCGCTTAGAAGGACTAGGCCTGCCCATGCAGATAAGCGTGAATCAGACCGTCCAATGCATGTAAACCATATTGGTTTCATTGGTCTGCAGGGTCTGAAATGCAATTTTATCTCAATGTCGGGTAAAAGTCCCACGCCACCGTAGGTTCGAGCCTCGCTCGGGCCACGTGTGACACGCCAAGTTCTGCAACGGAAGGTCAGGTGGTTTTTCTCCGGTTACTCCGGTTTTCGCCCACCTCTAATTAACGATCGGCTCGATATGAGTGCAATAATCTTGAAAGTGCCGTAAAACCAAAACCAAAAAAAAAAAAAAAGTCCCACAATATTGGAAGCCCCCCCCCCCCCCCCCCCCCCCCACCCCCGAATATGGACCTGCGACCACGTGCGCCCAGCGAAGACCCAGATCAGCCTGTGCACAGGCTTATCAGAGTCTTCGATGTGCGCCTTATGAATGAGAACCGACACAAATTTTATAATCTCAATCATTCAAAAAAAAAAAAAAAAACAGAATGCATACAATGCATGTTTCAGTCACACCGTAACGTATTGAGGGCTGGGTTTTATACACGTGGAAAACTACATATGGTTGCATATTTGTTTGATTTGAGGTTTAACGTCCCCGTCAACACTGTATAGGTCATTTTGGAGACGTTGCTTCCAATTTTGTGGGACTTTTACTCGACATTGAGATGAAATGACATCTCAAGCCCTGTCCCCAATGAAACCAATAGGGTTTATAAGCATGGACGGTCCGACTCGCACCGCTTTAGCTGGGCAGGCTTAGATCTTCTAAGTGGTTTACCAGTACTCGTTTGGGGTCGGATACAGCTCTGCGTGGAAGCATCATGCAACCCATCTATTTCTTCAAGCCCCGATGGGCGGGGACGGTTTTATATGGTTGCATAGGCCACAGTCTCGGTGTCATGTGTTTATGGCTAGGCTTTTCTGCATATAATTAATTGACTATCCTGTATTGATCGGAGGTCATCCGTATTAACAGGTCTGAGAGTTTAGCTATATTTCTATAAATATAATTGTCCATAAAAATAAAGACAGTCTTTAAATTTATAGACCCACGTGTCTGTAGAAAGCAATTCAAATCATAAGATTTTTCAAAAATTCGAAAATCGCAGTACATGTGTTACGCAGCCTTCTTTATTGCATGATAATCTGCGCGTAGCTGAAAACTGAGTATGATCCGTTGTCTTGTTGATTAATAATTCAAGAACTTAAATAATTGATTCTCTTTAATTCGGGTTTTCTCCTTACACTATAAACAATGAAACATTTCACCTGATGCGTGTCACACTTTCATGAAGGGAGGAAATCTAAACAAGAATACCTTTCGTAGTCGTTTTATATAAATACTCGGAAATTGGATAACCGATTCGAGAAATTTCGAATTTATGAAAATTCTTAAGATTTGCATTGCTTTCTATAGATATGTGAATCCATAAATTTGAAGACTGTCTTTATTTTTGTGGACAGTCTTTAGAAATAGCTAAACTCTCAGACCTGATTAACACCAGGTCGACCAATATTAACTGAGGTCAAGTGAGGCCAAAAATATCAATAATCATGTTTTTTTTTTTTAATTGTGTCAATTAATTAAAATTGTCATTAATCAAGTCATTTCGCATTGACCCAGTTACAGGTCCTCGGTCAGCTGCATTGGCCCTCGGTCTTCGGCCTCGGGCCAATGCAGCAGACCTCGGACCTGTACCTGGGCCAAAATGAAATGACTTGATTAATAACATTGTATTTTAAAACGTAGCAGAAAGGCAATAATCGTTGAAAAATGTAGTGAAAACGTAGTACATGCGGATATATATGGCTACATACGAAACCACCTACTTTTGCTTTGAAATGTTCAAAACTATACGTATACGTAGCGTATTCCTAGCAAAAACACGTATCACACGTATTAAAACGCAGACGAAACGCATTCGTTACGTACAAAAACGTAATAAGCAACGCTACACTACACATTACCTACGGTTTCTCCGACCGCACACAAGTACTGGTAAACCGCATAGAGGATCTAAGTCTGCCCAGGCAAAGCAGTACGAGTCGGACCGTCCATGCTTATAAACCCTTTTGGTTTCATTGGGCGACACGGCTTGAGATGTCATTTCATCTCGATGTCGGGTAAAAGTCCAACAAAATTGAAAGCAAAGTCGCCAAAATGACCTTTACAGTGTTAACGGGGACGTTAAACCTCAAATCAAACAAACAAACACACAAACAAATGGTTTCCTACATGTACGCATTAATATATTTTGCTACGTTTAATTCTACGTTTTATCATATGACGTCGCGTCTGAGAATGTAATGACGTCATATAATAAATTCGATAATCCACTAGTGGATTAAATATGCAAATTAGTTAGATGCGCGCCGTAACGTTATAGGTACGACGTCCTTAACGGCTTCGCGTTTATTTATGGCGGAATATTGACAGTTATGTAAAACAATCGTGAATAAAATGCATTTTAAATGTAATATGATAAATAGAATCTTGCATTCGTGCTCATGTATTTATTAAATTTATTAAACTCGTTGAGTAAAAGGGATAAAATGCTCGGCAAGCCTCGCATTTTATCCCTTTTCCTCAACTCGTTTAATAAATTCAATAATACATGAGCACTCATGTGAGATCGTTTAAGTAGGTTTGTAGCTTTTAACTTCCCTGCAAAACGACGCAAAATTAACGTAGCTCAATCAATGACAGTGTGACTGGGGCCTAAAATTCAGCTAGTACGACCAGATGAAATTAAATAAATCTAGAGCTATGGGAATATTTTTCTAGACGCTCTGAAGTTAAACTACACATGAAAATGTGCTACGTCTACTCCTCAGACTACAAAATTAGGTCCTTATTATGTATTGTACACATTTTACCATACCGCAGTGTCAAATTATTTTCTCAAGGCAATGCGAGTAAGTAGTAAGAAAATGATGTTTTTGCGTGACGACGGTTAAGACAGATGTTTTTGCGTGACGACCGTGAAGACATAGTATGCCTATTACATATTCATTTTGTACTGAAAACAATCTTCCACCTTAGATAACGAAAATACACCTATTCAAATACCATCACGTGAACAAGTCCGTGAAATGAACAGCCCCTAAACCCCACTTTACATCATGAGAGAAAACTCGGGTTTACGAGGGTATACCTTATTATTTCTTATTTCTGCTTCAAGACATAGGTTGTGGGTATTCGTTAGAACCGCCTAAATGAGACCATCCTAACGAGCACCCACAACCTATGTTTGCAGTATAAATAAGAAAAAAATATCACGGATTTTCTTCACAAAAGTAGGCATTTTGCACATGTGAAAAATGCACTGTATCGCACGGGTAAATTTTGCCGCCACAAAAACGAAAATTTCAGATGTAGCATTGTGATACCTTTATTATTTTTGTTGAAAATATAGTTTTTATTGGGTTTTCACGGCCCAGTCAACACTATTTATGTCATTTTTGAGCCGGTCAAATTACCTATCCGTACCTTTACTGAGCAGGCTTATACGTAAGAGGTTACCAGTACAGTGCACAGTCTTTCGCCAGAAACTGACAATTGCCCTTCTTGAATCAGCGGTTGAGAGAGAATGATCGTAGAAAAGATTTCATGATCAATCTCCACGAAAGAATGTTGCCGACCCCGGCAGGTATCGCACCCGCGCCCTCCTGGTCACCAGTCAGACGCGCATCCGACTGAGCTACCGAGACCGGCCCTCAAAATATAGATTGTGGGTACTCTTCGAGGCGGTTCTAACGAGTAACGACAATTTATATTTCAGAGCAGAAATAAGAAGAAGAGGTGGTTTTTACGTGAATCTACCATCTATATTTTGAGCAGAAACAAGAAAAAATCAGGTTTGCTCCGTAAATTCGGTTTTATTATACAAAAGTGGGATTCAAGGGGGTCAGTTTGATATTGGCGTGTTTTCGTGATGTCATCTTTTAGGTTATCAGGTTTGTTTGATTTCAGAAACTTATCTTAAATGGCTGAACATTTTGCAATTTTGCAAACATTGCAGTCCCTGTTCAGCCGCACTGCACTGTATGACCGTGTTCCGTTGTGGGATTTCAGGTGTACATTGGTAAACGATTGTCGTCGGATACAAATCAACTTCAAGAGGAGCCAACTCTTTCAAAAAGTCTGCATCTCTTACATGTACCTGTATAGACTCTGCTCTTATAGAAAAGAGCACTCTCATCACGTGAACAAGTCTGTTAAATGAACACCCCCCTAAACCCCACTTTATATAGAGAAAACTGGGGTTTAAGGTGGTAAACATTATTTTTCTTATTTTTACTCCCAGAAATAGGTTGTGGGTACTCGTTAGAACCGCCTCAATGAGGCGGTTCTAACGAGCACCCACAACCTATGTTTGTAGTATTTATAAGAAAAATATCGCATGTTTTAATCAGAAAAGTAGCCATTTTGGAGATGTGAAAAAAGGCACTATGCCATACGGGCGTGTTATTGTAATATTTCTATCAGAGGCGAAATCTTTTCGACGGGTTTCAGTTTACATGTATTACATGGAACCGTGCATAAGGGACAAATCGGAAGTTGGTTATGTTTGTTTAAATTTTAATATTTAAAAACTAGATATTCACTGCATGGCGAACAGGAAAGGCTATGATAGTTTGCGCATGAGCGCAAATTGAGCAGGAACTTCGCTGTTTGCATCAGACGTCGGTACCCAGCGGGCTAACCAAACTACAAACAGTGAGGGCTGTAAACAAACGAGGCAGACGCGGAATCATCGTTTTGATGTGATCTGCCTCAGTTTATCTAATAGAGCGAGTTACAAATCTATTGACAAATGTACAATTCAACAGCCTAAACGACGACATAAGAGAGCGGTGAATATTTATTACTCCTTTGGGATCCCTGGGACCATTTCAGACTTCTGAAAACAGACATCAGTTTCCGCCTGTTCTAGACACTTAACCCTTCTCTTGCTGAATATTCATTTAAGCCACACCCATTTCTGTCTATCAACCAATCAAATCACTTGATGCAATTTATTCCTACGAATTCATAAATTGAATGTCAAACAGTGTAGATCCTGATCAGATGGCTTCTTCAGAAGCCATCTGATCTGGATCTACACTGTTTCCAAAGATAGGGGTTGTCGTGAACAGCAAGACAAGGGTTAACACTTAAGCCATGACAATGGCAAATATAGGGTATCTTACAGGAGTGGTCACTTTATATGAAATGGCCCCCGCCCACCGGGGCTTGAACAAATAGATGGGCTGCATGATGCTTCCACGCAGAGCTGAAGCCGACCAGCACACAAGTACTGGTAAACCACTTAGAAGATCTAAGCATGCCCAGGCAAAGCGGTACGAGTCGGACCGTCCATGCTTATAAACCATATTGGTTGCATTTGGCGCCAGGGATTGCGATGTCATTCCATCTCAATGTCGGGTAAAAGTCCCACAAGATTTGAAGCAACGTCTCCAAAATGACATTTGCAGTGTTGACGGGGGCGTTAAACCTCAAATCAAACAAACAAAATACCTCATATGAAATTTGTGAAACGAGCCTCCGGAGAGTTTAATAAATTTCATATGTAATGACAACTCGTGTAAGATTCTGTTTATCATATAACGACATTAAATTTGACTTTATCGCCGAAGAAATTCAACAGGAACAGGAAAAAAAGCGCTTTCACAAATTGTGTCATGACATTACGCGCCAGTAGCAACATGTATGTGTTATTTAAGAAATAGATTAGCTCAAGCAGTGATTTATTGAGAGATAAATCACTGTTTTGGGGTCATTTGTAAAGTAAACCAAATCACGAGCACATATCAGAAGTTCCCATTACGAAAACACGCCTATACAAATACATTGTAACCTTTATCGCCAAAACATGGAATTTTTAAGATGAAAAACTGTGATATTTTTCTTATTCATTACGAAAACACGCCTATAAAAATGCATTGTAAACATTACCGCCGAAAAAAATGTATATTTTAAGATGAAAAATTGTGATATTTTTCTTATTTCTGCTCAAAATATAGATTGTGGATACTCTTTAGAACCGCCTCATCGAGGCGGTTCTAACGAGTACCCACAATCTATATTTTAGAGCAGAATTAAGAAAAATAAGGTTTACCCCTGTAAACCCCAGTTTTACTATATAAAAGTTGGGTTCCAGGCGGTCAAAATTATATAGGTATGTTTTCGTGACGTTATCTGAAAAAGTCCGTTTTGAGCAGCAAAATTTCCAATCTATTTGAATAAGCGTGTTTTTATAATGGGTATCGGCCTGATTGTTCAAACGAGTAACCACAATATATGTTTAGAGCATAGATAAGAAAGAAAAAAAAAAGAAAGATGTGTTTGTGAAACACGAACAGGCCTTTTTTTATCAAAGTTGGTCACAGGTCAAGGTCAAGGTCACAGGTCAAAACTGTTTGCGTGAATGTAAAGCTCTTGTCAATAGGAACCTTCATGCCAAATATAAATGCTCTATCTCAAACGGTGCAAAAGTTATGACCAACATTAAAGGTGTCCACGGCCAACGTTAAAGTTGTCCACGTACAAACAGACAAACAGACAGGGCAAAAACAATATGTCTCCGCTATCGCTACCGGGGACAAAAAAAATAATGTATACTGCTGTTAGACCCGGTTTTACTATTTGAAAGTGAGGGTTTTATGGAATGGGTCAAAATTATATAGGCATGTTTTTATGATGTTTTACATCAGTATGTTACGTTTATGATTCAGTTCAAATGCAATTATGGTTTTCAGGTTGTTGCTGTGCTTGTGGTATCAATTAAATTCCACGTGACAGTCATTTTTCAGAAGTTTAGGTCTCTAACTGAGGATATACGAACGTTGAATCCAAGGTGAGTATACTGCATATAGTCAGTTTAACAGTGATTGTCGCGATCAACAAGTTAGAAAAGACACATGTCTGATCAACTACAATATAGTAATGGCCACATCATGTTTCCAGGCAGATCTGAAACCGCTCAGTGTCTGGTAAAAGTCCCCCAAAAATTGGAGTTGACGAGGACAAGAACATATTGTCGACCTATTTTTCAAGAGACATTTGCTGAGAAACATAGGTTAAACGCCCATAATTGTGGTTATATGTCAATATATTGGCTGGTATATACATATATGTCTTCCGTCATCTTTTTATTTTTATTTTTGTTTATTTTTTTAGTTTATTTATTTTTTTTTTTTTTTTTTGCTCAAAAACATATTTTATGGGTACTCATTAGAACCGCCCAATTAAAGCTTTCCTAACGAGTAACCACAATCAATGCATGTAGTTAGACGAGAAAGAAAAATGAACACATTATTTTGTTTACCGATTTTGGGCAAAGATCATACTTTCAACCATTTTGCCAAAAGACCTACATTTGCGAATGACTGAGGTTAACTAGTTTCACTGAACTGGCTCAAATGAATGAGGACATCTTTTACATCAACCATGAGTTGAGGAATACTTTTCCCAGTGATGTGGTAGTAGTGGTCTACCCACAGTTTGTAATTAGTGTTAACAAAATTAACGAATTTCTGCGTGCCAAGGATGGACTTCACTTAAGTTTTGAGGGAACTAGAAAAGTAACTGAAAACATAGAATCAGCCATCGCAGAAGTTCAGTGTTGTTTGTTTGTGAAAGCGGTGTGTAGTACATATTTTTTAAAAAGGAGCGCAGAAAATACTCCACTGCTGCCAATACAAAATCATGACTGTGGTGTAAGTGAAGCGGATATTTCGTTGAGTAGTCTATTTCATTCGAACTTTGTAAAAGTTTGGTGAAGAAAAGTTCTTGCTTGTGACGGAAAAAATCTGCCTACTAAAACTGCGGAACCTCCTCTGGAACAGAATAAATTTGGTGCCATATCAAAAAGACGGTATTTTAAACCCAAACAGAAACACAGATACAGTCATCAAAACCAGCCAGTTGTAGTCCAGGTAGACGTTCCAAAGAAGTGCTATAACAAACCCCAGATAGATCGGTTCAAAGCCATTCCTTGCTTAAAAGCAAGCCATTCGGTTTGATGCCGACAGATACTGATAGTGACAATGACTGTGAAGAGAACAGAGAATATACTATATCGGATAAAAAAACCAGACTAACTGGCGGGCTCTGAAAAGACAATATAAATGGAAATTGTGGTGATATTGAAACATAGTTTCCCGACGCTACTGATGTTCATGTAGACGCTGAAATCATCGGAGTAGTGCCACCTCAGTTTACACTTAATAACAGCAGTCGACGTGTTACCAGGTGATTGTACGGCCATATCCATTTCAATGCGCGAAGATTCTTCATGCGACGTGAATGACAAAGACGAGAGAGAGAACAATGGCAGTATATTACTGGAAGTGACACTAGTTAAAGATGATGACGGTTTGGAGGATAATAGGTGTACATCAATTTCACTGCACGAGGACTCTTTGTGTGAAGCAGGGGATGATAAAGGCGAGAGGGGAAACATTGACGGTTCAATACAGAAAGTTCAAATTGTTTTAAATGATGACGATTGCAATGAAAGAAGCATCAATTCAAACCAGACCCTAAAGATACTATTCGTTAGTGTAAAGACGTTTGTGGTGAAAGACATACAGACACCGAAGCAGACACATCAATTGAAGAATTAATAGGTCTTCTTAACCATTGTGCCATGCCAACAATAATGGCAATGTAGACAATATAAGACAAGTTAGCATATCGCCTGCCGAAGGTTAGTTGTTTTATAGCTATTCTGACTTTAAAACACTATTTGATTCATGGTGCTGCCAAAACAACGACCAAATGAAATCGAACAGCAGCGTAAAAATGATGAAATTTATGAATAGGCAGAAAAGGTTGACATGTAATGACTCAGGTTAACAAAGAGTCAGAGGTAATGGAAAGCACCCCGTGCAGGCATACTTAACCTGCAAATGCCCAGTAACAATAAGGCTGAAACTAGACTCAAAAGTTCAACAGTATAAAATCACCACATATATTAACAGTCACAATCATTCTACCCCATACGGTGAATATAAACATTACACAACCTCTAGAAGACTTCATCAAAATAAAAAAAGCGATATAGAAGCTCTAATCAATCTGAATGTCGAAACAAAAAAAAAGTCTTTAATACTTGAGAAAACTGGAAAATCAGTTCAGACCAAAGACATAAACAATATCAAGCAAGAGCGTTTGAAGCAAAAACAAGGTAGTTTAAGTAAGGGAGGTGTTTTATCAAAAAGCCTTAAAGAATAAACGATACAGAAACAAGCCACGACAATAGTTGATATTGACGAATCAGACAACGCAAATTTGATTTATATTCAAACTGCAGAAATAAAAGAAAAATATGAAAAATACCCAGAGATCGTATTCATGGACACAACATATAAAATCAATTTAGAAGCATACCCTCTATTTACTATAATGGTTGAAGATGTTGATGGGTGTAGTAAGCTAGTAGCTTTCTGGTTCTCAGATCAGAAACAAACGGAAACATAGAAAAGGCCCTTACTTACTTCTCTGAACTAATGATATTTCAAAAACCAAAATAGTGATGGTGGATAAAGAGCTAGCAGAAATCAATGCTCTTCGATCTATCATGCCTGCCGCAAATATACTTCAGTTGTAAGTTTCACGGGATGGAAGATTAAAAAAAGAAGAGATATGTCTTGGCACAGAGATAAAAAACAAGAACAAGGAATTTAATTCAAAATAATATCAACAGTCAAAGTGAAACACAAATTTATGAAACGAGGTGAAGGCAATTAACCCACTGCTCCCATCAGAGACACCAAGGGGACAGAAACACAATCATAAATTAACTAGACCCTAATGGAAACACAAAAAGCGGAAAGCCAAAAGGCAAGGCACTTTCTAACAAAATGGTCAATTGGCTATCCAAAACAAAAAAGTATAAGCGATACACACACTCAATGACAAACCATAACAAAAAAATCGCGACAGAAGAACCGCCTTGGAACGGTCAGTGAACAGAATTCCATTGGGGTGGGGGATCGATTTTACGAAGCCGCAGTCCTCGCCCTTCCGTCGCGATTTAGACAAATAATTTGTTCCGTCCGCATGAATGCCCCTTAATCATCAGAGCAACATCTCTGAGAAGACAAAAATCAAACAACCACAGAGACAAAACGGTGAGGATTGGTTTAAACTTTATTTCATTGTATAATGCATACCTCTTTTACACAGATAATGTTGACAGAGAATACAAGTATCATATAAAGGGATTCAGAAAAAAAGTCAAATGACATATTCAAATCTGTATCCCTCGATTACAATATCAATGTACTAATTATAGCTGTGATTGTCAAGTTTGTTCAAATTGCAAGTGAATTTCATTTGGATTACAAAATGAATAGTAGTGAAATAAAGCGTAGATAAATGGCTGCACGGGGAATGGATATTAAGGTTATTATTTTGTTTCATTAGCACTGAAGAATCAAGTCTTGGGCTTGTGATTTTGTGCTGTCTCAAAAGAAACAAAACATTGTAGAAACTCAGAAGCGCTCTTCGAATCGTGATGTGAGACAGAGGCTGAAGATCGGTTCGTTTGGACGCTGTAGCTGTTTAACTCGAGTTAGTAGATGTGTTTTACAAACTTTTTTTTCTGGTATAAACGCGCATGTATATATTTACGTGTGTACATATATGTATGTGTGCACATATAGGAAAACTACACATACTTTTATAGATGTGATAAGTACCAGTAAGGCAGTTGAAATCTGTGATTATAAATTTGAAGTACACAATCTTTTAGACTTAAGAATAAAATCCTGTACTGCTAAGAATATTTGTATGTTATCATTCACAGAGAGATCAGTACTGCCGTATAGAAGGATGTTTAAAGCAGGTTGGCAAATAGCTGAGACAATGTTTAACATGTCCTGTCTTATGTCAGTGTACTGTTCACAGGCCATGAGGTAGTGATTCGTGTCCTCAACAGCTCCACAAGCACATAAGGAGTTATATTTATAATTTTTTGGAAAGAGATGATCCTGTAACGAGCTGCAATTAAGGAGGCCTTCATGCGGACTGAACAAGTTATTTGTCTAAATTGCGATGGAAATAAGGGCGAGGATTGTGGTCAAGTTGGACCGATTTGCCCCCCCCCCCCCCCCACACACACACACACACACGTTGAATTCGTTTCCGCTGACCGTTCCAAGGCGGTTCTTCTGTCGCGATTTATTTTGTTATGGTTTGTCTTTAGATGTTTGTGTCGCTTGTGTTATTTTATTTTGCATAGCCTATTAGCCTTTTTGTGGGAAAGTAACTGTCATTTTGGCTTTCCGCTGTTGGTGTTTCCATTAGGTCTGCTGTTGCATGTTTCTTTCCCTTTGGTGTCTCTGATGGGAGCTATGGGTTGATTGTATCGATTCCTGATCATTGCCTTTACTTCTATTTTAGTCTGGCATTTTGAACTTGCCCAAATCTTTTACCTGCACAAAAATTTAACGGTTGTTTTCTTTCGTTAGACTGTAGTTTGCGCTTAAAAGCTGCTATTGAGGGTGCATTTTTCTTGTCTTTTGGCAAATCGTTCCAGTTGCGAGTCGCCGACGGGAGAAAGGATGTATAATAAAGCTGCGAGGTGGCTCGGACAGTCTGTAAATTGGCATTGTTTCGCAATTCGTAAAATGTACTACTGCCTACCGTGAGGGGTACTAATGGAGATAGGTATTCAGGTGTGAGAAAATTCTGTTTGTGTTTCTGTCTCCGAGCTTCCAGAGATTCCCATCCAAGATCATAGAGAAGAGAGTTGATTGATACTAGTTTTGTAACGATTCGTGCGGCTTCATTTTGGATTTGTTCTAATTCGTTCGCCTCGTATCGGATGCAATTGTCCCAGACAACATCGGCATATTCAAGAAGGGGCCTTACAAAAAAAGTATATATTGTTTGTAGGGATTTTCTATCGAGTGTGAATTTATGTTTGTGCATTATATTAATCTTAAACCATGCTTTCGTTTTGATGTTGTCTATGTGGTCATGCCAGGTGCAATCGGTCGAAAAAATAAGGCCTAAATGCTTATGAGAATGTATTTCGTTAATATGTTGCTGGTTCATTGATATAGGAGGATGATAGGGTTTATTTAGTTTTCGCGAAAAAAATCATTGACTCGGATTTTGCAGGATTAAACGAAACAAGCCATTTCGTTGCCCATGAGTGAATCTTAGACAGGTCAGAGTTGATCTGGGCTGCTGCTTGCATCGGGTTCTCCACCACTATGTACAGACTAGTATCATCTGCAAAGAGCCTGATAGAAGAATGTATGTCTACAACTATGTCATTAATATTAATCAGGAACAGAAGAGTGGGCCAAGGATGGAGCCTTGTGGGACTCCTGCCTTGATAACAGACCAAGACGATGCAGCTCCAGGTAGCACTACTCTCTGTTGTCTATTATGCAAATAATCTGTAAACCATTGCTGTAGCGAACCAGAAATACCAATGCTGTGTAGTTTGTATAGAAGGCCTTTATGCCATACTCTGTCAAAGGGTTTACTAATGTCGCGAAAGACCGCACGTGCTTCTTTACCTTCGCCGAGAGCTTTGTAAAATGTATTGTAGATATGAACTAGTTGATTAACAGTAGAGTCTCGAGTAATAAATCCCGAATGAAGAGATGTTAGTATATTGTAATTACGAATAAAGTTAAAAAGGTGCTTATGAACGATTTTTTCTAGGATTTTGTCTATAGTACTTAGGAGAGAAATTGGTCTATAATTCGATACGATTGAAGGTCGTCCTTTTCAGCTCGCCTAACGAAAGTAAGGGGGAGCTATTGCCATACCCCCGGGCGTCCGTCGTCGGCGTCAGCGTCGGCGTCGGCGTCATCGTCGGCGTCGGCGTCAGCGTCGGCGTCCGCATTTGGTTAAAGTTTACCTGCAAGCTCTTATATGTGATTTTTACAAGTTTATTTTGAATATATAATTGACAATTGGTAAAAAACAATATTTAACATTATCATTGTGCTTCATTTTACAGGTTTTTTGGCTTAAATTGGACTTTTTGAGAAGTTAATGTTTTCTTCTGTATTACCGCCCTTATTTCCCTGTGTTAAAGTTTACCTGCAAGGGGGAGGAATGTTTTTATCTGTTTTTTTTTTTTTTTTTTTTTTTTTTTTTTCTTTTTAAAATCACAGCGGGTCTGGGGCTCAAGGTCAAGATCACTGTGGCCATGATTAGAAAAAACATTGCCATCTCTCTAGCGCCTTCATGTATTGATGGATTTTAATATAACTTCGCACAAATGTTGGGTATAATGATATCTCGAGTGACTTTGACTTTCAGGGTCCGGTGCTTAAGATCAAGGTCACTACTGTCAGGGTTACAGGGTCAAGGTCAATGTGGCTATTTTTAATATAACTTCACACAAATGTTGAGTATGATGATATCTCTAGCAAGTTCGACTTTCAGGTTCCGGGACTGAAGGTCAAGGTCAGTGTCTATTTTTAGAAAAAAACTTTGCGATCGCTCTAGTGCCTACATTTATGGTTGGATTTTAATATACGAGGGTAGGCTGAAAAGTTCTGAGCCTGACCAAGATCCAATGGTTTGTCCATGCTGAAAGTGCCTTATTTTTCAACATAGTCTCCCTTCCTGTCCACACACTTCCTCCAGCCATGCTGGAGTCCTTGGATCCCAGTGGTATAGAAGGTCTTATCTTGGTCCCTGAAAAACTCCTCCACAGCAGCTATCACCTCCTCGTCTGACCGATAATGCTGCCCAGCCAAGTGCTTTTTCATGTTTGGAAACAGGAAATAATCTGATGAAGCTAGATCAGGTGAATACGGAGGGTGATCGACAAGTGTGAAGCCACAGTCATGCACAGCAGCCATTGCGACAACCTATTTATGAGCAGGCGCATTGTCCTGATGGAACAAGACCCCATTTAACATTTTGTCGGGTCGGTTAGCCTTAATTGCTTTTCGCAATTGTTTTAGCAGATCTGCATAATACTCCCCATTAATTATTCTGCCCTTTTGAAGGTAATCTATGAATATTATACCCTTGGCATCCCAGAACACTGATGCCATCACCTTCCCTGCAGAGGAGACGACCTTTGCCTTATTTGGAGGGGGTGAGCCGGGGTGAGCCAGGGTGCTTCCATTGCATGTATTGTCTTTTGGTCTCTGGCTCACAGTGATGAACCCAACACTCATCCTGAGTGACAAAACGGTCAAGAAAACCATCTTGGTCTGCTTCAAAAATAGCCAAACTGGCTTGTGACAGGTTCAGTCTGGTCAACTTTTGGTCAGGCGTCAAAAGCCGTGGCACCCATCTGGCGGAAACCTTCGACATTCCTAATTCACTGTGTAGAATGTTCTCTACTCGTTCACGGGAGATGCCAACAGTGTTAGCTAACTGATTCACAGTTAAACGCATGTCATCCATCACGGCCCTGTTCACTTGGCTGATGGTTTTCTCAGTTGTTGCCGTTGGGGGTCGTCCAAACCGGTCATCAACTTCAAGGCTAACCTTGCCAATCTTAAAATTTGCTGCCCACCTTTTCACGGTTTCATACGAAGGAGCATCATCCCCTAATGTAGCAACCATATCGGCGGGAAAGTCCTTAGGAGCTAACCCCTTTTATAGAGGTACTTGATGGCACCACGATGCCAGATTTTGTCCATTTTCTCAAAAACGTGCTAGTATCAATTTTCAAAGTCTAGAATTTCTACTTTATTGCAGGTAAACTTGAACTCATTTGAGTCAAATCAAGTAATAAAGGTTTGGATTTAATGAATACAAAATTTAATGACTGTTCGATGCCTGCTTCTTTGTCAGGATTATACTTTTTCAGCCTACCCTCGTAACTACACACAAATGTTGGGTATGATGATACCACGAGCGGGTTCGACTTTCAGGGTCTGGAGCTGAAGGTCAAGGTCACTGTGGCTATTTTCAGAAAAACGTTTTCATCGTTTTTGCGCCTTAATTAATAGATAGATTTTAACATAACTTCACACAAGTGTTGGGTATGATGATATCTCCTGCGGGTTCGACTTTCAGGGTCTGGGACTGAAGGTCAAGGTCACTGTGGCTATTTTTAGAAAAACATTTTCCTCGCTCTTGCGACTTTATTTACGGATGGATTTTAATATAACTTCACACAAATGTTGGGTATGATGCTAAATCGAGTGACTTTGACATTCAGGTTCCGGGGCTGAAGGTCATGGTCACTGTGGCTATTTTTTAGAAAAAAATTGTGATCGCTCTAGTGCCTACATATATGGATGGATTTAAATATAACTTTGGGTATGATGATATCTCGAGCGGGTTAGACTTGCAGGGTCTGGAGCTGAAGGTCAAGGTCACGGTGGTCATTCTAGGAAATCTTTGTCATCGCTCTTGCGCCTTCATTTATTGATGGATTTGAATATAACTTCACACAAATATTGGGCATTATGATATCTCGAGTGACTTTGACTTTCAGGGTCAGGGCTGAAGGTCAAGGCCACTGTGGCTATTTTTTAGAAAAACTTGGTCATTGCTCTAGTGTCCACATTTATAAATGGATTTAAAGATAACTTCATACAAATGTTGGGTATGATGATATCACGCTTGAGTTCAACTTTCAGGGTCTGGGTCAAGGTCAATGTGGCTGTTTTTAGAAAAAAAAATAGTGATTGTTCTAGTACCTACATTTATGGATGGATTTTAATATAACTTCACACAAATGTTAGCAATTATGATATCTTGAGCGAGTTCGACTTTCAGGGTCTGGTAATGAGGGTCAAGGTCATTGTGGCTATTTTTAGAAAAACTTTGTCATCGCTCTTGCGCCTTCATTTATGGATGGATTTTAATATATCTTGACACAAATGTTTGGTATGATGATATCTTGAGTGACTTTGACTTTCCGGGTCAGGGGCTGAAGGTCAAGGTCATTCTGGCTATTTTTTAGAAACACTTGATCATTGCTCTAGTGTCAACATTTATTGATGGATTTTAAGATACGTTCATAAAAAATGTAAGGTATGATAATATCTCGAGTCAGGTCAACTTTCAGGGTCTGGGGCTCAAAGTCAAGGTCACTGTGGCTATTTTTAGAAAAACTTTGTCACCACTCTTAAGTACGTACATTTATTGATGGATATTATGTAATTTTACAAATGCTAGGCTAGGCTTTTTTTAATTTGTCTTGCGCGAGGGGATTTGTATCGTCTGTGATGCCTTATAAGCACTTGGAAGTTTGTAGAATTTTTTTATCAAATATAGATTTCTTTTTCATTTTTTACAGTGTAAAGTTTTTACACTGTAAAGGCTTGAAAACTGGATGATTAGGGGTACTTTTTGGTTCTCTTTCATTTGCTACAGTCTGTTGGGCTGTTATAGAGAAGAAACAAATTTGATAACTTGCCCTCAGGTCAATTTAGCTTTCAAATTTTGTCAGAAAATCGTTATCATTTTGCACCCGTGCAAGCACACCATTTTGGAACTGCGAGTTTACACAGCTTTAACGGAGCGAGTTTACACAGTTTTAATGATTTCGATAACCGTGTGCTAATATCTCTAGAACTAGCGACTTCAAGCTAAAGTATTGGATATCCTATTAATCGAAACATAGATTGTAGGTATTCGATAGAACTGCCTCAGCCAGTTACCAAAATTTATGTTATGAGAAGTAGGTAAACCAATTTATCATATGACGTCGCGTCTGAGAGGGTAATAACGTCATATATTACATGCATTACAGAGAAATACCATGATTTCTACCAGACATAAACTTGGTATTTTCCTTTTTGCTAAGAAGAAATATTTCCTCTTAGCCGGGGAAATAAATCCCTTCAGCTGGAACTACTTTATGTACAAGATACGAGATACCGCTTTGCAGTGAAATTGTTCTATTCAAACGCGGGAAAGTTTCAATCACGGCGACGTTATTCATTACGTCATTGTAATGGCGTCTAAGAAATATCAACAGACGTTCAGAATGCGTGACGTTTGAGTCGGATGCAACGCTGAAACAAAAGAAAACATGGATATGACCATTGATTAGGATATAAGTTTTGCTTTATTTAATCTAACGTTTTACTTGTTTTATCACTGAAACACTTTGTTTCTTCTATTTTTGTTCAAAACTGTAGAAAGCGCTTTCAAAATGGCGCCCATCCAGTTGTTCTTCCACCCAGATTCTATAACACTTCGCTGATTGAACCGTTTACATGGGCTATAAACAGTCAACTAAACGGGCATTCAGATCCAAAATTCAAGGTCCAAACTCTCCTAAAAGTCTATGGAAGTGCATGTAATATACAGATTATACATTTCTCCTATTTGAAATATGGGATTTATAAACCTCGGGAGGTAAAACAATCCGTTAAAGAAACTCGTGCTTCGCACTCGTTTCTTTATCGGATTGTTTTACCTCCCTCGGTTTATAAATCCCATATTTCAACTATTATTTTACAGTGTAAAGGCTTGAAAGCAGGATAATTAGGGGTACTTTTTGGTTCTCTTTCATCTAGTGGATTAAATATGTAAATTAGCTAGATACGTCCCGTAACGTTACATGTACGACGTTCTTAACGACGTCGCGTTTACTAACGGCGGAATATTGACATTTTTGTAAACAAATCGTGAATAAAATACGTTTTAAATGTCATATGGTAAATAGAATCTTGCATTCGTGCTCATGTATTATTGAATTTAATAAACTCGTTGAGGAAAAGGGATAAAATGCTCGGCAGAGCCTCGCATTTTATCCCTTTTCCTCAACTCGTTTAATAAATTCAATAATACATGAACACTCATGTAAGATCCTCTATGTAAATCTTACTTTCTCTGTGCAACTTGTAGCTAACCGGAGTGTTCCTAATACGGACTTGTTAGCCGATGTACATGTTCTGCTTAAACCGTTTACGATGGAAACTAATTAGAACCACCTAGGTGCTGCGCATCATCCATATACAGTCGAACTTCAATGGCTCGAACACCTTTGGGACCTCGAAAATCTGTTCGAGACAGGGATAGTTCGAGCCACTGTGGGTTACTGTCAGGAGGCATAAGGAGATACTTTTAGACATCTTTTCGGTGTTCTATAATGAAAATGTATGCTGTGTGTACTCATTAGAATCGCCTCATCGAGGCGATTCTAATGAGTACACACAGCATACTTTTGCAAGATAAAAGACTAAAATCTCCTCAATTATCCCCACTATTTCTTATGTAGAGGATTTCGCTAGGGAGTCAAGAATGGGTTCGACACATCCATGGTAAACGAGCCATCGGTGTTTGAGCCATCGAAGTTCTACTGTTGTAGGAAACAAGAATGTATGTAGCAAATCTTAAACAGACACCATTTTATCTCCATAATTACATGTAGCATCTTCCAACTAAAGTTTGGGAATTATTTCTGTTGAAACATAGATGGGGATTGGGAGTGGGGGGGGGGGGTTCTCGGTATAAGCGCCTCATTTAGTTCCCAAACTCTAAGTTATAAGCAAACAATACAGGAAATTAAGGCATGCTCCTGAATCTATGTTATAAACAAACAATATAGGAAATTAAGGTATGTTCCTGTAACCTCCACTTTCACGGTATAAAGTGATGTGAACAGGAGTGTTTCTTATTCGGACCTGTTAGCTGATTTACTGCTAAAAACTTTTGAGAATGGCCAAACATTAGAACCACCTGGGTGCGGGTCAGTATCTGTTTGTTTGTTTGATTGTCACCGTCAACACTACTGAGGTCATTTTTGGGCGTTTTGCTTCCAGTTTTCTGGGACTTTTGCCCGACAACGAGATGAAATGACATCCCAAGCCCGGCCGCCAAATGAAACCATTATCGGTTGTACAATGTATGCATTTGATGGTCTGTCTCGCACCCCTTTGCCTGGACAGGCTTAGTTTAGCAGTACTAATGTGTAGTCAGTTTCACGAATCTATTTCTCCAAGCTCTGGTGGTCGCGAATGTACATGTATGTAACAGGATATAAGAACATATCCAACCCCATTTTACGGCTTTGATACAAATGGGTACCCTAATGTTAGAAAAGTGTGTCTGTCCAGGATCAAAGTGTATATGAAATATGTATTGCTCGAAAAATAATAACAATCTTTGGTATAAGTTTGTCTTCAAAAAAAAAACTCGTAATAGCCAAAATACGTTAAAACGGCTAGTGCCGGTCGGCTGGCAATAGCCAAAATACGCTAAAACGGCTAGTGACAGTCGACAGTCAATAGACCTTTCCTTATTTATTTATTCTATATTATTTCTATTTTTATTTTATATATATAGATTTTGCGGGGGGGGGGGGGGGGGGGGTATGGATCTAGCCCTTTCAAGATTACCGTATTTCACTTGTATCGAGCCGATCGTTAATCAGAAGTGGGCGAAACCGGAGTACCCGGAATGAAACGCCTGACCTTCTGTTGCAGAACTTGGCGTTTCGCATGCGATCCGAGCCTGGCTCGAACCACAGCGAAGAGAGACCTAATGATTAAGAGTCAGCGCTCTTATCCACTAGGCCACGGAGGCTCGTTCATCTGTCAATATAATGATCGCCGGCTGTAACCTACTCTATCCGTTGATAAATGTGGAAGTCAGCAGTCAAAACGATAGCAGCTTAAACAACATAAGAGACAGACTTTTATTTATTGGTCCGTTAGGAGCGCATCCGCCGTTTCAAACTACTGGAAATAAGATTCTGACTACATATATCAAACAACTTGGGATTTTTCCCCGCGTAGCCAAATTCATTAATTCACATCAGGAATATTTTCGTACGTTTTACATAAGACAAACATATTCCCATGTGTGATCATGACTCTGAAATTGATATGTTTCTCTTGGCAGTTTGCGATAATTTCCTTATTCACAGCCAGGAAAATTGGTAAAACATCAGAAAATATTGAATACGCAACTGTCAACCCCATTTTTTTTTTCAGAATAAAGCGGGGTTTTCAAAGCAGATACATGCACAGTGAGACTTTATAGACTCCATTACGCAAACCGGCCCCGATAGCTCAGTTGGTAGAGTGTCCGCTCCGGGGAACGGGAGGTCACGGGTTCGATCCCGGGCTGCGACATACCAAAGTCGTTAAAAATGGTACTAGCTGCTCCTCGCTTGGCACTCAGATTTACGGGGTAGAGCTAGGACTGGTCGACCCAGTGTCAGGATACATGTAATGTGACTGGGTGTGGTATCATGTAATGTGTCTGGGACATGATACTTCAGTGAGGCAGCACTTTAAAAGTGAGCATTGAGCTCCCTGTCGCACCAGACACCGTCGTGATATGACTGAAATATTGTTGAAAGCGACGTTAAACCCGAATTCACACCCCCCCCCCCCCCCATTACGCAAACACGCCTATACAAATAAATTGCCATCTTTATCGCCGAAAAAACGAAAATTTTAAGATGAAAAATTGTGATATTTTTCTTATTAAGGTATACCCCCGGAAACCCCAGTGTTACTATATAAAAGGGGGGTTCAAAGGGGGCAAATATTATATAGGCGTGTTTTCGTGATGATAGACTCAAACAATGATGGCTAGTTTTCCATAGCTGAGTCGAACTCGCTCTTGACTCTCGGAAATTCTTTTCAAAACTCTATATATAGATATCAATATTTATTTTGGATAATTCATCTTCAAAATGTTTGCTGTGAGGCGATTCTAATGAGTAAACGCAACATGCATTTATTCAATTAAAGGTTGAAATGATATCTATACATTAGCTCCTTTATGCCTCCTGACATACCGCTTTGATTAACTCAGTTACTCAAACAAATTAAGAAACAAATTGTGTGTGTGTGTGTGGGGGGGGGGGGGGATTGTGTGTGTGGGGGGGGGATGGATTGTGCTATGGCCATGTGTTGTGTTTGATATGCGGTTTAACGTCCCCATCAACACTATTTATGTCATTTTGGAGACGTTCCTTCCAATTTTGTGGGACTTTTACCCGACATTGAGATGAAATGGCATGTCAATCCCCAGGCTGCCGCACAATGAAATCAAAAGGGTTTATATGCATGGACATTTCAACTCGCACCACTTTGCCTGTGTAGGCTTAGACCACCTAAGCGGTTTACCAGTACTCGTGCGCAGTCCGTTTCAGCTCAGTTTGGAAGCATTAAATTTCTTAAAGCCCCATGGGTGGGGCTAGTAACCATGTGTTATTATACTTGTATATATATTTTTTATCAAATGACGTTTTCCACTTAATAACAATGATATTATACGATAAAACACAACACTAAAATGCCCTGATACTAAACAAAATGCTCCCAATCCTTTTAATAGCTGGCGACAAAACTGAAGTAAAACTAATGCATTTCCAGCGAAGATTGATCGAATGTCGCTGCGTGTGTAAGCCGTACAAATGGTCTTTACTTGGAATTTTCGTTTTCCCAAACATTTCCGTACTTTATGAAAACAGTGTGGACCCTGAGCAGACCCCACGTCCAGCGACTTCTTATTTAGGTCTGCACAGACCACCCAACCTTGAAGGAGTGGTTTGCATTACGATAACACACCCGTGCGATATAGTGCAATTTTTACATCTCCAAAATGGCTACTTTTCTGACGAAAATCTGTGATATTTTTCCTATTTATACTGCAAACATAGGTTGTGGGTACTCGTTAGAACCGCCTCATTGAGGCGGTTCTAACGAGTACCCACAACCTATGTATTGAAGCAGAAATAAGAAAATATTGTTTACCCCCGTAAACCCCAGTTTATATAAAGTGGGGTGTAAGGGGGTGTTCATTTCACGGACTTGTTCACGTGATGTGGACTGACGGTGTAGGAAAGTGCAATAGCAATAGCCTCCTCCCCCTGAGGAAATACAGTATGCAGAGCACGAAGTGTTGATCGCTAACAGTCTTCCGTCAGCCAACTCGCAACAAAACCTCATGGACGCATCCTTGCTCCAAAAACTGGCATCTCATTGATTATGTCATAGTAGGAAGGTACGACAGACCTGATGTCAAAGTGACAAAGACTATAATGCGATGCTGCTGCCTGCTGGATAGAACACAGGCTTGTTGTCAGCAAACTCAACCTGCACATTTTGCATGTTCGGCAACCGTAAGGCAATAAAACGCCCAAGAGACCGGGTGTCTCTAAGCTTCAGCAAGACAGCAAGATGCAATCAATCATCTGTAGTCGATTAGATGCAACGGAACTCAGTTCAGACTGACCAAAAGACAACTCAGCAGTCTTCAGAGACAGTATTCACTCTTCAGCAATGGATCCCCTAGGACCAGTATCTCGGAAATATCAAGACTAGTTTGATAAGAATGACGAAGGAATCCAGGGACCCCTTGAATTGAAACACCAAATTCACGAGGCATAACTAAGTGATACTAACTCAGTATCTACCCAGCAGGCACACGTCGCTAAGACAACGTCAAATCAACGTCGGTGCACGTCACGACGTTGCACCTACGTTGATACGACGTTTCATAAACGTCATGACGTTGTACCGACATTGACGTTGATTTGTCGTTGCACAAAATGATTTGACGTTGCATAAACGCCACAGCGTTGAACCGACGTTGATTTGACGATGAATAAAGGTCATTACGTTTGCACCGACGTTGGTTTGACGTTTCACAAACGTCACGACGTCGCACCGACCTTGATTTGACAGTGTATGAACGTCACGACGCTGTAAGGACGTTGATGTGACGTCACAATTACGTCATGTGTCTGTTGGCCGCCTTCTTAAAATATGCCATACAGCCCAGACTAGGCTCAGATCGGATATGCAATACTCCTGCCTGAGCAGTTAGGCTGATGCATTCCAGCCCTTTGCAGATAGAAAGTAGTAGTAAAACAAATGTCAGGAATCGATACAATTAACTTACTCCACCCATCAAAGACACCAAAGGGAAAGAAACACAAACATGAAGCGACCAGACCATAATGGAAACCTTAACAAAGGAAGGCAATAATGACAGTTACTTTCCCACAGAATGGTCCAACGGCCATCCAAAATAAAAAGACACAAGTGATACACACAGTAAGTAACAACAACATAAATGAACCGCCACAGAAGAACCGCCTTGGAACGGTCAGTGGAAAGAATTCCACTGGGGGGGCTTAAATCGATTTTACATGGCCATAATCCTCGCCCTTACCTCTGTCGCGGTATACATTAATTTTGTTAAGTCCGCATGAAGGCTTCCTAACTCATCAGTGTAACATCTCCGAGAACATACAAATTAAAAAACTACAGAGATAAAACAAGGTTGAGAACTCGACAGGAAAGGACATGAGGAAGTTCTTGATGCACTATAGCAAGTGCATGGTCCAACGAGCTCAGGAACCACCCCTTTTCTCAGCGCAGGTGGTAATACTCTGCTTGACGAGAGTTCCCAACTGTCTCTGATACACTGAAAACAATAAAAATCTGTCATCTTGCAAGGCTCCAGAATCAAATGCAGTCCCTGCTGAAAGATACAAAGCAGGAGGTACTCCATTCGCAAAGAGTAATTTCAAAACATGTGAAGAAATTAAGCCATCACTCTAGAATTCAGGGATGCGTCATTTTTTCACATATTCAAACGGAAAGGGAATCCTCAGGTCTGTGACAATCCTCTGGGTATCTGTTAATTGCTAATTGCGGAGAAGTTCCATGCAAAAAATCTGCCTGACCCTTTAGGAAAATATGTCCGTGTGAAATAATGGCGTCCTACATGGTGTCAGAAGTGACAAACTTTAGGAAAAAATGATAACATCTTTCTCATTTCTCCTTGTAATATAGATTTTGGGTGCTCGTTAGAACCGCCTCATTGAGGCGGTTCTATCGAGTACCTACAATCTATGTTTTTGAGCAAAAATTAAGCAGATAATTTATACCCCCATAAACCCCCCTTTTCTCTGTATAACGTGGGGTTTAGAGGGGTCTTGTTTTCACGGACTTGTTATCGTGATGCGACTGAATGAACACCTTTAATAGTTAGGGCCTCAACCAGAAAGCCAGTGTGGATTCAGGAAGGACAGAGGAACAACTTACATGATCTTTACACCAAGGAAGCTTCAAGAGAAATGCCAAAGCATCCCAGCAGGCACATGGCGTAATTGTCACGTCACATCAACGTCGGCACCACGTCATGACATTTTTGCAACATCACATCTACGTCGGTGGTGCAACGTCATGACGTACCGCAACGTCATGACGTTGCACCGAAGTTGATTTGATATTGCCCTAGCGAAGTGTGCAAGCTGGGATTTGACAAAATCAGTCGTGAGTGTCTTTGGAAAGTTATGGTGAAGTTTACCTGTCCATCCAAGTTCATAACAATGGTGAGGCAGTTTCAAAATGGTGTGCTTGCACGAGTCCAAAATGATAACGATTTTCTGACAAATGGAGTCAAGCAAGGCTGTGCACAAGTATTCAATACATTTTTGTCTGAAAAATGACGTTCTTGGTGTTGCACTAGTAGCATTTTCCGTCAAGGTTTTCCACATTATTATCATTTGTATATGTGTTTATTTATTTTCCTTCTGTAATCGTATATATTTTATGTAGGACCACCAGAACAGATTCATCTTTATGCATTAACAATATTTCACATTTTATACATAGCATTTTGCACACGAAATCCTTATCATACTGTTCCTTTGCAAACAGTTCAGATCCAGATCAGATGGCTTCTGAATTTGCAAACAGTTTAGATCCAGATCAGATGGCTTCAGAAGAAGCCTTCTGATCTGGATCTACACTGTTTGTCATTTATATTCTCCTCTCTCTCCTTCTCCATCAATCCCATAACTCCATCCCAGCTCCTAGATTAAGAGTCCCTTCAGCGCAATAGTCCATACTTCTAAAATGTGGCGAACAGTGTCGACCCTTACTGTCTATAACATTTATAGGTTCTAAAATTTAAAGATCCCAATCAATATGCTAAGCAGAATTGGGAATTGTTTGTCTATATCCCCCCCCCCTTTTTTTTTTACATTCGAAAGAAAGTATATATTCCTAACAGTTTTATGATGGACTTTTTGTTCCGAAAGTCGTCACGTGACAGCATGGGTTATATTAAGATATTGTTTTTGGAGCGTAGCTGTTGCAGTGTAGCTCCAGTGAAATGAGAAGTGATTTCGGCACTACTTTTGGAGTTACTGCGTATGACCTAATCACCAGTGAGAATATAGAGCGCCGTGTAAACGGAGTAGATTATTACGCCATTCGGTATCCTCTTATAGACTGCTTCACAGACCACCTATTTCAAACGGAATAGATGAATATTTTTAATAGATGAACTGTGTAGCAGTCTAATCTTTTTATAGTCAGTTCATATAACCCAGTTTTAAGCCCATTTTGTACCGTAAAATCCCAAACCTTGTAACTGGCAAACAGGACAAATCCAGATCAGATACCACCGAACGCGGAGTCTCATTATGACCTACACTGCATACTTACAAAAGGTTCAGCCATTTTTGCCAAATATTTCGTAGAAGCCACAACCTGACATCCCTGATTTTAAAATGAACTCATTCCATACTGGTATAAGGTTGAGAATTACATTCGGTTAAAATGGGTTAAAAGTACGCAGTGTGGGTCGATAATGTAATACCAAAATATATGGTGTACCAAAAGGGTCAAAATGACCGATACCGGTCTACCCGCATTTTAGATATACGGGTATACCCGTAAATTTGCGGGTACACCCCTAAATTTGCAGGTACACCCCTATTTCAAATGCGGGTGTACCCGTAAATTTGCAGGTACACCCGCATTTAGCGGTCTACCCGCATTTTACGGGTAGACCTGCATTTTACGAGTACACCCCTATATTTGCGGGTACACCCCTAAATTTACGGGTGTACCCGCATCTTAAAATGCGGGTATACCCGTAAAAATAGGAGTGTACCCGTAAAATGCAGGTCTACCCGTAAATGCAAGTAGACCGCTATTTCTTATTTTCCAATTATCCAATCAAAATGCCGCTTACATATCCACCTTTTTTGGATAAGGCTCTTATCTTTCTTGCGGCTTCTTTGATATACCTGTCCAATTCATGCTGTGTAAACACTCAATAATTTCAAATTTTAATGAGAATCAAGAGCGTTTATTGCACCCTTGAAAAAATCACGGGATAATCAGTCTGATTTGATATATTAAAATTTAACTAAGCGTATAATAAAATGTTTTGCATTTACTTTCCTGTCATTTATTTATTTATTTACACAGATTATCATGTGGGGTTTAGTTTTAGATATACAATGTTGAAGCATCAAGAAAACACGCCTATATATGTTTGACCCCCAGAAACCCCATTTTCATTTTGTGAAACTTGGGTTTATTGGGGTATACATTATTTTCCTTATTTTTGCTGACAGCATTGATTGCTGGTACTCTTTAGTACTCTTTATCTGAAGCGGTTCTAACGGGTGCCGCACCCCCCCCCCCCCAGCCCCCCCCCCCCCCAATCACGCACCCCCCCCCCCCAATCCCCAACACAGGAAACATTCTTTCGGAATAATTAAGCTTTTCGAGTTACCTGTTTGTTTGTTTGTTTGTTTGAGTTGAGGTTTTACGTCCCTGTCAACACTATTTAAGTCATTTTGCAGACGTTGCTTCCGATTTTGTGGGATTTTACACGACATTGAGATGAAATGACATCTCAAGCCCTACCGCCAATAGAAACCGCGGGGGTTTAAGGAGTGGTCCGACTCGCATCACTTTTCCTGGGCATGCTTAGACCTAAGCTGTTTACCTGTGCTCAAGTTCGGTCGGTTTCAACTCTGCGCGGAAGCACTGTGTAGCCCAATTTTTTTCTCCAGGCCCCGATGGGCGGGGGCGATTCGAGTCATCTTCATCATGCGTATTTGAAACCCTTGAAGACCAAACCATACATAAAGAAAATCGGGGATAAACAAGGGTATACTTTATTTTTGTCAAGTCTGCTCCAAAACATAGATTGTGGGTACTCGTTAGAACCGCTTCAGCTAAAGAGTACTAAAGAGTACCAACAATCTATATTCAGCAAAAATAAGGAAAATAATATATACCCCAATAAACCCAAGTTTCACAAAATGAAAATGGGGTTTCTGGGGGTCAAACATATGTGGGCGTGTATTCTTGATGCTTCAACATTGTATATCTGGAACTAAACCCCACATGATAATCTGTGTAAATAAATAAATAAATGACAGGAAAGTAAATGCAAAACATTTTATTATACGCTTAGTTAAATTTTAATAAATCAAATCAGACTGATTATCCCGTGATTTTTTTAAGGGTGCAATAAACGCTCTTGATTCTCATTAAAATTTGAAATTATTGAGTGTTTACACAGCATGAATTGGACAGGTATATCAAAGAAGCCGCAAGAAAGATAATAGCCTTATCGAAAAAATGTGGATATGTAAGCAGCATTTTGATTGGATAATTGGAAAATAAGAAATAGCGGTCTACTTGCATTTACGGGTAGACCTGCATTTTACGGGTACACTCCTATTTTTACGGGTATACCCGCATTTTAAGATGCGGGTACACCCGTAAATTTAGGGGTGTACCCGCAAATATAGGGGTGTACCCGTAAAATGCAGGTCTACCCGTAAAATGCGGGTAGACCGCTAAATGCGGGTGTACCTGCAAATTTACGGGTACACCCGCATTTGAAATAGGGGTGTACCTGCAAATTTAGGGGTGTACCCGCAAATTTACGGGTATACCCGTATATCTAAAATGCGGGTAGACCGGTATCGGTCATTTTGACCCTTTTGGTACACCATAAAAATAAGACAGTTGGAATCATCAAGGCAATGAGTTTGGACAGGTGCACGTCAAATTTTAAGGAGCAAGACAATATAAGCAGTAAATTTTGCAGTTTAGACACAGATGAGAAGAAGAAGTAAAACAAAGACCAGGAATCGATACAATTAACTTACTCCACCCATCAAAGACACCAAAGGGAAAGAAACACAGACATGAAACGACCAGACCATAATGGAAACCTAATCAAAGGAATGCAATAAGGACAGTTACTTTCCCACAAAGGCCATCCAAAATAAAAAGACACAAGTGATACACACAGTAAGTAACAAACAACAACATAAATAAACCGCCACAGAAGAACCGCCTTGGAACGGTTAGTGGAAAGAATTCCACTGGGGGGGGGGGGGGGGGCTTAAATCGATTTTACATGGCCATAATCCTCGCCCTTACCTCTGTCGCGGTATACACTAATTTTGTTTAGTCCGCATGAAGGCTTCCTAACTCATCAGTGTAACATCTCCGAGAACATACAAATAAAAAAACTACAGAGATGAAACAAGGTTGAGGACTCGACAGCATACAACAACAGAATTGCTGGAGCAAAAGAAAACCAACAGTTAGGCTCCGAGGGGCCCGACCAAAGACGGAGCATCAGGCACCAACCAAGATAAAGAATACTAAAATAAAATTCCATTTATGATTTTACGCTGAAACCGTCAACTAATCTTAGGCCCGACCCACCAGTGTGCAATCAAAGAGGGAAGCACTTGTTGTAGCGTCTGATCTGGGTCTGCTAAAAAGGCTGCTAGACATATGCTCAGAGTATGGATTAATGGTGGGGGGACAATGTTACTTTGTTTAAAGCGACTTGTCTGCGTCCTAGGCATGTGACCATAAAGAAAGCAAATTGTCAAGCTCAGACGCAAGTTCGATACCTGCCGGGTTCGGCACAATCTTTCCATGAGATTGATCTTGAAATCTGTTCCACGGTGATTCTATCCCTTTCGCTGATTCAAGGAGGACTGTTGTTGGTTTCCGGTAAAAGACTGTGCACTGTGCTGTATTGACAATACCTAATCAAAGAAATTGCCTAAATACCAGATCATTTCATATATGGCCTCGTCGAGGCAATTTATTTTTATATAATGATGACGGAGTATAATGTCTAAACCTCTTCAAATATCCCTATGGATTGATATTGGCAATAACTAACCCACGAAACTGTCGAATGCAAGATCACTTCATAAATGGCCTCGCCGATGCAATATATATTTAGAAAAATGTTAACAGAGTATAATGTTCAAACCTCTCTGAATATTCCGATCGTTTTTGGCATTCGGATTGATATTGACAATACCTAACCTATGAGGCTGTTTTATGCAAGATTACTTTATAAATGGCCTCGCCGAGGCAAAATCATATAAAAATGAATACGGAGTATAACATCTAAACCCGACTTTGATCATTTTCGGCATACAGGTTGATATTGACAATACATAACCCGCAAAATTGCCTTATGCCAAATTATTTTACAAACGGCCTCGCATAGGCAAACTGTTTGAAAAATTATTTCAAAGTGGAAATTCTTATCTACTTGGAATATTTTGATAACTGTTAGCATGCAGATAGATAATGTACAGATCTAACCAACGAGATTTCTAAATGCCCAATTTCTTTATTTTAGCCTCGGCAAGGTAACAATTTTACCCACTGACACGGTCGTATAACTTTCAAACCGACGGCTATATTTTTATAATGTTTTGCATGCAAATGTAAATTGACAAGATCAAGCTAATGATATTGTCTAATGTCAGATAGCTTTATAAACAGCCTCACCGAGGCAATTTTAAAGACTGATTACGGATGTACAACTTATAAACAGCTGGGAAAATTATGATAATTTATCACATGAAGATAAACATCATCAAGTCGTAACCAAGGAGAATGTCTAATGCAAGATACATACCCCCCCCCCCCCCACATTGTAATTTTTCAAAAAATGATTACATAAAATAACTTTAAAGCCGCCAAACAATTGTGCAAGCCGCAGTTATTGCACGAACTATAGCTCAGCAGAAATCTTCAAGTAAACTGTAGAAATGCATGGTTGCTATATCGTCAAAAACATTGATTGTGGGTACTTGATAAAACTGCCTTTTCAAGTGGTTCAATCAAGTCCCCGAAGTCAATGTTTTGAGCAGAGATAAGAAAAGATCACAATTTTGTATCTTAAAAATTCCATTTTTTGGGCCGAAAAAATTACAATGTATTTGTACAGGCGTGTTTTCGTGATGGTTGTTGCGGGGTCTACACCTTAGCGTGAGTTAATGTCAATATATGTCTTGTTGCTATATGATTTAAAATACCAATCAGACGCTAAATCAAATTATCAAAGCTACGCTCCATCAGCACTCTCAGTGCTTTGATTTCTTTTTTATGGCGTAGGCAGTCTGGCACTAGTTATACTATTTCGTTTAACCCTTGGAATACCAGTATTTAAGAGACCTTCATGCGGACTGAACAAATTATTTGTCTTAATTGCGACGAAAGTAAGGGCGAGGATTGTGGCCACATAAAATCGATTTAAGCACCCCCACCCCCACCCCAGTGGAATTCGTTTCCGCTGTTCGTTCCAAGGCGGTTCTTCTATCGCGGTTTATTTTTGTTATGGTTTGTCATTGGGTGTTTGTGTTTTATTTTGGATAGCCTATTGGCCATTTTGTTGGGAAAGTAACTGTCCTTTTGGCTTTCCGCCATTGATGTTTCCATTAGGGTTTATTGTTTCGTGTTTGTGTTTGTTTCTCTTTGGCGTCTCTGGTGGGAGCTGTGGGTTAATTGTTTCGATTCCTGATCATTGCCTCCACTTCCATAAAAGCAAACGGTGTAGTCCCTGAGCAGCCGGTTGAGCAGACGCCACGCTTCGCGATGTGTTTTTCCAACCCAATACACGAAACACACGATTCCTGTCCAGATTATATAGATAGCTCTCTTATACAACATAGAAGTCTCCGTGGTGTAGTGGTTACGCTACTCGCCTTGTAAACCAGGGGTCGCAGGATCGATCCCGGGCTTCTCCAGATATTCGGATGAGTCTTTAAACCGAGGGCCCGTCTCCGTATGACCTTAGCTGTTGGTGGGACGTAAAACTCAAACACTCACTCTCTCACTTACACAACACTCTGACCTACATGTAACAGCGATAAAAATTGCGCTCAATTCTATTCATAAACATAATATTGGTTTCCCCAAGTCAGTGATAGTCACGTGAACAACAGGATTAAATTTGTTCTATAGATACTGTGGATTGATTGTAAAACACACATTTATCCTTTAGTTACTTTGAATCGATTGTAAAACAATCGACAGCCAAAAACTCGAAGTTGATTGACAAACAATAAATAAAAAAACAAGTCCCAAAACCATACAAAACCAAATTACAAAAAGCAACCACAGACCTCTTTGCGAAAAGCGAATCTGTTTTTAACGTGTATTTTGGCCGCGAAACTCGAAAGGGGGTCTCCATGTATGTATGCCAATTGTTTTTATTCAATAATTAATCAAGCTTCCCAGCCTGTATGAACAATGGTTGTTCAAGGGACATTTATATAGCGCATAGCGAATACTCAGATCAGATCTGAGTTTTCGATGTGCGCCATTACGATAACACAGCTGTGCGTCATAGTGCATTTTTTCACATCTGCAAAACGGCTACTTTTCTGATGAAAATCCGTGATATTTTTCTTAGTTATACTGCAAATATAGATATCGTTCAGGCGGTTCTAAGAAGTACCCACAACCTATGTCCTTGAGCAAAATTAATTAAAATAATGTATACCCCGTAAACCCCAGTTTTCTCTATATAAAGTGGGGTTTAGGGCTGTTCATTACACGGACTTGTTCACGTGATGACATGCTCGAAGTCATCTATTCTCTCATTACGAAAACACGCTTATTAAAAAACATTGTAAACTTAAACGCCAAAAAAACAACTAAAGTTTTAGGATGAAAATTGCGACAATTTTCTTATTTCTGCTCAAAAACATAAATTGTGGATATTCGTTAGAACCACCTCATCGAGGCGGCTCTAACGAGTGCCCCAAAGCTTTAGTTTAGAACAAAAATAAGAAAAATAAGGTTTACCCTGTAAGCCCTAGTTTTACTATATAAAAGTGGGGTTCGAGTGGGGACAAAATTATATAGACATGTTTTCGTGATGGTTTAGGACCCGGAATCGCACTAGCTTAGCAATAGCCTTTAAAAGTGTGCACCGAGGCACAGAAAAAAAATAAGCCCAAAAATCTACACAGTCTTGTAAGCATCTCTTTTGACGGCTGGGGGCTATAGATACTTAATGGTCTCTAACATTCTGATCACATTCCGGTACTTATAATCAGGGTTCGGTCCCGGGCCACGACATACCAAAGTCGTTAAAAATGGTACTACCTGCTCCTCGCTTGTCACTCAGATTTACGGGGTAGAGCTAGGACTGGTCGACCCAGTTTCAGGATAATGTGACTGGGAGTGGTATCATGTAATGTGTCTGAGACATGATACTTCAGTGAGGCAGCCATTTCGCAAACACGCCTATACAAATACATTGCCACCTTTATCGCCGAAAAAAATGAAAATTTTATGAGGAAAAAATGTGATATTTTTCTTATTTCTATATTTTAGAGCAGACTGAATAAGAAAAATAAGGTATACCCCCGGAAACCCCAGTTTTACTATATAAAAGTGGGGTTCAAGGGGGTCAAAATTATATAGGCGTGTTTTCGTGATGACTATAAAAGTGAGCATTGAGCTCTCTGTCGCAACCAGACATCGTCGTGATATGACTGAAAATTTGTTGAAAGCGACGTTAAACACGAATTCACACATACACATTTATAATCAGATTGCGCTATTCGCTGCTCCATACACGTATTTAATCGAACGATAACCTTACTTTCGGCCCCCGCCCATCGGGGCTTGAAAAAATATATGGGCAGCATGATGCTTCCACGCAGAGCTGAAACCGACCGCACGCGGGTACTGGTAAACTGCTTAGAGAATCTAAGCCTGCCCAGGCAAAGCGGTGCGAGTCGAACCGTCTATACAGTGTTGTCGGGGGTGTTAAACCTCAAATCAAACAAAACTATTACATTCTGATCACATTCCTGCTATAATCGCACGTTTACCTTTCTCGGAACACAGCTTAACATGTTCAAAGTAATTTGTCTGCGAAATGGCTTCTTTAAGTAATCTAAATTTTGTGAAAAATGTGTTCCAATTGTTAGAATTCTATATTTGGTAACTGACATGATTTTAATAGTTTAGGTGTCGCAAAGTTAAACACTCGGCAATATTTCAATTGCTAAACGTCTGTCGCTGCAAATGTTCAATGAGGCTTGATTTCTTTGTTTGATTTGAGGTTTAACGTCCCCGTCAGCACTGTGCATGTCATTTTGGAGACGTTGCTTCCAATTTTGTGGGACTTTTACCCGACATTGAGATGAAAGGACATCAAAAGCCCTGTCGCCCAATGAAACCAATAGAGTATATATGCCCGAACGGTCCGACTCGCACCGCTTTGCCTGGGCAGGCTTAGATTCTCTAAGCAGTTTACCAGTACCCGCGTGCGGTCGGTTTCAGCTCGTTGGAGACGTTGCCTTCAATTTTGTGGGACTTTTAACCAACTTTGAGATGAATGACATCTCAAGCCCTGTCGCCCAATGACACCAATAAGGTTTATAAGTATTGACGGTCCAACTCGGACAGCTTCTATATTAGATCCTCTTTGTGGTTTACCAGTATTCGGGTGCGGTCGGTTTCAGCTGTGCGTGAAAGCATCATGCAGCCCATCTGTTTCTGCAAGTCCCGATGGGCGGGGGCGGAAACGAGACTTGAGTTTTCACTCATTGAGGGAAGCTGATATTTTAGTATCACCGAATACATGTGCAATGTAATCTCTACCAGAAAAGCTGTTAAAGGAAAACAATGTCCCCAACATAAATATGATTTAACACCGTGTGACCTTTTAAACTAGGTTTTGGACACCAAAATCTAAGGCGCATACAACCATTTTTCGTCAAAAAAGAAGCCTTTGACCTTAAAAAAGGGTCAAGATCACCAAATTCTAATCAAATCTTCGACAGACTGCCCATTATATGTACAATGTTTGACCAACATTCAACACTCCTAAATGAAACAGGGACAAGCCATTATTTACCAAAAATTGACAATTTTCGTGAGCCTGTGACCAAGAAAACAAGGTCAGTGTCATCAAAATATAATCAAATCTTTGGTAGGTTGCAATGACATATTGTACCATGATGGCCACATTCCAATTATTTGTTCATGAAACAGTATGCAGTAAAGCCACATTGACAGTTTGTGGAGGCATGTGCCCTTGAAAATTAGGTCAAGTTCACAAAATATAATAAAAATTTTGTTAAGTTGCAGTGACATATTGTACCAAGATTGACCAAATTTCATTGATTCGTCCATGAGGTAAGGTGTAAAGAAGCCTAATGCGACTGTTTTGGGGGCTTGTGCACTTGAAAATCAGGTCACGGTCACAAAAATATAATCCAATCTTTGGTAGGTTGCCAAGATATGCTGAAACAAGTTTCAGCACATCATCAATTCAATCATGAGTGTGCACACAATCCAAAATCGACAGTTTTGGAGTCTACTCCCTTGAAAATGAGGTCAAGGTCACCAAAGTCTAGTCCAATTTCGTGCTCATGTATTATTAAATTTATTAAACTCGTTGAGGAAAAGGGATACAATCCTCGGCGAAGCCTCGTATTTTATGCCTTTTCCTCAACTCGTTAAATAAATTCAATAATACATGAACACTCATGCAAGATGCTGTAAATCGATAATTTAGTAAACTGGTTGAAGAAAAGGGATAAAATGCTCGGAAAAGCCTGGCATTTTATACTTTTTTTCCTAAACTTGTTTGATAAATTCAATAGTACATGAACACGTCATGAGTTTATAGGCAGCGATAAAATGCCTTATAGATATACAACAACAACAACACTTTTGTAAGATCCTCTGTTACAATCTATAATATGAGACAGAGTATAAACAACTTTTGTTAACAGGAAAGAGATATAGAGCATCTTATTACATTTCTAACAATGAATTACCTATTATTTTCAGTGAAAGAAAATCCTATATAGCTCCACAGTGAATTATTTCATTTCTCATTTTCGAACGTTTAAACGTCATAATTGCTAGGCGACGTTGCTGACGTCGTTGGTAACAACAAAAACAATAGATGACGTTTGGCGGAAAATCTGATAAAATAATAGAAATCCGCATTACGAAAACACGCCTATTTAAATATATTGGTAAAATTTTACCACCAAAAATGATTTTTTTTTTTTCAGATAAACATTCTGATATTTTTCATATTTCTGCTTAAAACATACATTGACGGTACTCGTTAGAACCGCCTCGGTGAGGCGGTTCTAACAAGTACCCACAATCTACGTTTTTGAGCAGAAATAAAAAAATACTGTACACCCCTATAAACCCAAGTTTTACTGCATTAAAGTGGGGTTTAAGGGGGTCAAAATTATATAGGCTTCAATTTAGCGTCCATTTGACGTTTTTGAGGAGAGACCAGCAGAACGATGATAAAGTATTATTTTCTTTGAAATACAGTTCCAATTCCATGACATATATGTATCTGTATTTTAAGGACAGGATGAATTTTGCATTGAAATGAAAACAAGATGGTGGCTGATTTTAAAACTAAACCACGCCTCCTGAAAACCATACCCTGACTGGAACTATTTTGCTGGAAATCAGAATGGTTGAATTTGAAAATTCAAAAGTAAAACACGATTGGAAATGTAATAAACAGTTTATTTTGTTGTTTTGATTGATTACGGAGAAATAATTCACTCGTGTTCTAAGGCTTTCGTGTAAAAAAAAAACTCGTTCGCTATCGCTCACTCGTTTTTTACTCGGAAGCCTTGAAACACTTTTGAATTATTTCACCGTAATCGATTAAAACCACCAAATAAACTCTATATATCAGTGTTCATGCATTAATATTTACATTTCCATTGTAAAGTCTAATGTAAACCTATAGAAAACAATTGCGTTCATACGTCCATGAACGCATCGAATCACATGATTTTCAGTGACGTTAAGTGACGTCATTCTAAACCATTGTTCTCTACGGGCGTTGATGACGTCAACGCTGCTCCGCTCTTTGTAGAAAAACAGCGTGTAAATGTTTTTAAGCTTTAAATGTTTGCCTTACAAGCATTTTTTCGCCCGGTGAAGATGGGCAAATAATGTAAATATAAAAAATAAACTTAACTTTTTTTGTTTTTCATGAAAGTATGAACGACAGTGGGTCGCTAGCAAAGTTTACATGAACCCCTTCGGGGTTCATTAAGGGGTTCATTTACTTTGCACGCGACCCACTGCGTTCATACCTCCATGAACTGCAGAAAAATAAATTTCATTTCTTAATTGAATTAACTAAACGAGTTGAGGAAAAGTGATAAAATACGATGCTTCGCCGAGCATTTTTTCCCCTTTTCCTGAACGAGTTTAATAAATTTAATAATAAATGAAAACGAATGTAAGATTCTTTGTTTCATATGACACTTAAAACGCATTTATTCACGATTTTTACACACAAAAGAATGTCAGCATTCCGCCAGCTATAAATGCATCGTCGTTTAGGACGTCGTGCGTGTAACGTTACGGGGCGTATCTAAATATTTTGCATATTAAACCACTAGTGGTTACCGAATTTATTATACGGCGATATAACAATCTCAGTCGTGGCTCCAAGGAATAGATGGACTGCATGATGCCTTCGCGCAGGGTTTAAGTCGACCGCACACGAGTACTGTTAAACCGCTTAGATAATCTAAATAGAGTGAAGGCAATGATCACTGATGATCACGCCTGCCCAGCAGGCAAAGCGGTGCTAGTCGGAACGTCCATGCTTATAAACCCTATTGGTTCCATTGGAAGACAGGGCTATAGAAGTCATTTGAGCCCCGCCAAGCGAATTTGTGTCTTCGAGCATTCCGTCATGACAAATTTTAACTGCGCATGCCCAGCCATTCAGAGGGGCCAGGGATATGGCTTTCTGTCTGAAGGTTTCTCTTGATTCACTGCTTGTATGAGCGAGCAGCGAAGGTTCTGGCGAGACTGCGCGGATGCGCAGGCTCGCCTGAACCTTCGCTGCTCGCATAGGCGATAAGTACCAAAATCGCTTGACGGGGCTCATTTCATCTCAAGCAAAGAAGCAACGTCTCCAAAATTACCTAAACAGTGTGTACGGGGACATTAAACCTCAAATCAAACAAACAAACAAAACAGTCGCGGCGTCATATGATAATAAAGAATAATTCACATATTTCCAGATCACTTTATTTAGAGCATACGAGAACTTTTTTCTGCAGAAATCTAGAATTATCCCTTAGAATGATTTTCCTTTAGTTTATATTGAGAGGAAATTTCACTTTTGGGACTGATATTTCGTCTGTAGGTATTTGTCATTTCCTTTCAAATAAAGAAATGACAGTTGCTTTAAAAATCACATTTCCCAATGAAATTCTAGGGGATTGGCATTTCATCTGACAGAGTGATTGTCATTTCATGTGAAACTAAAGTTATTGGCCTTTCAAATTACAGTCAAGCTAACCTTAACTTTATTAACAATATTTTCTTTGCAGAACCAGCAAAAAGCAAACATGCCGCTTTTTGGCTCCGCCTTCCAAGGAGTTGTTTAATCATCACGTGAACAAGTCCGTGAAATGAACACCCCCTACACCCCACTTTGTATAGAAAAACCTGGGGTTTACGGGGGTAAACACCATTTTCCTTAGTTCTGCTCCAACACATAGGTTGTGGGTACTCGTAAGAACCGCCTCATTGAGGCGGTTCTAACGAGTACCCACAACCTATGTTTAGAGTATACATAAGAAAAATATCACAAATTTCCATGAAAAAATTACCATTTTTGAGGTATGGAAAAATGCACTATATCACACGGTTGTGTTATTGTTATGTCAAGCCAAAAGGACTGGTTTGCTTTATATTGCTTTCTGTTATGTCAAATCTAGAGTCAGATCAGAAAAAAGAACAGAAATAGTTATCTTTTTATCAATGGCACCTATTTCCGGATATTCCAACTCGTACGGACTATAAGAATCTTATATGAGTGTGAGGGGTGGATAGAAAAATCCGTCCCAAGAGTCACTGAACGGCATCACGAGGCTTGCCGAGTAATGCTGGACAGTGATCCCGAGGGACGGATTGTTCTATCCACCCCTCACCCATATTGGATTCTTTTTCTTGCATACCTTCCATTTCTATTGCGAATTTTTAATGCTGCTGTCACTTCGGTTGCCGACGTCCGCCATTTTATGATGACACAACAGGAAAGGTTTAGTGACATCGCGCATGACGACGTTGCGCATGAGGTTGTAATCAACCAGTGCATTTATCAAACACGCGATTATTTTCGATTTGGGTCGGAACACCAGGGTCAGAACATAAATTTCTATCCCAGGGTAAAATCACGGATTTCCTTGTCTGGTGTGCAAGAAATAGTTATCTTTTTATTATTGGCACCTATTTCCGGATATTCCAACTCGTGCGGACAAAACATTCCACTATATCGACATCCTGTAAAACAATATACCAACTTACATAAATCCTACATTAATAAAGTATCTTAAAGATGAAATTCAGTATATATTAAAACTGGCTTTATAGAACCAAACCACTCATTGTGTTTTTGTACCAAACCTTTATGTGTACAAACTTTAGGAAAGTTAATTCTTTGAGTAAGACAGACAGCTTTCCATTTCATAGAATGGATGACGGTATTGATAACACCAGGAATGCCAATACATAACGAAATTTGACCTTCTGAAAGCGATTTTGGCAAATTCTTCTCATTAAAAGAGCAAAGGAGTTTTCTGCATTTACTATACCAGACGGATTATTCAACTATAAAGATATACCATTTGGAATGAAAAACTCTCCAACCATGTTTCAGTGCTTATAAAGGGATGGAAGGCTGTAGAGATAATTTTGGTGATGGTATTAAACTGTGACAAATAGAATCAACATCGAGCATTCTTAGATAGAACTAGTAATGTCAGATTTATAATAAATCTTGCAAAAAGGGGATTCTGCCATGTAAAGTAGAAGTAAAACAAAGATCAGGAATCGATACAATTAACTTACTCCACCCATCAAAGACACCAAAGGGAAAGAAACACAAACATTAAGCGACCAGACCAAAATGAAAACCTAAACAAAGGAAGGCCATAAGGACAGTTACTTTCCCACAAAATGGCCAAATGGCCATCCAAAATAAAAGACACACTGTAAGAAACAAACAACAACATAAATACACCGCCACAGGAGAACAGGTGGGGTTTACAGGGGTAAACCTTATTTTTCTTATTTCTGCTCTAAAATATAGATTGTGGGTACTCATTAAAACCGCCTCAATGAGGCGGTTCTAACGAGTGCCCAACATCTATATTTTGAGCAGAAATAAGAAAAATATCACAATTTTTCATCTTAAATTTTTATTTTTTTTTTTCGGTGTTAAAGGTGGCAATGTATTTGTATAGGCGTGTTTGCGTAATGCTCTTCCCCACGACAGGCGACCAAGATGCAACAGACACAGGTAATGAATCAAAGCGCCAAAGGCACTGAAATGACAGATTCTATGAGAAAATCACAACACTGTGAAAACTTACAGAAAACCTTTCTAAAAAGAGCTTAAAATTTAGAAAGGTAGTTCTGCAAATTCCAATATATGATATGTTTGCAGATGTCTATAGACTGGTGGTATTATGAAACGCCATTCGATGTTTCAAATTTTTGAAAGAAACTATTTACGTTTTCAAAACCAAACATTAAAATTCAAGTTTTAACAATGCTAGTGTCTATAAGTTACAGTTTTGTCTGGTCGGTTGTGGACACCTGTACCAAAAGGTACTCTATGGGAAAAAGATCAGAGGAGAAAGGCTGGCGAGTCCAGTACATGAATTCCATTGGCTTGAAGACATTTTTTAGTAAGAACAGCACTTTGAGCCCGCTCGTAATCCTGCTGGATAAGATATCCCGGATTCTGAGCGTAAACAAATAAATGGAACCATGTAAGGCCGAAGCACTTGATTGGTGTAACGTCTCGCTGTTCAATCCACGTCTCAGCTATGATATTGAATGTTCTTAATGACACTAAGCTGCGTTCGCTAACTACACGCAATAGCTCGCCACACAATTACGCTTATTTCATCCGATGTGTCATGCTCTATTACGCACGCGTCGCCTCGGCATACCTTACACCTATACGTCGAAACACACGGAAAAGACAACCGGCATGATTCACGCTGGAGTGCAATTTGTCACTGAAACGCTTATGTCAGTCGCTTAGACGCCAATTTACGTATTTCATGCACCAGCGTAAGTGTTCCGTCTGTATATAGTAAGATGTCGCTCCAATAGACGATATAGCATACACATGTGACACCCAAAATCAGAGTCAACGTCATCCGCTTTCCGACCAGCTTCTAACTGTCCAGGAGCACGCTTACGATCCTTTAATGAAAAATGTTGTATTACGCTCTAACTAAAAGCTTTTTTGAGAACAAATTTCAGTTTCTTCTTTTCTAGGCACGACCTTACATTACACATAAAAAGTTTGATCCTGAACATGTGGTTTCTATCCGTACTGGTGTGAGGGTGGTGCACAGGATTGACGTGGCCGGACTGGTAACCAGACGTCACGGTTGATTGATTTAACCTTATTAGCTTAAGGGCGTGGTGCCTAAGTGTGTTGTAATCGTTTTGTTTCAGAATCAAAGCACTGAGAGTGTGGGGTGTAGGTTGGAGTAATAGTCCTGGGCTGAGATTTAAACTGTTTCATTTAACTCTGAAATTCCAATTAAATAGTGAAGATTTTGATAAGAAGACGCGTTCGGCAGCGTCTGATCTTGGTCTACACTGTTTGCCAAGCTCACCTTTGATTCCAGGATAAACCTCTTCCATCTTATGGAATACCCCGAACTCACTGCGGCTATTTTCTATAAGACAAACAGTTATTCGGACAAGTCAGTGATAGTCACGTAGATATTAGCACTGAAGCGCTTTTCTTATTATCAACTTCGGGTCGAATGCCAAACAATCAACCCAAACATAGCCGCGTCGTTTGTCAGTGTTGGGTAACATATTCCAGGGTTGAAAGGGACAGCCTTTCTTTTCAATTTCTCCACGCAAAGTCAATATACACCTAAGTTGTAACTGACCTAAACTTGACCTCGAAAGTCAGAAAGAAACCCCATTAATATTCTTGTCTACAGCTGACCTGGTCCAACAGCAGGCCGGTCTTTAAGGATTAAATACTGACAGCAATGATAGAAAACAGAGTAAAACCTGAGCAGCCTGCTGAGAAGACGCCGCATTGATCCCGCCAAACCCGTCGCATGATGCAGCTGATTCATATGAAATGCTGAATCGTCAAGTCGTCTGCTTCAAAAGTTTGTATTACGCTTACAGGGTAACTAATATGCTTGTACAATGTTGATTACTGCGCCCAACCGGACTACATTTTGTGCGGACTCATATTTCCGTGGCTGTCAAAGCCGGAAGAAAAAGCCTGAATTACTTTAAACGTGCAGCACAGCAAGAATAGACAGATGGAATCTGTCATTAAAAATAAATAGTAATACTAAATACACAACCATAAGCACAACTAATATGAAGAGCCCTGCATTACGAGAACATGCCTATATAATTCTGACCCCCTCATACCCCACTTTTATATAGTAAAACTTGGGTTTGAGGGGGTATACATTATTTTTCTTATTTCTGCTCAAAAACATAGATTGTGGGTACTCGATAGAACCGCCTTGTTGAGGCGGTTCTATCAAGTCCCCGCAATCTATGTTTTGAGCAGAAATAAGAAAAATATCACAATTTTTCATCTTAAAATTTTCATTTTTCCGGTGTTAAAGGTGGCAATGTACTTGTATAGGCGTGTTTGCGTAATGCTGTTCCCCACGAGAGGCGACCAAGGTGCAAGAGACAGAGGTAATGAAAAATAAATAGTAGTACTAAATTCGACAACTACCTTTACAAAATCAACATCAAAATCACCGCCTCAGGGCGGTCATTATCAAGAAGTACTGGGGAGTTTAAATCTCTCTAGACAATTTACAATTCACAAAATAGTTGGACCACCTTAATTTAACTTTCTCCATCAATGGACCGTCGCAGAATAACATACACATTTTATATTTCGCCGTTATTCGCCTCGCAATAGTGTCAGGCCATGTCGAAATAAAAGTTTAACTGATAAACTGCTACACCAGGGATATCGATATCTTTGACTATCAATTCCCGATCTTTGCCTACACTTCTATTAGGCGGTAGAAGATTAGAAATTTGGAAATAAAATGCATTGCTTGTATCAATTTATTTAAAAATGCTAGAATTCCATGCTTTGTAAGCTCTATACTCAACACCTTCTCGTTTACACCAACGATCGCCGAAAGTGTTTAACTGTTCTTGGAAGCAAGGACTACAGCATAGAACTGAATATTATGGTGCGTGCAAGAATTTTATGGGCTAGCTACTTTCGGCCATCCAGTGGAATTCGTTTCACTGACCGTTCCAAGGCGGTTCTTCTGTCGCGGTTTATTTTTGTTATTGTTTGTCTTTATATGTGTGTGTCCCTTATATTTTTGTTTTGGATAGCCAATTGGCCATTTTGTGGGAAAGTGCCTGTCCTTTTGGCGGGGTCCGCTATCGTTGTTTCCATTAGAGTCTAGTCCTGCCCTGTTTGTATTTCTTGGTTAATTGTATCGATTCTTGATCATTGCCTTCACTTCTATTTTTCTATATTTCGCAGCTTATTCGCTTCGCAAGAGTATCAAGTCCTGTCGAAATAAAAGTTTAACTGCTAAACTGCTATATCAGGGATATAGAGGATCTTACATGAGTGTTCATGTATTATTGAATTTATTAAACGAGTTGAGGAAAAGGGATAAAATGCGAGGCTTTGCCGAGCATTTTATCCCTTTTCCTCAATGAGTTTAATAAATTCAATAATACATGAGCACGAATGCAAGATTCTATTTATCATATGACATTTTAAACGCATTTTATTCACGATTATTTACAAAAATGTCAACATTCCGCCGTTAGTAAACGCGACGTCGTTAAGGACGTCGTACATGTAACGTTACGGGACGTATCTAACTAATTTGCATATTTAATCCACTAGTGGATTATCGAAAATAATACATGGCGTTATTACACTCTCAGACGCGACGTCATATGATAAATCGATATCATGATCATAGACTTCGGAAAGCATTTTCTAAGTTTTATCGCCGACACTATTTATAAATCTCTAAATATAAGCTTAGATTCAATAGACTTTTGTTGCAGGGAATGTTACAGCCTGAGTACTTTGGCGACATTATATATAAAATTAGACAATTTAAAGAAAAACCTAATTTTTCATAACAGTTTCAGAATTTTTATAACGTTACAAACGCATTAAATATAATATAAATTCTATCCAACAGTCTGCATGCATTGTGTTTAACCCAATCACGGTCAGACATTATGCTTTCCGCTTTAATTGCACGTCGGTGGATCGGGGACAGACTCCATGATATCTTTGGCCTACAACTATTTATTAGTTGGTCGGAGCCGATACTTTTGTGCATGCCTGTTGCTTGTTCCAACGATTTTCTTTTGCTCCCGTGTTCCTTTGGCGTTGTACCGGATGGATCAGCGCGTTTTACTGTCGAGTCCTCATGGCTTTAATTGTGATTGTTTGTTTACCGAGTCGATTCACTGATGAGTAAGAAAACCTTCACGCGACTAGGGCTGGCTAATCGGAGCTGAAAAGATAATCGATTATCAGTCCTGTCATTGCGATCGATAATCGATTAGTAATCGCTAAGGTTTTTGTCATAATTTTACCTGTCTGGCTTTCTGTCTGAGCATTACTCTTACCATATGTTGCACTTTACCATATGTATATTTGAACAGACAGGCCTGAGCAAACAGTGTAGACCCAGATGAGACGCCACAGAATGCGGCGTCTCATCAGGGTCTGCACTGTTTGCCACTCATCTCGCTAGTTTAGGCATAACTTTTGGTAATAACTTGTACCTAACAAGTAATCGATTAAGAGCAAATCGGAAATGATAATCATTTTTGTGGAATTTATCGATCGATTAATCGATTATACGATTAATCGTGTCAGCCTTACACGCGACCAACCAAATGCATGGTTGAACCACAGTGAAAGTGAGGGATCAGGGTTGGAATCCCGTAATGTTAAGTTAAACTTAAACCCACCGGCAATTTTACTGACAGTTTCAAGTCGTTGCTTTTACTGCGGTTCCTTCATGTTTTGTGTTGGTGGTTCTGACTCTTTCCCTAATCATATGTCTGGTTATTACGTTGATGATTCTGATTCTTTCCCCCATTATCTATATTGCTCCTTTTGGGTTAGATTTGGACATTCTGAGTCAACACCTGTGTGGGAAAGAGCTGCTGACTTGGTTTAGCTGTTGTCCTTTTTGTTCACTGTCGACACTCCTTGTTTCGATTCCTTTCCCTAGTGATATTGATGGAAGAATTTTGGAATCTGATTGTATCAGTTCCTGATCGTTTCTTTTTTTCATTTGCCCAAATATAGTAGAACTTCGATGGCTCGAACACCGATGACTCGTTTACCATGGATAAGTCGAACACATTCTTGATCCACTAGCGAAATCCTCTACATAAGAACTAGTGGGCGGATAATTAAGGAGATTTATCTTGCAAATGTATGCTGTGTGTACTCATTAGAATCGCCTCGATGAGGCGATTCTTATAAATACTCAGCGCATACATATTTATTATACGAGGTATCTCGTTATGCCTCCAGACAGTAACCTCAGTGGCTCGAACTACCCCTGACTGGAGCAGAATTTCGAGGTTCCAAAGGTGTCGAGCCATTAAAGTTCGACTGTATACGTGGCACGAGTATACTCCATAGCAACTCCTCAACAAAGCGCTATAATGAGTACACACACATCCCATTTTTATTCTGGTATGTCCTACGTAACAAAGTGGCTCGAAATACCCCTATCTATAACAATACTCGAACTGAAATACATTGTAAACTGTACGGCCGAAAAAATGAAAAATTTTAGATGAAAAAAGTGACATTTTTCTTATTTCTGCTCAAAATATAGATTGTGGGTACTCGTTAGAACAGGCGGTTCTAACGAGTACCCACAATCTACATTTTAGAGCAGAAATAAGAAAAATAAGGTTTACCCCTGTAAACCCCAGTTTTACAGTATACTTTAGTACTTCACAGGCCGGGCTCGGTAGCTCAGTCCGATGCGCGTCTGACTGGTGATCAGAAGGACTCGGGACCGATACCTACCGGGGTCGGCAACATTCTTTCGCAGCGATTGATCATGAAATCTTTTCTACGGTCATTCTCTCCCTTGCACTGATTCAAGAAGGGCAGTTGTCAGTTTCTGGCGAAAGAATGTGAACTGTACTGGTTAACCGCTTCCGTATAAGTCTGCCTAGGAAAAGTATGGATAGGTAAGCTGGCCGGCTCAAAATGATCTAAAATAGTGTTGACTCGGCCGTTAAACTCCAATGCAAACAGACAAACAAGCATTTACTTCGCAGGTGCGACGGCTAATCTGAATCTGAAGGTATGTTTCAAACAAACAAACAAGCTACGTAGAAACTAGGAAGTACTGACTTGTGTTTAAAAGGACACCGAGGCGTTTAAGTTCCGTTGGACTTTGGAGATGCGACGGCCAATCTGAATCCTTGCAACTCGCATACAAACGTATACGAGGACTGTTCAAATATGAATGCAACTAAGCACATAAAAATGATTCCGTGATAGATTTCGATGAAAAATTTATTTTGTCCCCTCAAAGTATTCCCCTTTAACAGATATACAAATTTTCAGTCTTCTGATCCAATCATTGAATGCATTTTGGTAGTCTTTTCGAGGTATACTATGGAGGCACTGGAATATTGCAGAACCGAGGTGTTTGCGCTGTACAAATGTTCGACCAGAAAGGTATTTTTCAGCCGCGGGAACAAAAAAAAGTTACACGGGGCAAGGTCAGGGGAATGCGGGGGGGGGGGGGGAGGGGGGGGGCGGTATGGGAGTTCAACAACCTTTTCCTGCGTCAAATAGTCTTGCACAATGAACGCCTTGTGCGATAACGCATTGTAATGTAGCAATCTGACATTGGCCAAACCAGTTGCGGGTCTTCGTTCTTTGAAATATTTCTTCAATTTTCGAAGAACTTTATTCTTGTAAAACTTCGCATTTACAGATTTGCCTTTAGGCACAGCAACCTGAATAGCAGGGCCCTGTTTTGACAAGAAAATGGCATACAGTACCTTCCTGACGCTCATGGTCCGCTTTGCAATGCATGGTCTTTTGCAATACTTTGTTGCCCATATTTTGTTCTGAATCTTTTGTTTTGGCTCAAGAAAGTGAACTCATGCCTCGTCACCTGTGACGACATTTGCGAAAGACCGTGCATTGTAATTTGGAAACTTTTTAAGCAGCTTCTTGGCGCACTGAACGCGTGTCTTTTTCTGCTCATCTGTCAACAGATGGGGAATCCGTCTAGCACAGATCTTTCTCATTTTCAAATCCCGTTTCAGAATTGTATGAGCTGCTCCTAATGAGATGCCAACCATACTAGCTATTTGCCTAGTGGTGTATCGTGCATCGGTAGCAACTATTTCTTTCACTCTAGCAACCATCTTGGCAGATGTTGCTCTTTTCGGCCGACGATCATGTGGTGCATCTTCTGTTGAGCCTAGCCCATAGCTGAATTTCATACATCAACGAAAAACTGTCGGAAAAGACATTTCATTATGCCCATAAACCGAACATAGTTCATCAAAAATGTCTTTGCACCGTATACATGTACCAAGAATACAACGATTCTTAATATAGGACCGTATTTCAACGGCGTAATCTGACCTTCTTCCAACCATGTTTTGTATTAGTATACAAGAGTAGACAGTGTTAATCGAACGATATACATGGCTAAAGTCAACGGAGTTTAACAGGTTTGGTATCAATGTATAGGTAAAATGTTTTTCTACGCTGTGATATTTATTTCCAGGTGATTTTTGCATTAGTGCATGAGAAAACGTTCTACTTGCATTCATATTTGAACAGTCCTCGTACATTTTACCGAGCAAAGACTCCATCACGAAAACACGCCTAGATCATTCTGACCACCCCCCCCCCCCCCCCCCCCCCCCCCCCCCCCCCCCCCCCCCATGAATCCCACTTTTACATAGGAAAACTTTTTCTTATTTCTGATTGTGGATAATTGTTAGTACCGCCTCGATAAGAGGAATATCACAATTTTTCATCTTGAATTTTTTATTTTTTCGCGGTAAAATTTACAAGGCAATTGTGTAGGTGTTTTTCATAAGGGCCCCGTCAAGCGATTTTGGTACTTATCGCCTATGCGAGCAGCGAAGGTTCAGGCGAGTCTGCGCATCCGCGCAGTCTCGCCAGAACCTTCGCTGCTCGCTCATACAAGCAGTGAATAAAGAGGAACCTTCAGACAGAAAGCCATATCCCTGGCCCCTCTGAATGGCTGGGCATGCGCAGTTAAAATTTGTCATGACGGAATGCTCGAAGACACAAATTCGCTTGGCGGGGCTCATAATATCAAAGATTTATATAGCTGAATAAAATACTGGAACGTACTCACTCGGTTCTGGGTCAGAGAACGAAAAAAAACTTACAATAAGACCACGGCGATCAGCGAAGAGGCAGACCAGCCTGTGCAAGCACATTACGAAAACACGCATCACGTGAACAAGTCCATGAAACGAACACCCACTAAACCCACTTCATATAGAGAAAACGGGGGTTAAGGGGGTATACATTATTTTTCATATTTTTGCTCCAAGACATAGGTTGTGGGTACATGTACTCGTTAAAACCGCCTCAATGAGGCGGTTCTAACAAGAACCCACAACCTATGTTTGTAGTATTTATAAGAAAAATATCACGGATTTTCTTGAGAAAAGTAGCCAGTTTGTGAATGTGAAAAAATGCACTATGTAGCACGGGTTTGTTTTCGTAATGGCTATACAAATGCATTGTGTAAACTTTACCGCCGATAAAACGAAAATAAGATGAACATTGTGACATGTTTCTTTTTCTTTCTTTTTTTCTGCTTAAAATATAGATTATGGATACTTGTTAGAACCGCCAATCGAGTACCCACAAACTATATTTTAGAGCAGAAATAAGAAAAATAGGGTATAAGGGACCCCAGTTTTGCTTTATTAAAAGTATGGTTCAAGGGCGTCAAAATTATACAGGTGTGTTTTCGTGGGTTAATCTGTCCAGGGGCTTAGACTGTTCCTTTGTTTGTTCAGGTGTTGAGGTTTTCCGTCCCTGTTGACAATCATTTTGGAGACGATGATTCCATTATATTATTTTTGAATGACTGTTAGCCGATATTGAGATGTAATAACACCTTATGTACTACCATAGGGTTTATATGCAGGGACGGTCAAACTCGCACCACTTCGACTGGGCAGGCTTAGACCTTCTAAGCGGTTTATCCGACCCATATCTTGCAAATAAAAGCAACAAAGCGGTTTACCGTTGTTCGGTTTCAACTCTACGCGGAAGCACCATGCAGCCCATTCTATTTATCTAAGCCCCACGGCCCAGTGGCGGGGGGATTGTTGTTTTTATAATACCAAAGGCTGTGAAAGTTCCAGTCATGCGAACAGCGGATGCACAGGCCTATCTGTGTCCCCTCTAGATGAATAGGTTTCGTTGAAGGTTTTTTGTCGTGTACTGACCCATATACTCCCTGCGCGAAGTATGCTTTTTATGTCCAACATTATTAAATGAAGACTCATTTCTCGGGGGAATTCGCCAGTAATTACCTCACTCTGCCATACTCAAATTATGAATAATTTTCATCATTTACCATAATTGACTCTTTGACTATTTAGCGCCCACTAATAACTGAAACTTTCATTGATGTCTTACGCATTGAATGAAGTCTGTTGTGAGATACATCACGTTTACCAATTCATTGAACCCTTTTTCACACCAAATGGAATCTTCCTTCCCAGATGAGGATGAGGCGATTCTAATGAGCACACACAGCATACATATTCATTACAGAACACCCAAAAGATGTCTAAAAGTATCTCGTTATGCCTCCTGACAGTAACTTCAGTGGCTCGAACTACCCCTTGTCTCGAACAGATGTTCGAGGTCCCAAAGATGTTCGAGCCATTGAAGTTCGACTGTACAGCTGTACATGTATATTTCGATCAGTGATGTCATTTATCTGCAGGAAAAGGACCCGACGAATATACGTCCTTAGCGCGATAATGCAAAAGGGATAAGTAAGGCATATCCTGCAGAGCCCTTAACCTTTTTTTTTGTACCAAATGGAATCTTCCTCCTTATAAATAGCAGGAGTTCATTTCAAAATTTAGGGGTGCTAGGTTGTGTTTTCATGAAAAATTATTTGGAAATAGCTGAACTTATTGCAAACAGTGGAGGTCCTGATCAGACGCCGCGTTTTGCGGCGTCTGATTTGGGCCTGCACTGTTTCCCAAGGTACCTTTTTGGAGTTTCTGGTACTAAATAGGTTACAGAAAACAGATGCAACAAATAACACGGTCTAACCGAAAAGCTACATGGACAGGCAGCCGCAACACTAAACTGAACAAGAAGGGCATTTACATATGAGGCCATCCCAAGCTTGGACCAGTCTCTTGAACTGGGGAAGGGACTCTACCTTTCTCAAATCATTTGGGAGACTTTCCAGATACGGGCAGCCTCGTACGTGTACCGAAATGCCCTGAGGCCCAACCTTGTTGTACTGGCTTGTTCTATTTTCGTTCTTGAAATTATATGAAGAATTTGGTACCTACAGTCAAACTTCGATAACTCGAACATCTTCGGGACCATGAAATCTGGTCGAAATAGGGGTAGTTCGAGTTATTGAGGGTTATTGATACTGCTAGCTGATACATAATGGGGATGACCTAAGGATATATTTTCGTTTTTTTTTTTTTTTTTTTTTGTTGTTTTTTAATAAATGTATGCTGTGTGTGCTCATTAGAATCGCCTCAATGAGGCGATTCTAATGAGTACACACAACATACATTTTAAATTTCAAATAAAACGAAACTCCATAAATTGACCTAACCATACGGGTTTCTGGAGTTATAGGACCAATTCTCTCGGGACCCAAGAGTGAGTTCGAATTATCCATAGTAAACAAATTATCCGTATTTGAGTTAGCGAAGTTTTACTGTATATACTCTGGTGTTATATTATTTACAACTTTAAGCATCTCAGTGGTCATTTGCTTCATTCTTTTTACATGTTTTGTTTGTTTGCACTCGTCTTTAACGGCCCAGTCAACGCTATTTGTGTCATTGTTTACATGTAATTGAAGCTAGTAGAGCGTGGATAGATGACGTGAGATCATGGTTGATGAATCGTAAAGCTTTTTCCCGAACCATTTCCATCATATTAGTACCAGACATACTAAACTAAAATGCCATGCTAATAGGCAGTAATTAAAGTTAGAGACAATAAAACAGTTGTAAATAGTCAATTTTCCTATCTACCGATCATTTTTACATGTAAGTCTGCTAACTGTTTAGAAGTTTTTTAACGTATTTGTGACACATGGTCGTCAAAACGCTACACAAAATCGATGTTAAGTGCTAAAAGAGCGACATCGTCTTCATATTTGATTTCCGCAGCGTCAGTTTTGAAGGTTGTTATTACCATAGTTTTACCTACCGATTGCTTGAAACTTACTCGGATTTGCCTGCATCACGGACCCAATATGGGCCCGAGACTGCATAAAATTCTTAAATTTTAGGTTTTGTTTGTTTGATCTCAGGTTTCACATCCTTGTCAACACTACATAGGTAATTTTGAAGGCGTTGCTTCCAGTTTTGTGAGACTTTTACCCGACATTGAGATGAAATGACATCATAAGCCCTGCCGCCCAATATAACCAATAGGGTTTATAAACATGGACGGTCCACGTCGCACCACTTTGCCTGGGCAGGCTTACATCCTGTAAGCGGTTTACCAGTACGTATGCGCGGCCGGTTTCAGCTCTGTGCGGAAGCATCATGCAGCCCGGATTCAGCTCTGCGTTGAAGCATCATGCAGCCCATCTATTTCTTCCAGCCCCGATGGGCGGGGGCCGCTTAAATTTGTGGTTGAGTTGCATTGCATTACTCTACTCACCCTTGAAGGACCTTTACAATTACATGTATTCCTGTCAAAGGATTTCGCTATATATTTAACATTTTCTGTGCAGTCACATCTCTCCTCCAGCCATCAGCCACTTCACAAAATTGAATCCCCCTCTATGAAATAGCCAGAAGTCGCCCTTACCCTTACGGTCATATAGATGGAGAAATAGATTGGGTTGCATGGTGCTTCCGCGCAGGGCTGAAACTGATCACACATGAGTACTGGTAAACCGCTTAGAATGACTAAGTAGAAGTGGAGTCAATGATCAGGAATCGATACAATTAACCCACAGCTTCCATCAGAGACACCAAAGAGATAGAAACACAAACACGAAACAACAGACCCCAACGGAAAAAACAACAGCGGAAAGCCAAAAGGACATCTACCCCCCCCCCCCCCCCCCACACACACACACACACAACGGCCAACAGGCTAATTAAACGATATAAGCGACACCAAATAAAACAATATAAGCGACACAAACACCCAAAGACAGACCATAACAAAAATAAACCGCGACAGAAGAACCGCCTTGGAACGGTCAGCGGAAACGAATTCCACTGGGGGGTGGGGGGGGGGGGGGCTTAAATCGATTTTACGTGGCTACAATCCTCGCCCTTGCTTCCGTCGCGATTAAGACAAATAATTTGTTCAGTCCGCATGAAGGCATCCTAAGCCTGCCAAGATAATGTGGTGTGAGTCAGACCGTCCAATGCATATAAGCCCTTTGGTTTCATTGGGCTGCAGGGCTTGGAATGTCATTTCATCTCAGTGTCGGATAAAAGTCAAACAAATTGGAAGCAACGTCTCCAAAATGACCTAAATAGTGTTGACGGGGACTTTGTAAACCAAAAAACAGCCAGAAGTAACTCAGTTTCCAAACATTGGAAGTAAAAATAGGAATAGTGTTTAAGTATTGCATTTATACCTTATAATCGGTACTGTAATGTTTGAAATTTTCATACATCAATGTTGAGCTGCCTGCAATTATCGCATCGCAAAAGTTTCACCAGTCTATATCTGGCCATGTAAAATCTCAACTGTTTCCTCTGCTGAACGTCCACTTCCTTTTAGCAGCCAGTTTTAGAGAGTTGCCTGGCTAGCTGCTTTACATGGGTTGCACTGTGACATAAGTAGTTTAGGTCGTAGTACCAAAGCGTTAATCCAAAATCATTAATCCATAGACAAATAGCAAATATCAATGTTCAGCCCAACAGACTTGGACTCCAGAAGAGTGTAATCAGGCGTCCTAGATAGTAAGCATTACTTGGTAAGCAAGCTTCGCCCACCATGCCTATCAACCTGAACGAAGAAAAGCAGTAAATGCCGAGAAGCGTATGTCCGAGATTTTGGAAGTCTTCCTATGGTTTTCCATTGGCAAACACATCAGAAATAATTCTAGAAATGTACGGACCAACAAGACCATGGTGCCTGCCATAGAACTTCTTTAGTGTTGATACCAGAAGTGTTAGTGTTTATATACCGTCCATGTATATAAACCCTATTGGTTTCATTGGGCGGCAGGGCTTAAGATAGCATTTCATCTCAATGACGGGTAAAAGCCCAAACTGGTATCAACACTAAAGAAGTTCCCTGGCATAACAACCTGGTAGTGAGCTCCTTCCCACGTTCCATAAATAAATAAATTAGTAAATAAATAAATAAATAGCACGGTTGTCGGCGGCACCTTAAATGGAGCTCTGTCATCGGACGCCATTTACGGTCGGTTTTGCGGAAAACACTTGTATCTACTTTTGTTGCATGTGCTGAGGGCCTCTCTCCCAAGAAATCGAACCGAACCGAACTTTGTATGTAAATGGTACAATAACTCAAAGCACTGACAGTAGTGTCCTGTGTGTAGGCAGGACAAATGTACTGAACAAGTAAGACTGGTTGTTTTAACCCTTAAATACTATATTGAAAGCAAACAGTGTAAACCCTGATCAGACGCCGCGTTCTGCGGCGTCTGATCTGGGTCTTCACCGTTTCTCACACACAACACTAGCTTCTGCTCCATATTCTATAGGTAACCCCCTTACGCAGCACTCTGACCTCACAGCGAAAATAAAAGCGTGGTTATTTCCCATGAATAAGCGTACCCCAATTTCCGACAAGTCAGTTAACTTCAGCATTGAAAAGCTACTGCGTTTTATTAATTCGGGACGACATAACAAATCGGCCCAAAATGTACAGTGAAATTCCGCTATTAACACCACATAGCATTGAAACTGCTTTAAAAGGCTTATTTAGAAGGGGCAGTTATTCTTCCTTCGTGTGTTCTGCACAGAATGTCCAGTGTTGAAGGACCACCTTTGAAATTGTTCAAAAGCGGTCTAAAGACCGCTTTTGAGCAGTCCCAAAGGTGGTCTCAATATAGGAATTTTATTGTACTATAGCATTGCCATGTAGTCCAACTCATAAAGTGCCATAAGAAAATGAGCCGTAGCATGGCGAAATCAACAAAAACTCAGATCATTATGCGCACTAACCGATTCTGTCAGAATCTTCAGTAAACCCTTAGCAAATTGCGTATAGACGGCTGAACAAACAGACCGGCTTTGATGCACCGACTGAGCTGATCTATTGCTAGTTGCGAAGGTTTCAACATCGTGTGCCTAGCTGGTTTTGCAAATGAGTCTACGCATGAAAAATCTACAAAAGGCTCGAGCCTGATCAGCGAAATCTATAATGTGTAGTTGACATTGATTTCAACCCATCCGTACCATCATCATATATATACCGGAAGTAATTGACGTTACTGACAACGTAACGTCATCTTAACGCATAGTAACGGACGTCGTGGTGACTGGTGAGCATCGGCAGGCAGAGGTAAACTGTTTATTGTTTTATTTTGACGCCGAATATCACGGCTTTTGTTTTCATAGCTTTCAACAGATAGACAGTGTTTTCTTTCCCAGAAACAGACACATAATGGAATTTAAAACGAGTAAAAGGGGACATTGGCAAATAATATAGGCCGAGGCCAACAGCCACTGCTTCGGATACATTACGAAATCATGCCCATACAAATACATTGTAACCTTTATCGCCGAAAAAATGAAAAATTTAAGATGAAAAAGTGTGATATTTTCTTATTTCTGCTCAAAATATAGATTTTGGGTACTCGTAAGAACCGCTTCATGGAGGTGGTTCTAACGAGTACCTACAATCTATAGTTTAGAGAAGAAATTAGTAAAATAAGTTTTACCCCTGCAAATCCCAGTTTTACTATATAAAAGTGGGGTTCAAGGGGGGTCAAAGTATATGTCCCCACGAGGGGGTTGACTATACGGGAGATAGACAGGGTCAAAATTATGTAGGCGTATTTTCGTGATGTATTCCGTTTGCGTACAGTAGTCATTTATTGTAAAACGTTTGGTAAATTTTACAATAAATGAAACTCACTAGACACCCCTTAGGTTGGCAACGGGCGTGTCCCTTGCTACATGTACATGGAGTGTGATAGCTCAGTGGTTAGTGCACTTGCCTATGATGCTAGAGGTCCCGGGTTCGATCCCCGGCAGCGGCGATAAAATTTCGGTGTCCGAACAAGCTCCATTGGCATCATTTGCAGGGATGAATGCTATAAAGTGCACCGTCCTTCGGATCGGGACGTTAACTGGAGGCCCTCTGTGCAGGGAATCCATCCCCTGTGCAGGTTAAAGATCCCTACCGTAATTACATGATTACTGTGTAGGCTGTCATCCTGCAAACCTGGAGTGTATGTAATGTACGCCTTCGGTAATGGTCAAATGTGACCGACGCAGTATCAGTAGACAGACAGACAGACAGACATGCATAAGGGGCTGGAAATTTATATTCGTTGCGAAAACACGCCTATATATATACATTGTAAATTTTACAGCCGAAAAAAACACGAAAATTTTAAGATAAAAAACGAGATCATTTTTCTTATTTCTGCTCCAAATATAGATTGTGGGTACACGTCCCACCAGTATCCACAATCTATATTGCAACTGAGATAATAGCCAAATATTACAGACTCTGTATATGAATAAGAAAAATATGGCTAACCCTGTTAAGAGGGTCAGAATCACATGTATATAGGCTTGTTTTTTTTTTTTTTTTTTTTTTTTTTTTTTGTGTTGTTGTTGTTGTTGTTGTTGTTTTCTGATTTGATATATGCAAAATTATGTTCTATACTGGCCTTGAGCCGATAAAACAAACAAAAAAATCTCGTCGAAAGCAGTCATTAGAATCTCGATAGTTGGAAACAACTGTTTATTTTTGTTTCCATTATCGAGACTTTGAATTATCGAGGGTTAAATCATGTGCATTTTGTATTGTTTAGACTTTAAAATCGGGTTGAATTATTTATTTGAAACAGTTTGAATTACTAGGTTCTGTTACGAGGACTGTTCAAATATGAATGCAACTAAGCACATAAAAATGATTCTGTGATAGATTTCGATGAAAAATTTATTTTGTCCCCTCAAAGTATTCCCCTTTAACAGATTCACAAACTTTCAGTCTTCTGATCCAATCATTGAATGCATTTTGGTAGTCTTTCGAGGTATACTATGAAGGCACTGGAATATTGCAGAACCGACGTGTTTGCGCTGTACAAATTTCCGACCAGAAACGTATTTTTCCAGCCGCGGGAACAAAAAAAAGGCACACGGGGCAAGGTCAGGGGAATACGGGGGGTGAGGGAGTTCAACAACCTTTTCCTGCTTCAGATAGTCTTGCACAATGAACGCCTTGTGCGATGACGCATTGTCATGTAGCAATCTGATATTGGCCAAACCAGTTGCGGGTCTTCGCTCTTTGAAATATTTCTTCAATTTTCGAAGAACTTTATTCTTGTAAAACTTCGCATTTACAGATTTGCCTTTAGGCACAGCAACCTGAATAGCAGGGCCCTGATTTGAAAAGAATATGGCATACATTACCTTCTTGACGCTCATGGTCTGCTTTGCAATGCATGGTCTTTTGCAATACTTTGTTGCCCATATTTTGTTCTGAATCTTTCGTTTTGGCTCAAAAAGAAAGTGAACCTATGTCTCGTCACCTGTGACGACATTAGCGAAAGACCGTGCATTGTAATTTGGAAACTTTTTAAGCAACTTCTTGGCGCACTGAACGCGTGTCCTTTTCTGCTCATCTGTCAACAGATGGGGAATCCATTCAGCACAGATCTTTCTCATTTCCAAATCCCGTTTCAGAATTGTATGAGCTGCTCCTAATGAGATGCCAACAATACTAGCTATTTGCCCAGTGGTGTATCGTGCATCGGTAGCAACTATTTCTTTCACTCTAGCAACCATCTTGGCAGGTGTTGCTCTTTTCGGCCGACGATCATGCGATGCATTTTCTGTTGAGCCTAGCCCACAGCTGAATTTCTTACACCAACGAAAAACTGTCGGAAAAGACATTTCATTATGCTCATAAACCGAACATATTCCATCAAAAATGTCTTTGCACCGTATACCAAGAATACAACGATTCTTAATACAGGACCGTATTTCAACGGCGTATACTCTGACTTTCTTCCAACCATGTTTTGTATTAGTGTACAAGAGTAGACAGTGTTTATCGAACGATATACATGGCTAAAGTGCACGGATTTTAACAGGTTCTGTATCAATGTATAGGTAAAATGTTTTTCTACGCTGTGATATTTATTTCCAGGTGATTTTCGCATTAGTGCATGAGAAAACGTTCTACTTGCTTTCATATTTGAACAGTCCTCGTAATTTGCCTATGAGCCAGAGCATGGTAATAACTACTTCAAGACTTGACTAGGATCAGTGGAGCGTGGTAGCTCAGTAGTAAGTGCACTTGCCCCTGATGCTAGAGGCCCCCGGTTCGATTCCCGGCCGCGGTAATAAAATTGCGGTGTCCAAACATTCTCCACTGACATCATTTGCATCGGCCTTCGGATCGGGGCATTAACTGGAAGCCCGCTGTGCAGGGTGAACCATCCACTGTGCAGGTTAAAGACCCCTGCCGCAATTACATGATTACTGTGTAGGCTTCCATCCTCCAAACCTGGAGGGTATATAATGTGCTCCTGCGAGTAATGGCATAATGTGACCAATCGCAGTTTCAGTAGAAAGAAAGAAAGAAAGAAAGAAAGAAAGAAAGAAAAGAAAGTCTGCGCATCCGCGAAATCTGATCAGAGTATTAGATGGTCGCATAACCTACTACAACCTCCGGGCTGTGCAGAGCCATGCGACAGCTCTTGTCATATACGGTGGGTGGGTGCGCAGTCCGATCTATATCACATTAGTAAGGCTTGATCGACCAGCGCAGTCTGATCAGAGTCTTCGCTGATCGCATGACCCCTTTTTGTACCGGACTGTGTAGTGACATAAGCGACAGCTCATTACGTGGACACACCCGTACGACATCGTGCATTATTTCACATCTCCAAAATGGCTACTTTTCTGACCAAATTTCATGCTATTTATCTTAGGTTGTGTGTGCTCGTAAGATCCGCCTCATTGAGGCGGTTCTAACGAGTAGCCACAACCTATGTTTTGGAGCAGAAATAAGAAAAATAATATATACCTCCGTAAACCAGAGTTTTCCCTATATAAAGAGGGGGTTAGTGGGAGAGGGTGTCCATTTCACGGTTTGTTCACGTGATGTCTTCATCATCGTGGGGACCGGCCCCGATAGCTCAGTTGGTAGAGTGTCCGCTCCGGGGAACGGGAGGTCTCGGGTTCGATCCCGGGCCGCGACATACCAAAGTCGGTAACAATGGTACTAGCTGCTCCTCGCTTGGCACTCAGATTTACGGGGTAGAGCTAGGACTGGTTGATCCAGTGTCAGGATAATGTGACTGGGTGTGGTATCATGTAATGTGTCTGGGACATGATACTTCAGTGAGGCAGCACTCTAAACGTGAGTATTGAGCTCCCTGTCGCAACCAGACACCGTCGTGATATGACTGAAAAATTGTTGAAAGCGACGTTAAACCCGAATTCACCCACACACACACACACATCATCGTGGGTAGATGCGCAGACTTGTATTGGTCTTTGCTGATAGCGATCAGTCTTGCTGTAGGTTTTGTCGCACACTGACTCAAGCAGATTCTTCTGTTTTCAGGTTTACAGTCTGTAAAGGACAAGATGAACAGGTCAGCAGAGTTTGACATTGATCCGGTGGTACCCCATGTGGACCTGGTACTATTTGACAATGTACTTAGCTGCTATCCCTGTAACAAAGACATCACGGTCAACTACACCCTCGGCGAGGCTGTCAAGTAAGTAGGTTATATATATTGTTAACAGGTTTAACATGCCAAAGGGAAATAATAATGGTACTTGTGATGTGTCGGACTAGCTGGGGCTGGGATAACGCTGTTACTCACTGTTCTACACTGTTTGCATACAGTAAGGTTTTGAGTGATTTGAAGTTTAACGTCCCCGTCAACACTGTATACGTAATTTTGGAGACGTTGCTTGAATTTTGTGGGACTTTTACCCGACATTGAGATGAAAGAACATCTCAAGCCCTGTCGCCAAATGAAATCAATAGGGTTTGTAAGCATGGGCGGTCCCACTCGCACCGCTTTGCCTGGGCAGGCTTAGATCCTCTAGGCGGTTTACCAGTACTCGTGTGCGGTCGGATTCACCTCTGCGTGGAAGAATCATGCAGCCCTTCTATTTCTTCAAGCCCCGATGGGCGGGGCCGTCATACAGTTAGGTAGTTAAGGGTTTAACGAAACAGTCTAAAAGTTCCAGTTCAGGACCATTTTCCAGCCTACACTCAGAGACAATCGACCCACCAATGCTGTCCGTGATTTGATCGGATATGTTTTCGTATAGCAGCATGAATGTCTTTGACGTTTTATCAACATCAAGAGTAAAGTTAATTTTATCTTTTAGGTCATGACTCTAAACAGTACGAAAACACGCCTATACAAATCCATTTTAAACGTTACCGCCGAAAAAAAAACGAACTCTTTAAGATGCAAAATTGAGATATATTTCTTATTTCTGCTCAAAATATAGATTGTTGGTACTCGTCAGAACCGCCTCGTCGAGGCGGGTCTAACGAGTACCCATAATCTATATTTAAGAGAAGAAATAAGAAAAATAAGTTTACCCCTGTAAACACCAGTTTTACTAAAGAAAAGTGGTGTTCAAGGGGTCAAATTCAAATTATATAAGTTTGTTTTCGTAATGTTTATCAAAGTATGTCAGCTTGTAGTTCCATATTTGTCTTTTAACCCTTATCCTGCTGCATAAATTAATTTAGCCACACCGACTATTGATTCTCCACCAATCGAATTACTTGATATAATACACATGTTCAATTCAGTAACTGCATGACGAACAATGTAGATCCTGATAAGGTCTGATCTGGATCCACACTGTTTGCAAAGGTAGGGGTTGTCGTGTTCAGCGGTAAAAGGTTAAATATTACTGAAACATGCCTATACAAATACATGGTAAACTTTACCGCCGACAAAACGAACATATTAAGAGGAAAAATTGTGATATTATTCTTATTTCTGCTCAAGATTTAGATTGTGGGTACTCGTTAGAACCACCTCATCGAGGTGGTTCTAACGAGTACCCAGAATCTATATTTTTGAGCAGAAACAAGGGTTAAATGATTTGATATATGGACTTGAAAAATTTAGCAGGAGTACTTTCTCAGACAATGATATCTACATCGTCTGGTATGAAAGAATCTACTACACCACTCAATGAAATGTTGGAGTTATTCAGAACCAAAATTAAGTCTGTAATGGACGATGAGTTTTCAATAAAGTGAAAAGGTTCCTTTATTAGACTTCCTTTATTTTATATTTGTTTGTTTGTATTGGAGTTTAACGGCCCAGTCAACACTATTTTATGTTAATTTTGAGCCGGTCAGTTTACCTATCCGCACCTCTCCTGGGCAGGAATACGTAAGAGGTTTACCAGTACAGTGCACAGTCTTTCGCCAGAAACTAACCACTGCCCTTTTTTGATTCAGCGGAAGGCTCGAGAATGACCGTAGAAAAGATTTCATTATCAATCTCCACGAAATAATGTTGCCAAACCCGGCAGGTATCGAACCGGCGTCCTGCAGGTCACAAGTCAGACACGCATCCGACTGAGCTACCGAGGCCGGCTTTTTATTAAATAATATACCAAACTGTATTGCAAGATCAGTTCTGTCATTTTGTTTCTGTATCGAGAAACAATGATATCCAATAAATTCGTATAGAAAGTCCTATCGACGGTCAAAATACAGTGAAATTCCATTAAAATAAATTTTGAAAGCATGTTTAGAGTGTTTCGGGTACAATTTCGTTGTGTTTTCTACATCCAGTGCACCCTTGTGGGGGCCCACCTTTGGGACTGTTCAAAAGTGGTCTTATTATAGAAATTTTACTGTAAACTGTATTGCTGTTAGGTGGTCTGTAAAAGTCTTTTACGTTCAATCCATGAAGCCTTCTACATGTAGATCGCTTGGGCGCTTGCATGAAAAAGTTTCTCGAACATGAATTTCTCCGCTTCCAGGACTATCGGGGCTTGAAGAAATATATGGGCTGCATGATGCTTCCACGCAGAGCTGAATCCGACCGCACACGAGTACTGATAAACAGCTTAGAGGATCTAAGCCTGCCCAGGCAAAGCGGTGCGAGTCGGTCCGTCCATGCTTATAAACCCTATTGGTTTCGTTGGGCGACAGGGCTTGAGATATCATTTCATCTCATTGTCGGGTAAAAGTCCCACAAAATTGGAAGCAACGTCTCAAAATGACCTTTACAGTGTTGACGGGGACGTTAAACCTCATATCAAACAAACAAAATCCAGGACGATATCGTTTGTCTACGCTGAACGGCGGTAAACATTGAACAATAAGGATAGATTATATAACCCCCCTTAGCGAATTCAGCAGATACAAATTGTTGATATTTTGTGCATTTGTCTCATATATACAGTTGAACTTCAAGGATCCGAACACCTTTGGGACTTCGGACTTGAATCTATTCGAGACGGAGCCAGTTCGAGCCACCGAGGGCTACTGGCAGGAAGCATAACTGGTTCTTTAAGGCATCTTTGCAGTGTAAAAGACGAAAATCTCCAAAATGATCCCCCCACTATTTCTTATGTAGAGAGTTTCTCTAGGGGTTCATGAACGGGTTTCACTCAGCCTTTGGTAAAAGAACAATCGATATTCGAGCCATCGAAGTTCTCCTGTATTTTTTTACTTATTTGTCCCAGAAAACAGGACTTGGCATCTCATGCAAATTGTCTCCTGTAATTGTCTCCATAGGAATGTCAAATCTATGCAAAGTGTCTCCAAGGGAGGCGATTTGCACGAAATGATAAATCTTGTTTTCTGGAAACAAATTTCAGAATGTCATTTTGTAGATATGATAAAATGCACTATGGCATCAGGGGACAGTTTCGCATTTGAGGGTGGACGTTGTTCAAAATATTATAGTAGGAGGGTCAATAATGGCATGGTTGCTCATAGAAATTGTGATATGTGGATATTTTTTGCCAATGTGGGCTTATTTGCTGAGTATCTGTACTTTTATGAAATGGCATATGAAACTAACACCCCGGCTGTCTGGATGCTGTGCAAGTTCAAGGTGCAGCGGCATATCTGAATTCACGAAGCTAGCTTTGACACTAAAAAGTGGCTGTTTTTCAAAGAGGATTCCTGAAAAAGTTTACTGGTTATGGTATACTTTTCTGTCTATTTCTTTGCATGTGACTGAGTGTACATGACATTTCAGCAGGTGCCAAGTACTGGTGTTTTGGGAGTAAATTCACAGGATCTGTCAAAGTGAGGTGGAATCATCATTTTTTGTATGTAAAAATTAGTGGGTGGGGTAAGTGAAATGCTGCTGCTGTCAGCCTATGCAAACAGAGAAGTGTTTCTTTGGTATTTTGTTTTGATTTTATGCATGCGGGCAGCAATTTGAAACCAAAACAGAAGTTATCGCTTTCTCCAGGAGTTGTCGATAACGATTCAAAAACTTGGTGTGGCGCGGACAAAAAAGTGCTGCGATTAACTGTCCCCTGATGCCTATATCACACCGGATATGTTATCTTAATGTATTCATTAAATGTACGTTATATGGGGCATTCGTTCATATCACCAAAACATCTTGAATATTTTCCTTACTTATACTGAAAACATAGGTCGTAGGTGCTCGTTAGAACCGCCAATGAGGCGGTGCTAACAGGTCCAAACATCTATAGCTTGGAGCAGAAAAACGGAAAATAATGTGGGCCCCCTTTAAACCCTCTTTTATCATTAAAATGAAGTGGTAATGAAGGGGGTTTAGAGGGGTGATCATTACACGCACTTTGTTGCATTGTACAAAGACGCAGTTTTTCGTGTAAGTGCAGGGTCATTGTTTATGAGTATTATTATTGTTTGTTTTTTTTGTTTGTTTGTTTGATTTGAGGTTTAACGTCCCCGTCAACACTGTAAAGGTCGTTTTGGAGACGTTGCTTCCAATTTTGTGGGACTTGTACCCGACATTGAGATAAAATGACATATCAAGCCCTGTCTCCCAATGAAACCAATAGGGTTTATTAGCATGGACGGTCCGCCTCGCACCGCGGTTCCTGGCCAGGCTTAGATCATCTAAGCGGTTTACCAGTACTAGTGTGCGGGCCGGATTCAGCTCTGCGTGGAAGCACCATGCAACCCATATACTTCTTCAAGCCCCTATGGGCGAGGGCCGAGAGTATTGTTATTGTAGCATGAAATCTATTTATACCACAATCAGGCAGTCTAGTAACCTAATAAAGGGGGTCGAATAACTGCACGCTATAATCGGTAGTGACCTACATTACCTTCTACTGACCTATAATACGTCTAGTGACCGTTTATAGACCGGACTTACTTTTCAGGTCCCTATTTTACAAGTATAAACAATAACATACAGACTTTCATACATGGGAAAACAACGAAACTGCAAGTCAAAATCTTTGCAATATATATTTGAGCAGATTTTCAGAAATTTCAGTTAAATTCTTACCTTCTCGGCCTTTGCTGGTTTGAATGGCCCGTTGGAATAACTGCGCACTGCTACTGCAGTTGCGTCTCAACCTCGAAAATAATTTCTAAAGCTAAAATAAACTATTTATTTGCAGATTTTCATACAGAATCTAAACCGCTGAGAATCTTTTATTCGAGCGTCCATGTTGTTTCCTACGTCTTCTGGGCGCGGTGACGTCATAAACTTTGCACTAGTTGACGTCACGTTATACTACGTGTGCGCGCCATGCCACTGAACATAGTTTAACATGCTGCACTGTCTGCTGTCTTTTTTGCTTAAATTTGCTTATTTATTGCAAAACCCCTTGATTGTTTTGAATTGCGGTATAAACTAAATACATGGGTAGTGTCTTTAATAATAAAGTATAATCGGTTCGCCGCGACAATTTTATAGGGGCTCGCTAAAGCTCGCCCCTTTAAAATTGTCTAAGGCTCACCGATTATATTTTATTATTAAAGACACTTACCATGTATTTACTATATATATGCATCTTAAACCGAATGTACAACTTTAAAATTAGACACTTTTTCAAAGGCATCGGGTTAACAAATCCCTGTAATGAACACACTTTTAAACCCCAAATTATACTGAGGAAAGTGGGGTTTTAGTATCATTTACGGGATATTCATTATTTCTTAATATTTGCTCTAAAACATAGATTTTGGGTACTCGTTAGAACCGCCTCATTGTGGCGGTTCTAACGAGCACCCTACAATCCATGTATGGACTAAAACTCAGAGAAACAACGAACTTTTTTCATCTCATCACGTGAACAAGTCCGTGAAATGAACACCCCCTAAACCCCACTCTATATAGAGAAAACTGGGGTTTACGGGGGTATATATTATTTTCCTTATTTCTGCTCCAAGACATAGGTTGTTGGTACTCGTTAGAACCGCCTCAATGAGGCGGTTCTAACGAGCACCGACAATCTATGTTTGCAATATAAAAAAGAAAAATATCACAAATTTTCATCAGAAAAGTAGCTATTTTCGAGATGGGAAAAATGCACTATGTCGCACGAGTGTGTTATTGTAATGTAAAAATGCTAGTTCTAGAATGACGCCATTTTAACGCATGGGTGTGAGAATTAACAGGCATTCCCGAAGTTGTTGTCAATTTACACATGACAGAAAATATATCACGTGTATCCGGCCCCCTTACTTAATTCTTATTTAGACAGACCATCTATTAATGTCTATTGCACGACCCGCAGAAAAAGCGACCGACTGAAGTCGGTTGATATTCTTAGAGTGCCCTAAAATCACCGTGCCATTCTGTCATTCGGTCATTCTGTCAGTCTGTCTGTCCGTCCGTAACCCGTTTGTGAAAATTGGTGATAGTGACTTAACCGCTTGGAATAATTGAACAATTTTTGGCATACTGATAGATATCAATGAGATCTAACCAATGAACTTGCGAAATATTACATTCCATTTAGTATAGCCTCGCCGAGGCGAAAAATGTGAAAATTTTCGAACTGCTTCTCCTCGGAAACCGTTGGGCCAATTGAAGTCAAATTTCATATGGAGCCTCTATGGGATGGGGGAAACCAAAATTTGCTCCTGGGTTCCAGGTCACGTGACCAAAATGGCCGCCAAGCCATATATGGTCTGTATGTCTGTCCGTCCGTAACCCGTTTGTGAAAATTGGTGATAGTGACTTAACCGCTTGGAATATTTAAACAATTTTTAGCATACTGATAGATATCAGTGAGATCTAATCAATGAACTTGGAAATATTACAGTCCATTCAGTATAGCCTCGCCGAGGCGAAAAATCCGTAACCCGTTTGTGAAAATTGGTGATAGTGACTTAACCGCTTGGAATATTTAAATAATTTTTGGCATACTGATAGTTATCAATAAGATCTAACCAATGAACTTGCGAAATATTACATTCCATTTAGTATAGCCTCGCCGAGGCGAAAAATGTGAAAATTTTTGAACTGCTTCTCCTCGGAAACTGTTGGGCCGATTGAAGTCAAATTTTATATGGAGCCTCTTTGGGATGGGGGAAACCAAACTTTGCTCATGGGGTCCAGGTCACATGACCAAAATGGCCGCCAAGCCTTGAATGGTCTGTCTGTCTGTCCGTCCGTAACCCGTTTGTGAAAATTGGTGATAGTGACTTAAAGTGAATGACCACCATTTTTTTTCTCAGATCCATTTTATAGTAACATCATTGAGGAATGATAAAATCGCATTCTTCATCTAAACTGTTTCTCTAATTAACTGTAATGGCTCATTAAAGTTGCTGATAGGGTGTCAGACATGTTTACAGATTATATCTCCTGGGGTGACCTCACGGCAACTGCAGCTAATCTTGGTATTTTAGCAGCTGAGGATTTTAGAGAAGAAAGTGAACATTAAAATAAAAATGCCTTTCTTGTAAGGCCAAATGCTGCACAGTGAAAAGAGGACAAGGAATTAGCTGTTTTGCTATCCCTGACCCTAAGAAACATAGAGAGTTATGTGAAAAATGGATTCATAATCTTGGAACAGAGAATCTCAACATCAAGACATTTGTTTATGCAAAGCATAACATTGTTTGTGCTAAACATTTTCAGTGAAACATTTTGAAGATAGCTGTTTTCAAGTGGACTTGAAGTTTTCTTGATTACTTATTTCTTTTCATTTCTTCAATAACCCATTTAGTACCAGAAACCCCAAAACCGGTACCAGGCAAACATTGCTTGCCCAGATCAGATGCCGCAGAATGCGGAGTCTGATCAGGGCCTCCACTGTTTACTAAAAGTCCAGTCATTTTCCAAATAAATTTTGATGAAAACACAACCTGACACCCCTAAATTTTGAAATGAACTCCTGCTATATATAAAGAGGAAGTTTCCATTTTGTACAAAAAGGGTTAATTAATGCATATCATTATCATTTAACCAATCATTACTGTAACACGCCTTGACAAGTTTAGGTAATATTTCATTGCATTTCACATGGTATTTTGTGATATTTTTAAAGCATAGATTGTGGGTACTCGTTAGAAATGTCTCGATGAGGCGATTCCTTTGAGCACCCATAATTTATGTTTTGGACAAATTATCAGAGTATATACATATGTCCTTTTATATCCCCATTTTACCTACAAAAACTCCTCTACTGTGAACTCGGGCTCATACTGATAGCCCTGAGTACCAAACTCGGGAAAACTGTCTTCAAAGTCTTTATTTTCGTCCAAAGATATAATGAAGCCTTATGTAAGATGCTGAACTGACAGCCTATTCAAAGGATTTTTGAGAATTCAACCTGATTAGAGAGCCTAATCACTTCTCCTTTAGTAGCTGCATAGAGAGACATAGAGCTTCTACAGTCTCCATGAGATCAGGATTTTAGCAAACATGTTGAACCCTGGGAAAGATTTGGATTACCTTGGGGAAAATATGGCCGCTACCAGAAGACTTCACTGAAACAAATAAATGTTGATTTAATTACCTTAGCAGGTTTCAATTGGTAATTAGAGTCAGTTATTAATCATTACAGTAACTTTTTCTTGCAAATGAAGTAATTATGTTATAAAGGTGGTCATTTACTTTAACCGCTTGGAATATCTAAATAATTTTTGGCATACTGATAGATATCAATGAGATCTAACCAATGAACTTGCAAAATATTACATTCCATTTAGTATAGCCTCGCCGAGGCGAAAAATGTGAAAATTTTTGAACTGCTTCTCCTCGGAAAGCGTTGGGTCGATTGAAGTCAAATTTCATATGGAGCCTCTATGGGATGGGGGAAACCAAAATTTGCTCATGGGGTCCAGGTCACATGACCAAAATGGCCGCCAAGCCATATATGGTCTGTCTGTCTGTCCGTCCGTAACCCGTTTGTGAAAATCTGTGATAGTGACTTAACCGCTTGGAATATTAAAACAATTTTTGGCATACTGATAGATATCAATGAGATCTAACAAATGAACTTGCGAAATATTACATTCTTTTAGTATAGCCTCGCCGAGGCGAAAATTCTTAAAATTGTCGAACTGCTTCTCCTCGGAAACCGTTGGGCCGATTGAATTCAAATTTCATATGGAGCCTCTATGTGATGGGGGAAACGAAAATTTGCTCATGGGGTCCAGGTCACATGACCAAAATGGCCGCCAAGCCATATATGGTAAAACCCTTCAAAAATAGTCTTCTCCAGAACCACTGGGCAGATTTCCATGAAACTTGATAAATAGCATCTGGGACGTAGGCCCATCATAAACAGCTAAAATGGTGACCCTGGGTTGACCTTGACCTTCTTTGTGCCTAGGTCAAACTTGACACATATGCTTTTGTATTGGAAAATGTGAGAATGCATTTTATCCTGCAAACGATTCAGAATACAGTACTAAAGTATAAGATATATTTGTGCTCCTTACGATAAGGCGCATTTATTGGGGGAACCGTTTTAGGTCCAGGTCACATGACCAAAATGGCCGCCATACCCATATATGGTAACACTCATAAAGCTAAAAGCATCCGGCGGGTCGTGCACTTCAGCTGAAGCACTGGTTTTGAAAAAGAAGTCTGTGTAGCAGTCTAATTCGTATTACGTTTCTTTCCATAGGCCTACAACTTGGGACTGGGTTGGTGTGTTTCGGACTGACTGGCGATACATCGGAGAATACGTAGCATACAGCTGGGTACCGAAGGCTACTGACATCACGTGCCCTAGACGTCGTGGAATTAATTTCCCAGCCAAAAGCCATAAGGTATATATGACACTTGTTTAAATGGCTGTACTCCGTTATCTAACTTTAATGCATTATGAGCAGGCGGTGCCAAGTAAAACAAAACAAAACTTTAATCTTTTTTTTTTTTTTTTTTTTTTTAGTTTTACGGCCCTATCAAGAGTATAACACTTCTTTTTTCGAGCCGATCATTAATCAGAAGTGTTTGTTTGTTTGTTTGTTTATATGGAGCTTACCGGCCCAGTCAACACTATTTAGGTCATTTTTGAGCCGGTCAGTTTACCTATCCACAGTTTTCCTGGGTAGGCTTATACGTAAGCGATTAACCAGTGCAGTGCACATTCTTTCGCTAGAAACTGACAACTACCCTTCTTGAATCAGCGGAAGGGAGAGAATGACCGTAGAAAAGATTTCATGATCAATCTCCAAGAAAGAATGGTGCCGACCCCGGTAGTTATCGAACCCGCGTTCACCTTATCACAGTCAGACGCGCATCCGACTGAGCAACCGAGGCCGGCGCAGATAAGATGAACAACAACAATTACCATTAACTGGTTTCATCCATATATGAGCCGACGCACGACAAAACCTCCAAAAAGATATGTGCGACCAGCAAACACTCGGATTAGTCTGCATATCTAACCATCTGTCAAAAGTTGCCGTTTTACCCATATCCCTATGCAAAATCTTATCTGGATCTACACTGATTGGAAAGGTTGAGGTTGTCGTGAACAGCAGGATAAGGGTTAACCCATTGCACGCGGGAAATCCCTAAAGGGTTACCTGGGCAAACAGTGCAGGCCCAGATCAGAGGCCGCAGAACGCGGCGTCTGATCAGGGCCTGCGCTATTTGCTAACAGAATTATTGGTCAAAAATGGAATAAAAACGAAAACGCACAGGCTCATGTGACATTTAAAACGCATTTTATTCAGGATTGTTTTACAAGAATGCTAATATTCCGCCATCAGTAAGCGCAACGTCATTAAGGGCGGCGTACGGGAAACGTTACGGGGCGTATCTAATTAATTTGCATATTTAGTCCACTAGTGGATTATCAAATTTATTACATGGCGTTATAACAATTTCAGACGCGACGTCATATGATAAATTAGAATCGTCCTCCTAATACCTTTTTTTCAACGGGTCCATTTTAAATTTCGTTTTTTTTTTGTTTTTTTTTTTTTGGGGGGGGGGGGGGTGGGGGGGGGGGGGTTCTTTTCGTTTGTCTGTTTGTTTGATTTGAGGTTTAACGTCCCCGACGACACCGTAAAGCTCCTTTTGGAAAGGTTGCTTCTTACCCGGGACTTTTACCCGACATTGAGATTAAATGACATCCCAAGCCCTGTCGCCCAATGAAACCAATATGTTTTATAAGCATGGGCGGTCCGACGAGCACAGCTTTGCCTGGGCATGCTTAGATCCTCTAAGCGGTTTACCAGTACTCGTGTGCGGTCGGTTTGAAGCATTAAACAGCCCATCTATTTCTTCCAGTCCCGATGGGTGGGGGCCGTTTGTTTTAGTTAGTTGTTGTAAGCCTTATTTATAACCAAGACACCAACGTATTTAACCTTACTCATGCTCAGGTCAGTTGAGCATGATTTTGTTTTAAAACACGTGTTCATAAATATTAAATGGCGATATTTTCTTGGCATTTTTTTATATTTATGAGAACGGCAAACGTCATATTCTGCTGATTGTAGAATGAAAACGTGTAGTCCTGAGGTCATCAGTGTTTTTTTTTTCCTGTTTAACTCATGTTTGCAGAAAGTTTGTGTTACTGATGAATTTTAAAATGCCAACGATTGTTGGCATTTTTAAATTCATGAACAGGACAAAACACTGTTTTGCTCATTGCAGGAAAATTCTTCCAGTTTTTGTATATATGTTACAATGTACCAGTCATCACGTGAACAAGACCGTCAAATGACCTCCCCCGCCCTCTAAAAGCCACTTATATAGAGAAAACTGGGGTTTACAGTAGTCTACATTATTTTGCTTATTTCTGCTCCAAGATATAGGTTGTGGGAACTCGTTAGAACTGCCTCATTGAGGTGGTTCTAACGAGCACACACAACCTATGTTTACTGTAAAAATACGTAAAATGTCATCGGAAAGTTAGCCATTTGGGAGACATGAAAGAATTTACTATGTCACACGGATGTGTTATCGCAATGAAAATTTATGAGCAGTACAAACCACTGTTCTGCTCATCCTTGCAGGAAAATTGTCCCAGTTTCTGGATGTTAAAATTTTCCAGTATTATAAATTTTATGCTCAACTGGGTAGAATATGAACATGTTTTATAACCGCCTGTCCAGATTTGTTATCCTCCACTTCCGTTTTTAGATCCCGCCGAACGATTATGAGCAATACAACTTTCTCTACATTGCCCACGGCAATCACGTAGTCGGAGTTAGCCCTGCCTTCAAAGTGACAGACGAGGAAAAAGACGAAGAAGAGATGGGTATCGAACAATTGTTCCATATTCTAAAGGAACAGGCTTCCACGTCTGACCCGGATGAGTCCAGCTTCCACAAGTTAACATGTTCAGGTTTGTAGCATTTCATTGCATTTTGAATGACTCGAATTTTGATGGCTCGTTTACCATGGATAAGTCGAACCCGTTCTTGAGTCCGCATAGAAATCCTTCAAATACGATTATGTAGGGAGATTTTCCTCTTTTTTCATGCAAAAGTATGCTGTGTATACGCATTAGAATCGCCCCAATGAGGCGATTCTAATGAGTACACACATGATACTTTTATAATATAGAACACCGAAATGTTATCCCACAATTATCCCCATTATGCCTCCTGGTATGGCACTATTAGTAACACTCAATGACTCGAACTGGCGCTGTCTCGAACAAATGTTATGGTCCCAAAGCGGTTCGAGCCATTGCGGTTCGACTTCGGTTCGAACTTGAATAACTCGAATTTCGATGGCTCATTTATTATGGTTGACTCGACCTCGTTCTTGAGTTCCTAGAGAATTCTTCACGTAACCACATATATCAAATATATAGAGGATCTTACACGAGTGGTCATTTCATATGATATTTATGAAACGAGCCTTCGGCGAGTTTCATAAATATCATATGAAATGACCACGAGTGTAAGATTCTCTTTATCATATGACTACTTTAAATTGAATTTTATCGCCTTTTAATTTGACGATTTTTCTACGAAAAATGCATTGTTGACATGGACGTCGTCATGACGTTACTTAATCCCGCCAAAGTGTTATTACACGTGTGGTCATACGATTTTTATTACACGACGTTATCCACTACTTATCAACGACGTCATGCGATAAGTACAGATAATAAAGGGAGGGTTTTCTCATTTTATTGGGTCGATTGGGTCGCTTGTATAAACAATCGACCGAAAGTCACTTACTACAGAAGCTTCCCGTCTGCTATTGTCCACGTGACTATCGCTGAACATGTTCAAAATCCAGATACTGTTTCTTATAGCAGCGCTAGTCCTCTCTGTATGGCGTCAGAGCTGTAAAATACCGAAATGTAAGGGTTAAACGAGATAGTCATCAACCCTCAGTTCCAAGCCTACACCCAGAGACAATAAACTCAACAGTACTTTCAGTGCTTTGATTTTTTAAAATATATGAGCCCCGCCAAGCGAATTTGTGTCTTCGAGCATTCCGTCATGACAAATTTTAACTGGGCATGCCCATCCATTCAAGGGGGCAGGGATATGGCTTTCTGTCTGACGGTTCCTCTTGATTAACTGCTTGTATGAGCGAGCATTGAAGGTTCTGGCGAGACTGCGCGGATGCGCAGGCTCGCCTGAACCTTCGCTGCTCGCATAGGCGATAAGTTCCAAAGTCGCTTGACGGGGCCCATATAAGAGTACATGTAGTTTCTTATGTTTTGCAAATCGTACACTTATTTAAAATTACGATACTTTCGTGAAAAGCCAATCACTCAAAGAGCCGGCTCTTTCTTTCTTTCTTTCTTTCTTCTGATACTGCGATCGGTCACATTTGGCCATTACTCGCAGGTGTATTTTACATACACTCCTACAGTCCTACAGGAAGGCTACAGAAGTGGTAGACATCAGTGAACCCTCAGCTCTTGACTTCGTCCCGAAATCAGGCATGTCTCACTAGGCTTAACCGAGGGCAGAGTCTATGCAAAACACCAGCGGCACTGTTTCCATCCCAACGCTGGCACCAATGTAGCGTAAGCCTGGTTCGTAAGGAATTGCAGCGTAAGGAATTTGGTCCACGAAGTCGAGCAACGTGGTCATATATCCATGTACAAACCGCGATATCCTTTGCATAACCCATATGAGCCCCGCCAAGCGAATTTGTGTCTTCGAGCATTCCGTCATGACAAATTTTAACTGCGCATGCCCAGCCATTCAGAGGGGCCAGGGATATGGCTTTCTGTCTGAAGGTTCCTCTTGATTCATTTCTTGTATGAGCAAGCAGCGAAGGTTCTGGTGAGACTGCGCGATGGGCAGGCTCGCCTGAACCTTCGCTGCTCGCATAGGCGATAAGTACGAAAATCGCTTGACGGGGCCGATATAATAATGACAATGGAATCTCCCACCTAATAAGTTTGGAGTGGTCCGTTTCCAATCAAAGTCGTGCCAGGTTTGTCTTGTTAGTGGTAAGTTCTGCAAAAATGTATGTGCTGTCAGCAAAGCGTGTAGACCCAGAGCTGTTGGCAATGTCCCAAAAGAGGGCCGCTGCGCATATATGGATTAACTTCGTGAAAAAGCCACGCACAAAGCCGGCTCAAACTAGTGGTAGATATCAGTAACCGTTACAGCACTATCCGTATTGTTCTATAAAATGGTAGTCCCTTTGAAAGCAAGGAATAAACAAAAACATTAGTCCTAATATTTTGTTTAAAAAAGTAATCCTTTGCAAGCAAGGACTACAGCACAGGACTGAAATTGAGGAGGAGTGTACAAGTTTGTTCTGGGCCAGACTAGTAGGTTGGTCAGTTATATCTCATCCAGACCTCATCAGTGACCCTCAATTATTTTTTTTATTTTACGCAGTGGAAAGTTTTTTTTTTATTTGTTGTTGTTTTGGTAGACGGTCCTTTCAAGATTATTTCACTTATATCGGGCTGATCGTTAATCAGAGGTGGGCGAAAACCGGAGTACCCGGAGAAAAGCCTTCTGACATTCCGTTGCAGAACCTGCAGCCTCATAATGTGACCCGAGCCAGGCTCGAACTCCTTCTGAGTTAACGCCCCCGCCCATGGGAGCTTGAAGAAATATATGGGCTGCATGATGCTTCCACGCAGAGCTGAATCCGGCCCGCACACTAGTACTGGTAAACCGCTTAGAGGATCTAAGCCTGTCCAGGAACCGCGGTGCGAGGCGGACCGTCCATGCTAATAAACCCTATTGGTTTCATTGGGCGACATGGCTTGAGATGTCATTTCATCTCAATGTCGGGTAAAAGTCCCACAAAATTGGAAGCGACGTCTCCAAAATTACCTTTACAGTGTTGACGGGGACGTTAAACCTCAAATCAACCAACCAACCTTCTGAGTTAAAAGTTAAATAATGTGTACCCTTGTAAGGGGTAGAAAGGGTATTCATTTTCAGTGACAGACTGGAAGGTATTAAAATCGAAAGGATAAATCCTGGTTTATTAATAGATAGAACTTGTGATCCGCCCCGAGGGTCACCGACCGACATCTAAAGGCCTGTCGAGTGATGCCGTTCAGTGATTGCGGGGGACGGAATTTTTATCAACCCCACACATTCATGTAATATTCATTTTTCTTGCATGGGTTTCGCTCCTATTTTTAATAATGCAGTCACTTTGATGGCCAATGTCCTCCATATTGTGATGATGATACTGTGGTGTTTAGTGACGTCGCGTAACTTTTGGGTACGCCAAGCACAACAACACACCGGTTACCGCAGTACAACGAACGCGACATAGTACAACGAACGCTACAGAAATCATGACGTCACAGCAGTATTTTTGGTAAGAAAAAGGTTTATTTTAGCCCAGATCCTAATCTTTTTGGGTGGTTATTTTGCATAGCTGCAGAGTAATGATATTACCATTTACTGATACAGTTGCAGAGAATTCTGTTCATTATTAACGAAAACACAAACAATTTTCTTTCGTCTAGTGTGTTTTCACCAACCCCAGCATACTTCGGTAAATATTTATTGACAGTAACACATCTTTTGTGCACATGATTTTGTGATTTATCGGTTATTGCAATTTCAGAGCATCCATTGATGCATTTGCTTGAGCCCCAGTTCATGTCACTACCCACTGAATCCGTGGATGGTCCAATGGTTGAGTTTTTGTTAGGGTACACCTTACCACGGGTTATGATACACCATAACGCGGTTAGTCAGCACAATTTGGGTACAACAAACACGGATTATATTTTTCAGAAATTGAAATACTTGTTTGAATTGGGATTTAACGTCCCCGTAAACACTATTTAGGTCATTTTGGAGACGTTGCTTACAATTCTGTGGGACTTTTACCCGACATTGAGATGAAATGACATCTCAAGCCGTGTCGCGCAATGAAACCAGAAGGCTTATATGCATTGGACGATCTGGCTCAAACCGCTTTGCCTGGGCAGGCTAGGTCCTTCTAAGCGGTTTACAAGTACTCGTTTGTGGTCAGATTCAGCTCTGCGTGGAAGTACCATGCAGCCCAATTTATTTCTCAAGCCCCGATGGGCGGGGGCGAAATAAATTGAAATAAAACTCTTTAATCCGCTATTGAAGGCATGATACATGATGCTGTTTTTAATTCAAAACGATCCATTTTGCTGTTACATACTCTTTAATGCCTGTTTGATTCTCATTATGATCAGCGAACTTATACACGTGCGAATTTAAAGGGTTGGGTAAAAATCTTGGACAAAGGGGACGGGTGAACACATTTATTCTGGCTTTCCAGAACGTTTTTACCACATCCCCCACTTATGAACAACTGAAACCCAACTTATTTAGTTTCGGCATTGTTGGGGAGGGGAGACTCTTGAATTTATAGATTCCTTTCTTTGCTACTGAAAATAGTAAGCTTTTATGCCATCCCCCCACCCGAGAATCTTTGATTCGGTGGTGGGGGTGGGGGTGGCATATAGTATTTGCCCATTCTGACCAAAGGCAATAACTCTGTTTCATTTTTGGCTGAATCATCTCCCCTTGAAATTTTGCAAAAACTCAGAAATTGGCTCCCCACGTGGGGGGGGGGGGGGGGATTGGTCACCTATAGTTTCAGCTCTTGTTGTAAATGATATGGACCCAATATGAGTTAATGGCGAGTATATGGAGTGTATTCCAGTTTTGTCTGGGTCCCGAATGGGACTGTTCTTAGTCCTCTGTTATACTCCCTGTAAATTAATCATATTTCCACCGACATTGACTCAGAAATAAGACTGATCGCAGACGACTGGGTATACTGCCGGGAAGTTAGAGTTACAGAGGACTAACATAAACTACGGAACCAAATGGATAGACTAGGATGTTGGGCATGAAAATGTGGCATGACATCATGCGAACAAGTCCGTGAAATGAACACGCCTTACTTTATATAGAGAAAACTATGATTTAAGGGAATATACATACTTTTTTATTATATCTGCTATAAGACATAGGTTGTGGGTACACGTTAGAACCGCCTCCTTGAGACGATTCTAACGAGCACCACAACTTATGTTTGCAGTATAAATAAGAAACATATCACGGATTTTCATCAGAGAAGTAGCCATTTAGGAGATGTGAAAAAATACACTATGTCGCACGGGTGTGTTACCTGAGTGAGTTTTCAGGCCGTTTAATGCAATACATTAAGCAGATAACTAGGCAGAGAACCATTAAAATTGAGGGTTCGTGCATTAGAACTCCTTGAGTATCATTTTACATGATTCTCGGACTCCCAGAAATTCGAGGGCGAATTTCAATGTGGAGGGGGAGAATGTCATAGCGTATAGGTATATAGCACACGTGTACTGCCTTTCGGTACAAGCCGGCTTTTACAGCAACGTGGTAGATTTGCTTATCAATCCGGCGGCCCGGGTTCGAACCCCGGCCGGGCCAAAGGTGTGTAGCATTTTTGTCAACTGTTACACAATGTCAGTAAAAATGTCATTAATGTCCACGAAGAACAAGACTGGACTGAAAACGGCACCTTGTGAGACACCAGACAAAACTTGAGCCCAATCCTAAGTTTCACTGTTAGGTTCGGCAATAGTATACATGGTGTTGGGGTCATCTGGATGACCAGCATCGCTAAACTCAAACTCAGCCATAATATATCTTACTGAAATAAAGAATATAAGACTCTTACTTGGGTATTCTTACGACATGAATGACGTAACAATGGAGAGAAGCATAGTTGTAAAAAGGGGAAAAATCGCTTATGGTGAGATTCGAACCTTGGACAATCGGGTAAAATCAACTGCTCTAAGCACTAAGCCAACGAGTCAACTGTCTTCCTCAGTTGTCTTCCGCATAATCAACCAAGGCATGTATAATGTAGGTTAGGTGCTGCGGGCCGTAACACCTCACCCCTTTTCTTCAAGTCCGTATGTTGACGCGAGGTCATTTTTGCGAAGAAAGTCAAATCCCGGGCGAGCCACCATCTTCCGACATGACAGCCATAATGAAGGAATGGAGCATAGCTGAAAAAAAATAATCGACTCTGTGCGAAAGAGTCGTATCCATGACGCAGATGTCATTGGTTATAAACCTGTAGGCCAAGGAAGATAATCCAGGATTAGAAGTTGTGGGTCGTAACAGTATCAGGGGTGTAGCTGGAAGAAAATCATTTGTACGCAAACCAAAGAAAATACTAAAAATAATAACCCGTTTACCAAATGGGGACCACTCTTACAGGAAAGAATTTGCACCCATCAGGGAGCAAATTCTTTCCTGTAAGTGCGGTCCCCATGGCAGAGGAGGAAACTATGCTAGCTAATAAATAGTGTTGCGTATATCCTAGACAAATACAGTTAGTTTTCTTCTTCTTCTTCTTCTTCTTCTTCTTCTTCTTCATCATCATCTTTTTTCTCCTTTTTCTTCTTATTTTTCATCTTCTTCTTCTTCTTTTTCTTCTCCTTTTTCTTCTACTTTTTCTTCTTATTCTTCTTCTTCTCCTTCCTCTTCTTTTTTCTTCTTCTTTTTCTTCTACCTCTCTTTTTTACGTTTGTAATGTGTACGCAAGTGCGTATCTGCATACAGGTAGCTACGCCCCTGAGTATGATGGACAAACTTTCATATCTATCCCACACACTGATTTCTTTGGCTGCCTTGTTTTTATTCGTTTGGTTGGGAGTTTAACAGCCCAGCAAGCACTATTTAGGTCACATCGAAACAGTTAGTTTACTTGAAGGCTTATAAAATCAGCACAGTGCATATTCTTACGTCAGAATTTGACAACCACCCTTCTTGAGTCAGTGAAAGGGAGAGAATGACCGTGTGTATTTTGAGTTATACATCTCAGCAACCCGCTAAGGTTATACAGTGAGGGGGTCTAATTTAACGACTCGTAAGAAAGTTTGGAGAAGCCAAAAATTGAACCAAGGACCCCTGGTTTATGAGGTGAGTAAAACAATGATTACCAAAGAGAACATTTCATGGCACATCCATTTCAGATTCTTTTTCTTGCATTACTTTTAAAAATCTTAAAACATAGATTTTGAATATGCGGTCACTTCAACTGCTAACGTCCATTGTGACGTTTAGTGACGTCGCATTACGGGCAGCGTACACGCCTTTCTATACAAATAGCGAACATCAGACACCCTTTGAGTTAAACACCTCAGAATTCTTGACTTCAATGCCAGCCCTTCGTCGAAAACCCGGGTAGGATAAAAGTTTCTATCCAGGGTAAAATCTAGGATTTCCTCGTCTGGTGTGCAAGAACTTGTAAAACGGGGCTAGTCTTTCGTTGATCGCAGAATATGATCGCTTTCAGCGATCAGACTATGTGCATGCGCAACTTCTGTACTAACAAATTATTTTGCAGATTCTTGTGGTTGCACTGTAAGTGTTGTCTCATTGAAGTTGGTTTTTGCTCAGTATAACGCATTGTTGGCTATTTGAACGGTCCCTCTGTAGTTTTATATTGTTTACATGTTTATGTACAAGTTATTCTTGGGCCCAATCCACCGCTGCTTGTGGAAATCAATGGACTGCATGATACTTCCACACAGGCTGAATCCCGTCGCACAGGACTACTGGTTAACCACTTAGAAGGTCTTAGTCTTCCCAGGCAAAGTGGTGCGAGTCCGACCGTTCCTTCATATACATGTGAACCTTATTATTCTCCTTGGACGGATAAAAAGACTTGCAAAATTGGAAACAATTCCAAAATGACCTTAATAGTGTCGACGTGGACGTTAAAGCTCAGTTCAAACAAACAACAGGTTATTTTGTGACATTTTTGATGGATTATAGCGACTGTTTATTGTGCATCTGTTGTAAAAAGTTGTCTCCATGTCATAAAATACACCCTACAACCCAAAACACTTTTTTTTGTTTTAGGAATGGCCAAGCGCATACCGTACATATTGTAATTTTTCAACTAAAGGGCAAATATGTATCGTTACTCTTGGCTGTTTCTTGAGAAATGGCGCTTATAATGGGTAAAAACGTCCAGATTCGGTTTTTCATATCCGTGTTTGTTGTTCCATTTGTTCCGTGTTTAGTGTACTCAGACTCAACACATGATCCGTGGTAAGGTGTACCCGTGTTTCAAGGTAGTGAGCCAAGAAAAATCGGTAAGATTCTCATTCTTAATGTTTTTATGAATTATTAAAAATAGTATACTTACTTCGATGCCTAGAGGCATGAAAAACCCAAGAATGCTCGTGTATATGCCATTTATTTCTGATTGATAGACCCTTAAAACTTGAAGTTTTGTTTTTCTACCTATTTTGGCCTAATTTATGGCTTTGATTTCCCTCCTCTGACCGTGTCATAACTTAAAATTTGGACAAAAACACAATCTGTTGTCATCGCAAAACCAACAGAAAAACGTAAATCGTGATATGTTCAACAAAATTAAGGGAAACATTGCACTCACACTTCTCCTGTCAAAAAAAAGACGGTAGCGTTTGTTGTACTCAGTCGCGTCACGTTGTACCGCGGTAACCGGTGTGAACAACGCCATATCAGTTCACATCAAACACCTGCGCATTCTCGATTTTTATCCTATTTGTGGTTACATTAGGGACTACATTGGTAGCAAATGGACCTCTATCACAGAGCAAAATCCAGGATTTTCCTTATCTAATGTGTAAGAATAAACGATTCACGTATTTTTTTCCAGGATTTTACGACGCATATGAAATCATTGATGAAACCATCAAGCCAGAATCTGGTGCTATACCAAAGCGAAAAGCTTCCGGCAAACGAAAGATCACGAAAATCTACAAAGACACTTCTACCCTAGTCAACATTTGTCCTACCTGGCCCCCGGAGAAACTACGAATTTTGGACGTGCATCCCATCGTTCAAGAATACATGGATAACAGGGTTAAGTCTCTTGTAAGAGATTCCGAGCAAAACGTAGTTCCGGTTTATGACACGCAGTGGAAAAATAGCGTATGTTTATGTTTTGTTATGTTTTGAACGCATCACGAAAATACGCCTATATAATTTAACCCCCTTAAACCCCCACTTTTACATTGTGGATTTGATTTTTTGATTTTGGTTTTACGACCCTTTCAAGATAATTTCACTCATATCGGGCCGATCGTTAATCAGAGGTGGGCGAAAACCGGAGTATCCGGAGAAAAACCACCTGACCTTCCGTTGCAGAACTTGGCGTCTCACATGTGACCCGAGCGAGGCTCGAACCACAGCGGTGAGAGACCTAATGATTAAGTGTCAGCGCTCTTAACCACTAGGCCACGGAGGCCCGTTTTATATTGTGGAACTGGGTTTACTGCGGTGTTTATTATGTTTGAACAGAACATCTCGCTAGAACCGCCTCTGACGAACACACACAATCTAAGTTTTGAGCAGAAATATGAAAAAATTCAGATTTTTGTTATCTGGAAATCTTCATTTTTGGTGGTGAATTTTCGTATATATTTGAATAGGCGTGTTTACGTAATCTTAGAATAACACGCCTATGCAAACTACAGCCCTGTGATAAAGTGTTGTACTATATATCTGTAAATATTGGGAACCGAATTTAACGATAAAACCTAAAGCCCAGTCTTACCGTCGCGTTTTAACCCTTGTCCTGCTGAACCCGGATATGCCTTTTCTTTGAAACAATGTAGATCCAGATCAGATGGCTTCTGAAGAAGCCATCTGATCAGGATCTACATTGTTTGTCATTCAGGTTGTGAATTTGTTGTAATAATTTGCATCAAGTAATCTGATTGGTTGATAATCGGTAGTGGGTGTGGCATATATGAATATTCAGCAGGACAAGGGTTAATACGTTTCTCATCCATACCTTTGGCCAAAATTTTGCGCCGTTTTGTATTAAGTTATACCTAGCATCCAAAGAAGTTTATGATAGTGTCCTTATGTTTTTCCTTCAAACATATTTTGTAGATGCGCTTTCGAACCGCCTCAGTGAGTGATGAAAACAAAGAAAAAAACATTTTGCATGTAACCATGTAATTTTACCATTTATTTTTTATATATTATAAACAGACACAAACCAACTCGACGGATGCAGAAAAGTCTGCCAGCCAGATGCCCCGTCACGCTTTTGTACCATCCATAGAGTACCCGGAAATCCTGTCTATCACGGCCGGTCCCGAGTCATTCCTTCTAGGGCTAAAGGGCAGCAAAAGAACTTGTCATAACTGTGTTATCGCTAAACTGCTTATGAAAGATCTGATACAAAAGGACGACTACAAAACCCAGCGTATAGCAGAATTAGAGGAGCAGGTACAAGGACTACAGGAAGAGGTGAAGGGGTTTCAGGTAATGACATTTATTTAATTACATTACGATAACACGTCCATGCGACACAGTGCATTTCTTCACATCTCCAAAACGGCTTTCTGATGAAAATCCATGATTTATTCAAGTTTCTTATTTATACAGCAAACATAGGTTGTGGGTGCTCGTTAGAACCGCCTCAATGAGGCGGTTCTAACAAGTACCCACAACATATATCTTGGGGCAGAGATAAGGAAAATCATATATACCCCAGTAAAACCCCAGTTTTCTCTATATAAAATGGGGTTTATGGGGGTTGTTCAACTCATGGACCTGTTCACGTGATGTTTATATTTACGATAACACGTACTTGTGGCATAATGCCTCAAAATGATTACTTTTCTGAAGCACACACACACACACACACACACACACACACACACACACACACACACACACACACACACACTGGTAATGAAATGATTTTAATGAGTACCCGCAAGCTACGAGTTTGTCTTGCAGCAGAAATAAGAAAACATGTTCCCCTATAAAAACAAGTTTTCTACGTATTCTGTATCTAAACTGAGGTTAGAAGGACAGCTTTATAATCGCATAGGTAACGAGTAAAGGTCTAGGCGAACCTGCACATACGCACAGTTGCTGCAAGCAGACATATAGCGGATACCTTGAGGAATCTTCAAGCAAAACGACATGTATCTAGCCCTGTTAGTTTTCTGCACAGGCTCGGCCAATTCTCGTCTAATCGCTAAGATAATGATCACATGACCATGTGATAAAATGCATTCTCTCAAATCTCCAAAACGGTTATTGCTCTGATGAAAAGTTACGATATTTTTCTTATTTGAATTCCAAGCATAGGTTGTTGGTGCTCGTTAGAACCGCCTCATTGAGGCGGTTCTAACGAGAACCAACAACCTATGTCTTGTGCTTGAAATAAGAAACATAATATATACACCTGTATACCCCCGTTTTTCCCTATATAAAGTGGAGTTTACATGGATATTCTTTACACGGACTTGTTGTTTTGATTTGTGGTTTGACGTCCCCGTCAATACTGCATAGTTGCTTCCAATGTTGTGGGATTTTTACCCAATATTGTGATTAAATGACATCTCAAGCCCTGTCGCCCAATGAAACCAATAGGGTTTATAAGCATGGGCAGTCTGACTCGCACCGCTTTGCCTGGGCAGGCGGTTTACCAGTACTCGTTTCAGCTCTGCGTGGAAGCATCACGCAGCCCATCTATTTCTTCAAGCCCCGATGGGCGGGCGCCGTACACGGACTTGTTAACATGATGCATGTGATAAGTGTCCTTTTCTTATGTTCTGGCTTGTTTGCCTTGCCCTCGCCTCGAAAATTGTGATGATTTTTCATACCAGGTCCAACAGACAACAAGACTAGACAAAGAGGCCACGGTTGGGATCCTAGACTGGTGCTTGGAGCAGGTGACTGATGATAACAAGGTTCTGCGCATGCGTATAAATGAGCTCGAGAAGCTGTTGACAGACGAAAGGGCGAAGTCACTGACGGTAAGTTACACGTGACATCCTAAGAAATCCTTGGGAAAATATTATAGGAATGAATTTCATTTTCGTGGATCTTATCGATGTGTAAACTGGGGCGAAGCTTGATTTTATCGATGTGTAAACTCCGGCGAATCACTCACAAACTTAGTTTGTGAGTGATTCGCTGGAGTTTACACATCGAGAACATCCACAAAAAATATAGTTCATGCCTTATAACTCCAACTTTGTCATCGAAATGGTTAAAAATGCCACCAAAATGGTAGTTGTTTAGGATTTATTTCGAAAGCGTGAGAATGAACTTACCAAACTGCCACGGCGGAATGATTATTCAATTTGAAGCTGTCATCTTTAAAAGAAACGCATAGGAAAAAACGCTAAGTCTCTAAATTCATTTTATGTCTCTTCTAACAATTACGTTTTCAATAGTTTTCCATCCTTAAATCGAGCGCTGTTGACGTTACTTCATATACAATGATGTTACGCGCGAGTTCTGAGCGTGCTCTTTGACGTCACATTACATTGCTACCTGTCGCGGTGTGAAATAGTTCTGAGATTCTTGCTCTTGGAATTATCGAAGTATAAAACTTTTGTTACGTCAATCAAATCTTTCAAAATGTATAGAGTGGTTGAGAGTTGGCATTATTACATATTTTCATCAGAAACAAGCCACTGTTAAAACTTACAATGTATTTTCATGCATACATGCAGCAACTCAGCATATCCGACATTTTGCACAGGGTAAAGAAATTCTTATCTCGCACTTGCTACATGTATTTCTCCATTCTTATTTATCCCCCTGCCGTGCGTTGTGCAATGATTGTAATGCGTAGACAGGTCACGATATCACTGCAATTAATAATTCCCATTTTATTCATCAAAGCGCCGAAGATTCAATTCTATTTGCATGCGTTGTCTTTTCATTTCCAATTTGTTTCGGCTTATTTTCATTGCTTGTACTATTAACGGTAATTCACCTTGGCGTCGCAACACTTTGCACACACGACGTGCGATGATCAAATTCATGCATACATTCATCTATCAAAGCTTTGTCAGCACTGGTGGTCGTTTTTCTGTCGGTGTACAGGACATTGGGGTTCCATCGGAAACCTGAAGAGAGCTCTCACATTACGCAAAACACGCCTATACCGACAAATTGTAACCTTAATCGCCGAAAAAATGAAAATTTTAAGATGAAAAATTGTGATATTTTTCTTATTCCTGCTCAAAATATAGATTGTGTGTACTCGTTAGAACCGCCTCGATGAGGCGGTTCTAGCGATGAGGCGGTTCTAACGAGTACCCACAATCTATATCTTAAGCAGAAAAAAGAAAAATACGGTTTTCCCTTGTAAACCCAAGTTTATCTATATAAAGGTCAAAACTATTTCGGTGTGTTTTCGTGATGAATTGCCCAAAAACCATATCTGCTATAGTAAGCAAGCGAAGTGCTGATTACAGAAAAATTGGATGTAGGCCACTTTGAGGACTCTTTTAGATTTTCTGATGAAATGTCAATGTCCTGCTTTCAGTGTAAGCTGAGAAAAAGGTCGTAAATAAGACTGGGACAGTTTATTTTAACCCTAAGTTCCTTTATTTTATGCAAACAGTGCAGAACCTGATCAGACTCCGCGTTCTGTCGCGTCTAAAATGGGGGAATAAACCAGTTGCCGTTATCCCAACATATATGAGTCCAGCCCACGTTTTACGTATCGCCCTCTTTACACTGCTTTCTACGGAACCCGGGAAGGGACATTATTTTTTTTATTTTTTATAAGTTGTGCGCACAAGATAATATCTTGTGCGGACAATATATTATCTTGTTCGGACAAAATATTATTTTGTGCGCACAAGAAGTTATCTTGTGCGGACAACATATTATTTTGTTCGCACAACATATTATCTTGTGCGGACAACATAATATCTTGTTCGCACAAGATATTATCTTGTTTGCACAACTTAGATCTTTGGAAGTTGTGCGAACAAGATATTTTCTTGTGCGGACAAGATATTATCTTGTTCGCACAACATATTATCTTGTGCGGACAAGATAATATCTTGTGCGCACAAGATAATATCATGTCCGCACAAGATAATATCTTGTTCGCACAAGATCTATGTTGTGCAGACAAGATATTATCTTGTGCGCACAACTTATAAAATAAAAAAAATCATGTACCATCCCGGGTTCCGTAGCTTTCTGACGTCATAGCAGAAAGAATAGTGTGGTTATACAAATAACCGCATATAGTCAGCTATTGTCACGTGGAAAAGCAGGTGCATGGGAAGCTTCTGTAGTATACATGTGTGAACATTTGGAGCAATTGATACACAATTTATCAAAAAAGAACACTTAAAATTATTTTAAAAAAAATGAGCCGGCGCATGACAAAACCTACAATAAGACCGGTGCGACCAGCAGAGACTCAAATCAACCTGCGCACCCATCCACTATGACAAGACCTTTTGCCTATGTCTCTTTGCATAGATATTAGCCTAAAGTAGGTACATGCGATCAGCAAAGACCGTGATCAGACTGCGCGAATGCGCAGGCTGATCCGAGTTTTCGCTGGTCGCTAAAGCCTTTTTGTAGATTTTGTCATGCGCTGGCTCAAATAACAATTGGCATTTTTATTTTAATATTACGATAACTCACCCGTACGACATATTGCATTTTTCACATCTCCAAAATGGCTACTTTTCTGATGAAAAGCTGTCATATTTTTCTTATAAATGCTCAAAGCATAGGTTGTGTGTGCTCGTTTGAACCGCCTCATTGAGGTGGTTCTAACGAGTACCCACAGCCTATGTATTGGAGCAGAAATAAGAATAATAATCAGTGAAGACCCCCGTAAACCCCAGTTTTCTCTATATAAAGTGGGGTTTAGGGGTTCTTATTTCACGGACTTGTTCATGTGATGAGAAAACATGCAAATATCTTCGCACAACATATTAAAAAAAAATCATGTCTCTTCCCGGGTTCCGCAGTATTGCTATTTTTTTTTTTATTTTTTTTTTTTTTTTTGAAAACAATTAATTAACAGCCTTGGGCAAGTCTGCATTTATATGTGTTAATCTCTTTAGCTTTAAAATCGAGCTTTGTCGTTAAAAAGGTGTTTTTTTGGAATCGCCTGATCAATAATAATACAGATGAGCATGTATTTGTTTGTTTCAATTGAGGTTTCACATCCCCGTCAACACTATTTAGGTCATTTTGGAGACGTTGCTTCCAGTTTTGTTGGCATTTTACCTGAGATTGAGGTGGAATGACATCTCACACAAAAAACCCTGCCGCCGAAAGAAACTTATAAATAGGGACGGTCCGACTCGCATCAATTTGCCTGGACAGACTCAGGCTACCTAAGCGGTTTTACGAACTCGCAGATTCAGTCAGTTTCAACTCTGCACGGAAGCATCATGCAGCCCAATCTATTTCTCAAAGCTCCGATGGGCGGGGGAGGGGGTCGGTGAGCATGTTTGGTCATAAAACTCTTTACCAAACGAATGTACCGGGTACATGTATACTAGTCTCAAGTGGTCAGGGGCTCATATCAGACTGCGCAAATAAAAAGATGCATAATGACAGGACTAAATTTCGATGTGTGTATCTAACTAGGAAAATTCCAGCCAGCACAAAATGCATGGTTTGGTTATTTCATTCTGTCTGTAATATATTGTATGCCTATTGCTTCATGGGATTGCATTGGTGGAACGGTTACTTTCTCACTTTATTCACCACGATTACAAGTCCATGCAATGAACACCCCTTTAAACACCACTTTATTCAGAAAATATGGGGTTTGTGGGGATATACGATATTTTTATTATTTCTATTCCAAGACATATGTCAGTTTTAGTTCTTACTAATTTATGTTAAAGACATAGGTTTTGGTTACTCGTTAGAACCGCCTAAATGAGGCGGTTCTAACGAGCATATTCAACCTATGTTTGAAGTATAAATAAGAAAAATAGCACAGATTTTCATCAGAAAAAAAATCACCATTTTGGAAATATAAAAGAATGCACTAGGTCACACGAGTGTGTCACCATAATGTTTAAATATCATCGGGGTTGAAGAATTAGATGGCTGCATGCATGATGCTTCCACGCAGAGCTGAAACAGACCGCACTGTTGTACTGGCAACCCGCTTAGAGGATCTAATGCCGCCCATGCAAAGCGGTGCGAGTCGGCTCGTCCATGCTTATACGTGTAAACCCTATTGGTTTCATTGGACGACAGGGCTTGGAAAGTCATTTCTTCCCAATGTCGGGTAAAAGTCCCACAAAATTGGAAGCAACGTCTCCAAAATGACCTATAGAGTGTTGACAGGGACATTAAACTTCAAATCAATCAAACAAACAAACAAACTAAGGTTAATAATAGCACACGAAGGAATCAAAGAAACCAATAGTTGTTTCCAATAGGGTCTAGTTATTTCATGTTTGTGTCTCTGTCCCTTTGGTGTCTCTGATAGGAGCTGTGGGTTAATTGTGTCGCTTCATGAGTGTGAAAAGTAGAAGTAAAACAAAGATCAGGAATTGATGCAATTAACTTACTCCACCCATAAAAGACACCAAAGGGAAAGAAATACAAACATTAAGCGACCAGACCATAATGGAAACCTAAACAAAGGAAGGCCATAAGGACAGTTACTTTCCCACAAAATGGCCATATGGCCATCCAAAACCAAAAGACACAAGTGATACACACAGTAAGTAACAAACAACAACATAAATAAATCGCCACAGAAGAGCCGCCTTGGAACGGTCAGTGGAAGATTTCCACTGGGGGGCTTAAATCGATTTTACGTGGCCACAATCCTCGCCCTTACTTCCGTCGCGATTTAGACAAATAATTTGTTCAGTCCGCATGAAGGCCTCCTAACTCATCAGTGCAACATCTCCGTGAACACAAAAATCAAAGAACCACAGAGGTGAGACAACGGTGAGGACTCGACAGCAAGAAACCACTGAAATGCTGGAGCAAAAGAAAACCAACAGTTAGACTCCGATGAGCCCGACCAGAGACAGAGCATCAGGCACCAACCGACATTATCTCTCTAATTTTCAATAAGCCTTTACGTTGGAGCCGTCATAGAATCTGAGGCCTGACCCACCGGCGTGCAATTAAAGAGGGATGCAAAGTTGAACACTGCAAAAACATTGTTCGGTTGCATGTGTAAAAGACTACTGAATTTTGTTAAATTAATGTTTTCGAATTTTCCATACGCGAAATTCCGCGAACATTCCCACACGGGAATAATAGAATTTCATAAACAATAAGAATGTAGAAAATCGTAAATCTGCAAACTTACATGTAATTGCACGAATCTGGAAAACCGCGAACATTAATTTTGTATTCGCGAAAAAAGTGCATTTGCTATGCAGGGAATGCCAATTCTTGCACACCAGACAAGGAAATCCGTGATTATACCCTGGGATAGAAATTTATGTTCGGACCCTGGTGTTCCGACACCAAATCGAATATAATCGCGTGTTTGATAAATGCACTGGTTGATTACAACCTCATGCGCGGCGTCGTCATCCGTGACGTCACTAAACATTCCAGTTGTGTCATCACAAAATGGCAGACGTCGGTAACCGAAGTGACAGCAGCATTAAAACTTCGCAATAGACATGGAAGGTATGCAAGAAAAAGAATCCAATATGGGTGTGAGGGGTGGATAGAAAAATCCGTCCCTCGGGATCACTGTCCGGCATCACTCGGCAAGCCTCGTGATGCCGGACAGTGTCCCTCGGGACGGATTTTTCAATCCACCCCTCACACCCATATAAGATTCTTATATTCTTAATATGTATACCTGATCTCAACACATGTACCTATCTTTCAGGTTTCCCTTCCACCCAAGAACAAAACCGTTGATACGGGTAGCCTTGCCAAAACAGTACATACAGGTAAAATATTGTAAAAACAGTTCATTACTAAAGCATGCCTATACAAATACTCCGAAAAAAAAAACACGAAAATTTTCAGATGAAAAATATGATATTTTTCTTATTTCTACTCAAAACATAGATCGTAGGTACACGTTAGAATCGCCTCATCGAACCGCCAACAATCTATATGTTAGAGCAGAAATAAGAAAAATAATGTTTACCACTGGAAACTCCAGTTTTACTATATAACAAGAAATATCTTTAAAAAAGATATGCGGCGTAGATTTAATTGGAAGGTCGTTTAGAAACCAGTGCTTCAGCTGAAGTGCACGACCCGCCGGATGCTTTTAGCTTGATGAGTGTTACCATATATGGGTATGGCGGCCATTTTGGTCATGTGACCTGGACCTAAAACGGTTCCCCCAATAAATGCGCCTTATCGTAAGGAGCAAAAATATATCTAATACTTTAGTACTGTATTCTGAATCGTGTGCAGGATAAAATGAATTCTCACTTTTCCAATACAAAAGCATATGTGTCAAAGTTTGACCTAGGCACAAAGAAGGTCAAGGTCAACCCAGGGTCACCATTTTAGCAATTTATGATGGGCCTACGTCCCAGATGTTATTTATCAAGTTTGGAAATCTGCCAAGTGGTTCTGGAGAAGACTATTTTGAAGGGTTTTAAACATATATGGCTTGGCGGCCATTTTGGTCATGTGACCTGGACCCCATTAGCAAATTTTGGTTTCCTCCATCCCATAGAGGCTCCATATGAAATTTGACCTTAATCGGCCCAACGGTTTCCGAGGAGAAGCAGTTCGAAAATTTTCACATTTTTCGCCTCAGCGAGGCTATACTAAATGGAATGTAATATTTCGCAAGTTCATTGGTTAGACCTCATTGATACTATCAGTATGCCAAAAATTGTTTAAATATTCCAAGCGGTTAAGTCACTATCACCAATTTTCACAAACGGGTTACGGACGGTCAGACAGACAGACCATGTATGGCTTGGCGGCCATTTGGGTCATGTGACCTGGACCCCATGAGCAAATTTTATATTTCCCCCATCCCATAGAGGCTCCATATGAAATTTGACTTCAATCGGCAGAACGGTTTCCGAGGAGAAGCTGTTCGAAAATTTTCACATTTTTTCGCCTCGGCGAGCCTATACTACACTGTAAAAATAGCGTATAGAAATTAAACGTGTTTTATACATGTTTAGATCTAAACATGATTAGAAAAGTGTGTTGTTTCTAAACATGTAATTTGTTTTGCCGTATTTGTGAGTATAAACATGTCAAAAGTCTAAACACGTCTCGGCTGAAATCGATACGATCTGTTTCCCGCGTAGACGAACGCTGAACGGACGCTGAAAGTTGCAGAGCTGCATAGACATAAAATAGAGGTAAAATCATAATTATTCATGTTGTATTTGTCTATTAGGTTTTGTTTCTTTGATCCTGGAATAGTAGAAGATATGGTACGTCCTTCAAACATATTTTTCTTTCAAGGATGAGTGGAATATTGGTGTTTAGTTCTTAATGTAATTAGTTTTCGCGACTCATATTTTCTTTCTAGATCCAAGATGTGTTCAGCAGACTTACTAATGCCATGTGATAGAAGATTGTGATTGGTAAATGAAACTTGCATATATTCTTTCTTGAATATATTTATATAAACTGCCTAAAACTGCAAAAAAAGGTTAGGAATTGTTGGGGAAAATGCCACAACATGGTCTAAACACGTTTAGTGTAAACACGTTTAAAACCTAAGCATGTAAAATTTAATTATGCTTTAAGGTGTAGTGTTCTTCTTTTCTACCAAAGACATCTTAACCTCCAACATGAACTAACAAATATTGCCTACTGTATGATAGTACTCTAGTTTCGCAGAGGCTCCCCTTCATTATGCGAAACTAGAGTACAATCATACAGTGTACACTATCTGTGAGTTCATGTTGGAGGTTAAGATGTCTTTGCAAGAAAAGACGAACACTACATTTAAAGCATAAATAAATTTTACATGTTTAGGTTTTGAACATGTTTACGCTAAACGTGTTTAGACCATGTTGTGGCATTTTCCCCAACAATTCCTCACCTTTTTTTGCAGTTTTAGGCATTTTATATAAATATGTTCAAGAAAGAATATATGCAGGTTTCATTTACCAATCACAATCTTCTATCAAATGGCATTAGTAAGTCTACTGAACACAACTTGGATCTAGAAAGAAAATATGAGTCGTGAAAACTAATTACAATATTCCACTCATCCTTGAAAGAAAAATATGTTTGAAGGACGTACCATATCTTCTACTATTCCAGGATCAATGAAACAAAACGTAATAGAAAAACACAACATGAATAATGATGATTTTACCTCTTGGCATATTTAGATTTTCAACATGTTTCTGAGCTAAACATGTGCAGGTATTAAACATGTCACTGTCCTATACATGTTTAATATCTTAACACCTTCCTAGACGTGTTTAGAAACGAGACATATCAAAGCGTTAAACGCATAAAAAAAATGGGACAAGAAATGCGTCTCAGAAAGTGTTTAATCTGTAAACACTATTTTTACAGTGTAAATGGAATATAATATTTCGTAAGTTCATTGGTTAGATCTCATTGATATCTATCAGTATGCCAAAAATTGTTTAAATATTCCAAGCGGTTAAGTCACTATCACCAATTTTCACAAACGGGTTACGGACGGACAGACAGACTGACAGAATGACACGGTGATTTTATTTAGGGCACTCTTAGAAAATCAACCGACTTCAGTCGGTCGCTTTTTTTGCGGGTCGTGCAATATGAGCTACAATAGTGACAGCAACAATTGTCTAGCTATGAACTGGTTTACTGTATTCAAACAATTCAGATGTCACGCGAGGAAAAATAGCTTTGCAGAGGGCGGTGTCCCGCCAGTTTGAGCTAAGGTTAATGTAAAAGGTCAAGGTTAAAAACATGATCTCATTTCAAGAGCATATGATCTCAAGTATATGCACAACAAATAAGAAAACGTTATCATTTACTGTTTTTGAACACAAATTCTAGGGTTAACATTTCGGGTTGTCGCTATGGTGAACGTAAACGCATAGGCGGTCGAACAAACGGACGATCAGACAAACGGACGGAAACTTGATCTTATGTGCACCTAATTAAAACTCAAATTACACTTATTCCTTTTCAGAATTTATATAACATTAATGATATTCGAAAATGTCCATTTTGTGTTAAAATGGAGGACATAAAGTATGCTGAAGACAAATGATACACTGCAACTTTTAATTTGGCATATATTGTAAATTAAACATCTGTCAATTTGTAATGCGATTATTACATGTTTTTGTCATGCTATATCTCTTTATTGGTTTCATTGGGCAACAGGGCTTGGGTGTCATTTCATCTCAATGTCGGGTATAAGTCCCACAAACTTGAAGCAACGTCTCCAAAATGACCTACACAGTGTTGATGGGGACGTTAAACCTCAAATCAAACAAACAATTCCTTTCGCAGAAAATTCTTCCTTTCGCGAAAGGAACCTTCCTTTCGCGAAATGGTTCCTTTCGCTATATAGACCAACCACGTGAAATTAGGTCAAAATAGCTATTCACCGCAGCAGTTACAGAATTCACTAGAAACACAATTATACATATGACGTATGGTCATCAAAGGACAAGACGGTGAGCAAGCCGAAACTGTATATATTTTTCATTCATGTCTCACATAAAAAACGAAACATTTCCTAGGTTAAAACTTCAGTAAACTGTCGTACTTTTGAGTAGATTTATTTATGCAAATCTTTGACCAATGAAATGGTCATCTCCTTGGACATGTGGTTTTATTGACCAATGGAATAACGAAAAATGTAGGACAAAAGCAAAACCATAACGGCTACGCCGTAAAAATGTGGTTCAAGAGGGTCAGAATTATATACATGTTGACGTGCTTTTGTATGATGTAATGGAACGGCCAAACTTTCGCCGTCTTAAATTACGGAAAAGATTTTCTCCACTTCGAATTGATTTCTGAATTTAGGTCACTTTGCAACAGGACTTGTCGGAACCTGAATTTCATATATAAATTCTGAAAAATCGTAGAAAAACGGAACTTTTGATCAATTAAGAAACTTATCGTGCGATACAGACGCATAGGCTACAACGTTGATGTGATGGGACAGTCTGAATGCCTAGTGGTGAACCCAATCACGGGTTCTCTTTTATTGCACACCGGTGGGTCGGGGCTCAGACTCTGTGATACATGTAGCCCAAACATAAAGCTAAATATTTGTTCGGTAGGTTCTGGACACATGTATGTTTCTTTGGCCATCTGGTTCAACTGGTGGTCTTTCATTACGAAAACACGGCTATACAAATACATTGTAACTATTATCACCGAAAAAAACAAAATGAAAAATTCGGATATTTTAATTATTTCTGCAAATAAAGGCAAATAGATATAGAATGTGGGTACTCGTTAGAACCACTTCGATATAGATTGTGGTTACTCGTTAGAACCGCCTAATCGGGGCGGTTCTAACGAGTACCCACAATCTATATTTAAGAGCAGAAATAAGAAAAATAAGGTTTACCCCTGTAAACCCCAGTTTACTACATAATAAAAGTGGAGTTCAAAGGGGGCGGGGCAAATCATATAGGCGTGTTTTCGTGATGTCCAAGTGTATCAACGCGTTGTACCTGTTGAGTCCTCATCCTTCCTTCAACACAGCTTTTTCGTTGATTTTAATTGTTGCCCGTGTTGACACATCGGTGATTCAAGAAACCTCCATGCGAGCCGAACATCCAACTTAAATGTGTAAACCGCGGCGGAATATTAGGGCGACGGTTTGGACCCCGATAACTATTAATGGCCATCTGAAGACAGTACTTTCGTTGCGGTTTCATTTGTTATTGTTGGTGCTTTGAAACAAGGCAAAACGAAATATAGATTTTTTTTTTTTCATTTTGATTGTTATGCCCCTTAAAAAGTGGCGGGATATTATGTTATACCCTCCTAAATTATGAGTCTGCCTGTCTGACAGCGCCTTCCTGTAACTCTGATTTTCCTACTGTCGGAGATATTACCTTTTGAACATTGAACTTAGTCACTTAGTCATTTCTATCAGTTTCGTGTCTACGTCATAACTCTGATACCATTTGAGATATTTTCATGTTTCTTCACGGAAATGTAGAGCACCATGATACCTCTATGGGCATCGCCAGTCCCTGAGCAATATGTGTACTGAGTTCAGTCACCATAAACAAAAAATATTTGTGCACCAATTTGATGACCACAGGACAAGAAATAAAAAAGTAGTTGCATACACAAGGTTTGTAACAGACGGAAGGACGGACGGACGGACGGACGGACAAACACCCCGGACCAATCTAATATACCATTTTTTTTATTTTTTTTTATTATTTTATTTTTTTTTTACAAAACAGCGGGAATAATAATGTTATAAGAACATAGCAGTCTTCGAAAGGAACCAAAAGGCTTAGGAGGCAATATTGGATAATGTCAGTATGATTAAAACTGAACGCTTTTGGGGTATTTTGGTGTCATGCCAGATGTTTTTCCCTCATTTGTGCATTAAGACCCATAATATGATCGTCTAGTGCAGACAGAATTTGAGGGGGGGGGGGAGCATATTGGTTTGGGCCTGTGCGGAGTCGGTCTGCCTGTCCATCTATGCGTCTTATAAGGAAGCAGATACGTACAGTCGAACTTCAATGGCTCGACAATCTTCGGGACCACGAACATCTGTTCGAGACAGGGGTAGTTCGAGCCACTGACGTTACTGTCAGGAAGCATAACGAGATACTTTTAGACATCTTTTCGGTGTTCTATAATGAATATGTATGCTGTGTGTACTCATAAGAATCGCCTCATCGAGGCGATTCTAATGAGTACACACAGCATGCATTTGCAAGATAAAAGACTAAAATCTCCTTAATTATCCCCCACTATTTCTTATGTAGAGGATTTCGCTAGGGGCTCAAGAATGGGTTCGACTCATCCATGGTAAACGAGCCATCGGTGTTCGAGCCATCGAAGTTCTACCTTATATGGGAAGAATAATTGCTATACAGCCCTTATAGTGACTCGTTAGAACCGCTTTCATGACGATAGCTCACCGTATAACATAGTGCATTTTTCACATCTCCAAAACGGCTACTTTTCTGATAAAATTCGTGATATTTTTCTTATAAATGCTGAAAACATACGTTGTGGGTACTCGTTAGAACCGCCTCATTGATGCGGTTCTAACAAGTACCCACAACCCATGTCTAGGAGAAGAAATAAGAAAAATAATGTATACCCCCGTAAACCCCAGTTTTCTCTGTATAAATTGGAGTTTAGACGGGGTCTTCATTTCATAGATCATTATTATTATTAATATTATTATTATTAATAATAATGGACCAACTTACGCGATGATTTTGGAATTTTATACAAAAAATGAAGATATTCACATTATTTCATTTTGCTTTGTGCCTGCAAAACGCTAAATGAAATAATGTAGAAAATTTTGAAGGGCATGAATTATTGATTTCTTTCTTCCTGCAACAGTTCATTTGGATGGGAAAAGTCCCGAAATCCTTATTTTGTTCGGAATACATCACCATACGCGCTTATTTTGGCATTCTTTAGAAGAAAGAAAAAAGAAAAGAAAAATATTTATTTTCGTTTTTTTTTTTTTTGTTGTTGTTTTTTTTTTTTACATTATTTAATTTTCCTGTGTATTAGTTGTATTTACTCTTTAGAACCACCTCAACGATGCGGTTCTAACGAGCTCCCTCAACCAATGTTTGGAGTGAAAATAAGAAACCGTTTCACAAATTTTCATCAGAAAATCAAAGTTTTGGAGATATGAAAGATCGCACTATGCCACACGGGTGACACATGTTATGATAATGTAAAGGTTAAACGTAATGGTCTAAGTACCCCGTTTAGGCCCATTTTTCCGTGCCTACTCAGAGAAAACTTAATCAACCCACCAGTGATGTCAGTGCTTTCACTAATACGAGTTATTGCAAAAGTATTGCCCTCAACCCTTTTTGTACCAAATGGAATCTTCCTCCTTATATACAGCAGGAGTCCATTTCAAAATTTAGGGATGTCAGGCTGTGTTTTCTTCAATACTGATTTGAAAAATGGCTGAACTTTCTGCAAAAAGTGTAGGCCCTGATCAGACGCCGCGAATGCGGCGTCTGATCTGGGCCTGCACTGTTTGCCAGGGCACCCGTTTTGAGGTTTCCGGTACTAAATGAGTTAAGTTTATGGGCCAATCTTAAGCGACATGTGCGAATTTGCATCTGATAAAATCATTCATTCAGCCATATACCATATTTGGTGCGGCTATGTCAAAGTAGTGGTTGCGACCCTTCGAGAATGGTTTCGTGATGGTAGCTGATTTATATACACAGGGACCAAATATTAAGCATCAATTACGTTAAGATTTAGCGTGAAATGTACAGTAATTAGTGCTACCACTTCCATTTGAATGTTTACACCTTATACCGAAAACAGATTTAATGAAATGTTACACTTTGTTTGAATGCCTAGAAGGACATAAATATCAATTTCTTTTTGATCGTTTGGGTTCAAGTGTGAAACCAAGCTCTCTCTCTCTCTCTCTCTCTCTCTCTCTCTCTCTCTCTCTCTCTCTCTCTCTCTCTCTCTCTCTCTCTCTACCGAAAACAGATTTAATGAAATGTTACACTTTGTTTGAATGTCTAAAAGGACATCAATATCAATTACTTTTTGATCGTTTGGTTCAGGTGTTAAACCTCTCTCTCTCTCTCTCTCTCTCTCTCTCTCTCTCTCTCTCTCTCTCTCTCTCTCTCTCTCTCTCTCTCTCTCTCTCTCTCTCTCTCTCTTCCGAAAACAGATTTAATGTAATGTTACACTTTGTTTGAATGCCTAGAAGGACACTATTATCAATTACTTTTTTATGGTTTGGGTCAAGTGTGTAACAAAGCTCTCTGGCCGAGGCCGTTCTAACGGGTATCCATAATCTATGTTTTGTGCAGAAAATATTAAACTGTCAGAATTTTCAAAAGGAAAATTTTCACATTTTTTTGCGGTAAAATTGTCAATATATTTGGATAGGCGTGTTTTCGTAATGTAAAGTGGGGTTTACTAGGGCATTCGTTACATAGACCTGTTCGCTGTTGAAAAGTCATATTTGTGGATCCTGGCACAACCAAAGAGTGGAAAACGAAAATACTGGTGCGGGGCTGCATGCCTTTGAAGACGTTTTTTATCACGTTGTACCTAGATTCAAATTGCCTATTCCTTAACAAAACACGCCTATACAAATACACTGTAAATTTTACCGCCGTAAAAATGAAAAATTTAATGTGAAAAATCGTGATAGTGTTCTTATTTCTGCTCAAATTATAGATTGTGGGTACTCGTTAGAACCGCCTCATCGAGGCGGTTCTAACGAGTACCCACAATCTATATTTTTTTAGCAGAAATTACAAAAATAAGGTTTACCCCTGTAAACCCCAGTTTTACTTTATAAAAGTGGGGTTCAATGGGGTTAAAACCATATAGGCTTGGTTACGTTGTACACATGTAACGTCGCTTTTACTGAGTGGATAACGTCATGGTATGCATCAGATTAATAAGTTCGTGAAATGATGAACCCTCTAAACCCCACATTATATAGAGAACAAAGTGAGGTTTAAGGGGGTATTCATTATTTTCCTTGTCTTTGCTCAAATACATATATTGTGGGAACTCGTTAGAACTGCCTCATTGAGGCGGTTCTAACGAGCACCAACAATTTATGTTTGGACTACAATTAAGAAATATACATCATGTTCATCCAAAACTGCTATTTCTTGATATAAAAATTAAAATAATGGAATCTTGTTTCATAGATTTCTTATGAAATGATAATATGACGAGTCTCATAACTTCTATTTGAAATGATCTCTTGGCGAGATTCATAATTTTCAAATCAAATATTCACACGGCGAGTCTCATAAATTTGGAATGACATCACGAAAACATGCCAATATATAATTATGACCCCCCCCCCCCAAACCCCAAACCCCCAACCCCCCCCCCCCCCACCCACACACACACACATCACGCGGTTTTCGCTCACCTCTGATTAACGATCGGCTCGATATGAGTAAAATAATCTTGAAAGGGCCGTAAAACCAAGTTAAAAAATCATAGTAGTAAAACTGGGGTTTGCAGGGGTAAACCTAATTTTTGTTATTTCTGCTCTTAAATATAGATTGTGGGTACTCGTTAGGACCGCCTCGATGAGGCGGTTCTAACGAGTACCAACAATCTACGCCTCGATGAAGCGGTTCTAACGAGTACCAACAATCTATGTTTTGGGCAGAAATAAGATTTATCTGAAAAAAAAAATGTTTTACCAATATATTTGAATAGGCGTGTTTTCATAATGTATTTCGGTGACCTGCATAATTTCATATAAAAGATCACTCGACCACTCCGCGAGTTACATAAATTTGATATGAAATTGTCACTCGGTGGGTTTCATAACTTTTATATACATGAAATGATAATAAGAAGCGTTGCATAAATTTCGTATCCAGTGATCTATCGGCAAGTTTCACAAATTTTATATGAAATAATCACTTGACGAGTTACATAAATTTCACATGAAATTATCAAGATCACTCGACGAATTACATACATTTCTTATGACAAGACCAATCGACGAGTTTCCCAAACGTCGTATGAATAATCACTTGGCGAACATGCATTCTGTAAGAAATGATCACCCGGCGAGTTACATAAATTTCATATAAATTTCATATGAAAAAAATCAATCATGTGAGAGCCTTTATTTAACATAATATTTGTATGTTTACCAACTTCAGAGGCCAAAGAAACCCAGTCTTTACCGACACCCTCTCCACAGCCTGTGCGTGACCAGGACGGCTGGACCTATAAAGAACCGAGACGAATAGGTACGTAGACCACACGCCGTAGATAGTAGTGATTAGATTAGATTAGGTTAGATTGACTGCTTCACCCACCCTTGTCCTGCTGATCCGTGATAACAACCATTTCTTTGCAAACAGTGTAGATCCATATCAGTTGGCTTCTAACGAAGCCATCTGATAAGGATCTGCACTGTTTGTCATTCAGTTCAGTTTGTCTTTGCAATCATTGTAGATCCAAATCAGATAAAAAAATCTGATTAGGATCTTCACTATTTTACATTCAGTCTGTTTTTGTTTGAATTGATCCTTTACGTCCCCGTCAACACGATTTAGACATTCAGTGTGTGATGAATGAATACATTGTATCGAGTAATTTGATTGGCTGTTAGTCAGAAATGGGTGTGGCAAAATTATCTGTTCAGCAGGACAAAAGTTAGAGACTCATTCATCACCCAGAATTTGTGTTCTTTCAAGAGCAAATATTAAAATCTTATACATAAGTAAACCCCGCTTTTCTGTGAAATTTGGGTGTACATTGTGTACATTACGAAAACACGCCTATACGAATACATTGTAAACTTTACCGCCGGAAAAAAAGAAAATTTTAAGATGAAAAATTGTGATATCGACTCATCGAGGCGGTTCTAACGAAAACCCACAATCTATATTTTAGAGCAGAAATAAGACAAATAAGGTTCCCCCTTGTAAACCCCAGTTTTACTATTTAAAAGGTGAGTTCAAGGGCATCAATTTTATATAGGCATGATTCAGTGATGTGTGTACAGATAAATATTTTGCCGACTATACACTATAAAAAAAAAAAAAAAAGAACGAGCAATTAAAAATGTAGTAATAAAAATGAAACTGAAAAAAAAAAAAATAAAAAAAGGCTCCAGAGGGGATCGAACCCTCGACCTCCTGTTTACTAGACAGGCGCTCTAACCACTGAGCTATGGAGCCCGATGATGGACGGCAGAGCTACATCAGGGTGTTCATTGTTTGCCACTCATCTTGCTATCTATCTAGCTATCTATGTTCATATACTGAGTCGTCATACTTAGCCATTACCTCAGTTGGGTGGTGCGCTAAATTTAGAATTTAGCAAAAAAAAAAAAAACCCACTGGATGAGTTATTTAAACTATTTACAATCTGCTTTCAGAGGTGTACTATTTTTGACATGGGTAGTAATTTGCGCTGGTTCCGATTTTAGAACAAGTATGGTGTATGAATGTCATTTGACGTGTCACCAGTAACAATTCTGATTCTGATTCTGATGGTAAAGATTTGAGGTGTCCGAATAAGTAGGATGGATATGGTAGCCTTTCAATAATGAACTCAGGCCATTTTTGACATTTGGCTAACCCCCTGGCGGTGTCTTCTGAGGTATTCCGATTTCTCTTTCATTACGAAAACACGCCTAATCAAATATAAAGAAATTATTTACCACCAGAAAATGAAAATTTACAAGTAAAAATTATGATAGTTTTAATATTTTTCCTCAAAACATATATAGCTTGTTGGCACTCCCTAGAACCGCCTCGACGAGGCGGTTCTAAGGAGTATTCACAATCAATGTTTTCAAGCAGAATAAGAAATATTTCAAAATAAGAAAAACAATGTATATCCCTGTAAACCCCAGTTTTACTGTATAAAAGTGAGGTTTTGGGGGGTTAAAATTATAAAGGCACGTTCTCGTAATGGACTTCTCAGATATAGAGTAAAAAGACGTATCGGTAGCGGGGACATAATGTTTTTGTCCTGTCTATTTGTTTGTTTATTGGTTTGTTTGTTGGTTGGACAACTTGATCATTGGCCATAACTTTTGAACCGTTTCAGATAGTTGACATGTAGGTTCCTTGTTACAAGAACTTCCCACTCATAAAAAATGACATACGACCTTGACCTACTTTAAAGAAAAGCTAACATTAGTCAACTTTTAACCGTTTCAGATAGAGCCTTCACATTTGGCGTGTAGGTTCCTTGAGAAAAAGGCATTTTGACCTTTGACCTTGGTCATAACCTATCTAAAAACAGCATCTGATTAGAGTCTACACTGTTTTACATTCAGTTTGTTTTTATATCCCCATAGGAGGGCATATAGTTTTTGCACTGTGCGTTTGTGGGTTTGTGGGTTTGTGTGTCTGTAAATCCGCACTTTTTTGTGATGCGAACTACTTCCACATTTCTTCAACGATTGAGCTGAAACTTTGCACATGCATTCCTTGTAAGGTGAAGGGATGCCTAACACACAATTTTCACGTTGGTCATATCATTTTCGAAGGAGTTACGACCCTTTATTTTCTAAAATATATGTGCTTAAAACCTTGAGATGCGAACTACTTCAACATTTATTCACTGATTCAGCTGAAACTTTGCACATGCATTTTTTAAGAGGTGAAGGGGTGCCTAACACAATTTTCACGTTGATCCTATCATCTGTAACGGAGTTACAGCCTTGATTTTCTGAAAAACGCATTCGAAAACGTTGTGACGTGAACTACTTTCACATTTCTTCACCGGTTGAGCTGAAACTTTACACACGCATTCCTTGTGAGGTCAAGGGGTGCCTAACACAATTTTCACGTCGATCCTATCATCTGCGAAGGATATACGGCCCTTTATTTTCTGAAAAACGCGTTCTTATACCTTGTAACGCGAACTACTTCCACATTTCTTCGACAATTTTGTTAAATGTTTGCATATGCATTTGCAATGATATGTACATGTGTCTATCATAAAATTCATTCTGCTCGGATGAAGCGTTTTGGAGTTATGGCCCTTGATTTTCTCAAAATTGCGCTAAAAATCTTGTGACTCAAACTACCTCCACATTTCTTCACCGATAGAGCTGACACTTTGCACATGCATTCCTTGTGAGGTGATGGGGTGCCTAACACAATTTTGAAGTTGATCCTATCACCTTCGACGAAGTTACGGCCCTCGATTTTCTGAAAAACGCGTTCGAAAACCTTGTGACGCGAACTCCTTCCACATTTCTTCACTGATTGTGCTGAAACTTTGCACATGCATTCCTTGTGGGGTAAAGGGGTGCCTAACATAATTTTCACGTTGATCCTATCATCTGCGAAGGAGTCACGGCCCTATTTTTTCTGAAAAACGCGTTCTTAAATCTTGTGACGCAAACTACCTCCACATGTCTCCACCGACTGAGCCGAAACTTCGCACATGCATTCCTTGTGAGGTGAAGGCGTGCCTAACACAATTTTCAAGTTGATCCTATCACATTCGACGAAGTTAAGGCCCTTGATTTTCTGAAAAACGCGTTCGAAAACGTTGTGACGCGAACTACTTCCACATTTCTTCACCGGTTGAGCTGAAACTTTGCACATGCATTCCTTGTGAGCAAAAGGGGTGCCTAACACAATTTTCACGTTGATCCTATCATCTGCGAAGGAGTTAAGGCCCTTTATTGTCTGAAAAAACGCGTTCTTAAACCTTGTGACGCGAACTACTTCCACATTTCTTCGACAATTTTGTTAAATTTTTATGCCCCCGTAGGAGGGCACACTGTAAAAATAGTGTTTACAGATTAAACACTTACTGAGACGCATTTCTTGTCCCGTTTTTTTTTATGCGTTTAACGCTTTGACATGTCTCGTTTCTAAACACGTCTAGGAAGGTGTTTAGATATTAAACATGTATAGGACAGTGACATGTTTAATACCTGAACATGTTTAGCTCAGAAACATGTTGAAAATCTAAACATGTCTCGAGGTAAACTCATCATTATTCATGTTGTATTTGTCTATAACGTTTTGTTTCTTTGATCCTGGAATAGTAGAAGATATGGTACGTCCTTCAAACATATTTTTCTTTCAAGGATGAGTGGAAAATTGGTGTTTAGTTCTTAATGTAATTAGTTTTCGCGACTCATATTTTCTTTCTAGATCCAAGTTGTGTTCAGCAGACTTACTAATGCATGCCATTTGATAGAAGATTGTGATTGGTAAATGAAACCTGCATAAATTCTTTCTTGAATATATTTATATAAACTGCCTAAAACTGCAAAAAAGTGAGGAATTGTTGGGGAAAATGCCACAACATGGTCTAAACCGTTTAGCGTAAACATGTTCAAAACGTAAACATGTAAAATTTATTTATGCTTTAAGGTGTAGTATTCTTCTTTTCTACCAAGACATCTTAACCTCCAACAAGAACTCACAAATAGTGCACGCTGTATGATTGTACTCTAGTTTCGCATAATGAAGGGGCGACTCTGCGTGAAGATAACGCCGCCTTTATAATTTTGACCTCCCCCCCCCCCCCCACCCACAAACTCTATAATAGGAGCAGTGTTTATCAGAGAACTACATGTGGAACCACCTCATCCCGAACCTTGATGAAACAGATCTAATGAGTAGAGCCCCCCCCCCCACCCCCACTTCATTATGCGAAACTAGAGTACAATCATACAGCGTGCACTATTTGTGGGTTCATGTTGGAGGTTAAGATGTCTTTGGTAGAAAAAGAAGAACAGTACACCTAAAGCATAATTAAATTTTACATGTTTACGTTTTGAACATGTTTACGCTAAACGTGTTAAGACCATGTTGTGGCATTTTCCCCAATAACTCCTCACCTTTTTTGCAGTTTTAGGCAGTTGATATAAATATATTAAAAAAAGAATATATGCAGGTTTCATTACCAATCACACTCTTCTATCAAATGGCATTAGTAAGTCTACTGAACACCAACTTGAATCTAGAAAGAAAATATGAGTCGCGAAAACTAATTACATTAAGACTAAACACCATTATTCCACTCATCCTTGAAAGAAAAATATGTTTTAAGGACGTACCATATCTTCTACTATTCCAGGATCAAAGAAACAAAACTTTATAGACAAATACAACATAAATAATGATGATTTTACCTCTATTTTATGTCTTTGCAGCTCTGCAACTTTCAGCGTTCGTTCAGCGTTCGTCTACGCGGGAAAAACATCGTGTCGATTTCAGCCTAGACGTGTTTAGACTTTTGACGTGTTTATACTCACAAATACGGCAAAACAAATTACATGTTTAGAAACAACACACTTTTCTAATCATGTTTTGATCTAAACGTGTATAAAACACGTTTAATTTCTATACTCTATTTTTACAGTGCATATAGTTTTTGCACTGTCCGTTTGTTTGTGGTTTTGTGTGTGGGTTAGTCCGCACGTTTTTTTCCTCAAATTGGCTCCCACGGGGGCATTGCTTACTTATAGTGACAGCTCTTGTTGAATGGAGGTTTTTCGTCCCCATCGACTCTATTTAGACATTCAGTTTGTGTGATGAATGAATACATTGTATCGAGTAATTTGATTGGTTGTTGGTCAGAAACTGGTGTGACCAAATTATTTTTTTCAGCAGGACGAGAGTTACATGTTTGTACTCATAAGAATAGACTCATTCTTACGAGTGTGTGAACTTGGCTTGGGATTCGCAGCTTGGAATATCGATTTTACCTAACATTCACTAAAATTTTACTATACTTTACTACTACGGAATAAAACGAATTCCAAACTCCATACTCCAGACTCCAAGCCAACTTCATACACTTCATTCTTACACGCTTTTCAATGAACTATTGAGATTTCTCAGTGAAATCGAAATTGACATTGTCATCATCCATAATCTATGTTCTTTCAAGAGCAAATATTAAAAACTTACACATAAGTATACGGCCCCGATAGTTCAGTTGGTAGAGTGTCCGCTCCGGGGAACGGGAGGTCACGGGTTCGATCCCGGGCCGCGACATACCAGTCATTAAAAATGGTACTAGCTGCTTCTCGCTTGGCACTCACATTTACGAGGTAGAGCTAGGACTGGTCGACCCAGTGTGGAATGTGACTGGGTGTGGAATCATGTAATGTGTCTGGGACATGATACTTCAGTGAGGCAGCACTATAAAAGTGAGCATGGAGCTCCCTGTCGCAACCAGCCACCGTCGTGATATGACTGAAAAATTGTTTAAAGCGACGTTAAACCCGAATTCACACACACACACACACACACACACACACACACACACACACACACACACACACACACACATAAGTTAACCCCGCTTTTCTGTAAAACGAGGGTGTACCTTGCGTATATATGTATAGATACAAGTTTTGCTTATACATTAAGAAAATGAAAAAAAGACGGATGATTAAAACTGTAGTAATAAAAATGAAACTGAAAAATAAAAAAAGGCTCCAGAGGGGATCGAACCCTCGACCTCCTGTTTACTAGACAGGCGCTCTAACCACTGAGCTATGGAGCCAGTGGTGATCGGAGTGGGTCTACATCGGGGTCTTCATTATTTGACACTCTGACACCCAGCTGTTTTTGATACATCGTTTAGTAATTTCCGTTTGTTTGTTTTGTTTTTGTGTGCTTGATTTGAGGTTTAACGTCCCCGTCAACACTGTATAAGTCATTTTGGAGACGTTGCTTCCAATTTTGTGGGACTATTACCCGAAATTGAGATGAAATGACATCTCAAATGGGATCTATAAGCATGGACCGACTCGCAAAGCTTTGCCTGGGCAGGCTTAGATCCCCTAAGCGACTCGGGGGCGGTCGGTTTCATCTCTGCGCGGAATTATACTGCAGACCATCTATTTCTTCAAGCCCCGGTGGGTGGAGCCCGTGTAATTTGCGCTGGTAATTTGCGCGGGTTCCAATTTTAGAACAAGTATGGTAAAGACTTGAGGTGTCCGAATAAGTAGGATGAATAAGGCAGACTTTCAACAATGATCTCAGGCCGTTTTCGGCATATGGCTAACCCCATGACGGTGTCATCTAAGGTATTCCTATTTCTCTTTCATCACAAAAAAACGCCTATTCAAATATGAAGAAATTTTTACCACAAAAGAATGAAAATTTTCAGGTCAAAATTATGACACTTTTGATATTTCTCCTCAAAACACAGATTGTGGGTACGAAACGGTTCTAACGAGTACCCACAATCAATGTTTTAGGCAGAAATGAGAAAAAAGCAATGTATATCCTTATAAACCCCAGTTTAACTATATAAAAGTGGGGTTTGCAGGGGTCAAAATTATACAAGCCCGTCCTCGTGATGGAATCTTAATATTTGGAATATAGGTTCCTTTTGACAAGGGATTCCCACTCTTACAACACATTTGTCCTGGAACAATGACCTTGACTTGTGGCCTACTTTAATTTAAAAATTGACCTTGGGTCGCGTACATGTTTGTGTGTTCCCTGTGTATTGGTACAGCTGATCCTGAGCAAACTTTCTGTCGCGTTTCATCAGGGTCTACACTATTAACCACTCATCAGGATATTTTGACCCAGCATCAGGTATTAAATTGTACATGTTCAAGTTTTATAACATATATGGTGAGGCGCTTACTTCGGATAAATACAGTGAACAAAATAAGGAAATCTACACCAAACGGATAGATGTCCAGCTTAGACATAGACACACCTTTAGCCGTTTTAGTCTGGTAATAGACTGTGATACAATGATGCTTTATGTGGACTGCAAGGCTTTGCGCAGTCTGATCAGATCCTTTGCTAGCCACCAGTGTTTTAAATAGAAAATCTTACACGAGCAGTCATGTCATCTGAAATTTACGATATGAGCCCCTTTATGTTTTTTATACATGTATACATGTAGCTAAACTATGTTTCCGAGACTCGAAGACCTGGTTTTGAGTTTTTAACAGAGTCATGTCAACGAATCCGTGTAATGAACACCTCCACTAAACCCCGCTTTGTATAGAGAAAACTGTTCTTTTTGTTGGTTTGTATTTTGTGTTGAGGTTTTACGTGCCCGTCAACACTATTTAGGTCTTTTTGGAGACGTGCTTCCCATTTTGTGTGAATTTTTCCCGACAATGAGGTGAAATGACTTCTCAAACCCTACCGCCCGAAGAAACCGCCAGGGTGTAAGGGCATGATTTAAGGGATGGACCGATTCGTACCCCCTTTCCTGGACAGGCTAACACCCTCTAAGCAGTTAATCAGTACTCAAACATTCGGTCGGTTTCAGCTCTGCGCACGAGCACCATGCAGTCCAATCCATTTCTCCAATCCCCGATTGGCGAGGTGTTCATGGGTGTAAATATTATTTTTCTTATATCTGCTCCAAGATATAGGTTAATCGATTTCGTTAGAACCGCCTCAATGAGACGTTTCCAACAAACACCAACATCATATCATCACGAAAACACGCCTATATAATTTTGACCCCCTTGAATCCCACTTTGATATAATAAAACTCGGGTTTACAGGGGTTAACCTCATTTTTCTTATTTCTGCTCAAATAAAGATTGTGGGTATTCGTTAGAACCGCCTCGATGAGGCGGTTCTAACGAGTACCCATAATCTATATTTTGAGCAGAAATAAGAAAAATATCACAAACTTTCATCTTAAAATTTTAGTTTTTTTCGGCGGTAAAGTTTACAATGTAGTTGTGAGGTCTCGGGTTCGATCCCGGGCCGCGACATACCAAAGTCGTTAAAAATGGTACTAGCTGCTCCTCGCTTGGCACTCAGATTTACGGGGTAGAGCTAGGACTGGTCGATCCAGTGTCAGGATAATGTGACTGGGTGTGGTTTCATGTACTGTGTCTGGGACATGATACTTCAGTGAGGCAGCACTATAAACGTGAGCATTGAGCTCCCTGTCGCAACCAGACACCGTCGTGATATGACTGAAAAATTGTTGAAAGCGACGTTAAACCCGAATTCAAACACATACAATGTATTTGTATAGGCGTGTTTTCGTAATGGTTTGATGTATAAATAAGGAAAATATCACGTTTTTTTTTTTTGTTTTTTGTTGTTTTCTTTTGTTTTTTTTTTTTAAGAAAAATAACCGTTTTGTAGAAACGAAAAACAAAATGCACTAATATGATGACACGGGGATGTGTTAACGTTATGTTCAAGCGGTTGCTTTTGCTTATAATTTAATAGTGTTCTATTATCGGCGGATCAGTCCAGTCCGATGTGCGTCTGATCGGTGATAGGGAGACGCTACCTTATGTACAGCTTTGCCAGGGATAAGTGTGTGTGCGTGTGTGTGTGTGGGGGGGGGGGGGGGCTGTAAACTGACAAGGACTTGAACTCCAAACCAAACCAAAACTTAACTATTCAATGTACAAAACGTAAATTCTGCTTGTCAGAATCGTGATTAAAGAGAGATAACCATGCTTTCACTGTTTTATTTCTTTGTTGGCATTTTCACTCCTTGGTGGAAAAAAAATACGAATGAAAAAAAAAATCTTGAAATAAAAATAAGATAGCACTGACGAGGCTCCAGAGGGGATCGAACCCTCGACCTCCTGTTTACTAGACAGGCGCTCTAACCACTGAGCTATGGAGCCGGACGGTCGTATTTTTCATCGTTTTAAAACTGATAAATAACCAAGTTTCCTGCAAATAGTTGGCCCAGATGAGACGCCGCAACTCGCAGCGTCGTACCAGAGACTAGGCTGTTTGCTTGTCATCCACAATGTCATAGGATTTTGGAACATGTATGTTAAGGATTTGAGTTAATCAGGTCATCTACTCATCCCCACCAATCTTTTCATCAACTTTCAAGACTCTAGCTATAATAGCTTTTTAGATATCTTGCTGACAAGATTTTATTAAAAAACTTCAAAGAGCAATAACTCTTGAAAGAGGAATAATCCGGATGAGAAAAAAAAATACGCGACAGCTTATTTTCCATCAGGAATGCATATATGAAATTTCAAAAAAATAGCATATACGGATCTAAAGTTATGCTATGCATCACTTTTAGCATACATTATAAAGGGCACAAATTACCAAAATGACAAAGGGCCATAACTCACAAAGTATTTTTCGGAATTTTGTCAAAAGTTAAGCAGGTCATCTACTCATGAACACCAATCTACGTGTATTCACCAACATTCAAGGCTCTAGCTATAATAGTTTTTGAGATATTTTGCTGACATGGTTTTATTAAAAAAACTTCAAAGGGCAATAACTCTTGAAAGGGGCATAATCCGGATGAGACAAAAAATGCGTGTCAGCTAATTTTCCGTCAGAGATGCATATATGAAATTTCAAAACCATAGCATACACGGTTCTAAAGTTATGCTATGCATCACTTTTAGCATATATTACAATGGGCACAAATTACCAAAATGACAAAGAGCCATAACTCACAAAGTGTTTTTCGGAATTTTGTCAAAAGTTAATCAGTCCATCTACTCATCACCACCAATATGTTCACCAACTTTCAAGGCTCTAGCTCCAATACTTTTTGAGATATCTTGCTGACAAGATTTTATTAAAAAAATTCCAAAGGGCAATAACTCTTGAAAGGGGCATAATCAAGATGAGAAAAAAATACGCATCAGCTTATTTTCCATTAGAAATGCATATATGAAATTTCAAAACCATAGCATATGTCATAGGGTATAGGTATATAGCACACTTGTACTGCCTTGCGGTACAAGCCGGCTTTTATAGCGACGCGGTAGAGTGTTGGCCTGTCACTCCGGCGGCCCGGGTTCGATCCCCGACCGGGTCAAAGGTGTGTAGCATTTTTTCGCCTGTTACATTTAATGTCATAGGGTATAGGTATATATCACACTTGTACTGCCTTGCGGTACAAGCCGGCTTTTATAGCGACGCGGTAGAGTGTTGGCCTGTCACTCCGGCTGCCCGGGTTCGATCCCCGACCGGGCCAAAGGTGTGTAGCATTTTTTAAATGTAACAGGTGAAAAAATGCTACACACCTTTGACCCGGTCGGGGATCGAACCCGGGCCGCCGGAGTGACAGGCCAACACTCTACCGCGTCGCTATAAAAGCCGGCTTGTACCGCAAGGCAGTACAAGTGTGCTATATACCTATACCCTATGACATTCTCCCCCTCCACATTGAAATTCGTCCTCGAATTTCTGGGAGTCCGAGAATCACGTGAAATGATACTCAAGGAGTTTTAATGCACATATGTGGGTTATTTACGGTGGACGCCATATGTAACAGGTGAAAAAAATGCTAATCACCTTTAACCGGCCGGGGATCGAACCCGGTCCGCCGGATTGGTAAGCAAACACTCTACCACGTCGCTATAAAAGCCGGCTTGTACCGCAAGGCAGTACATGTGTGCTATATACCTATACCCTATGACACATACACAGTTCTAAAGTTATGCTATGCAACACTTTTAGCATTCATTTCAATGGGCACAAATTACCAAAATGACAAAGGGCCATAACTCACAAAGTATTTTTCGGAATTTTGTCATAAGTTAATCAGTTCATCTACTCATCACCACCAATATATTCACCAACTTTCAAGGCTCTAGCTCCAATTGTTTTTGAGATATCTTGCTGACAAGATTTTATAAAAAAAATCAAAGGGCAATAACTCTTGAAGGTGGCATAATCTGGACGAGAAAAAAATACGCGTCAGCTAATTTTCCATGAGGAATCCATATATTATGAAATTTCAAAACCCTAGCATACAAGGTTCTTTAGTTATGCTATGCATCAAAAGCGTAACGGACGGACGAACGGACGAACGAACCAGAACCAATATGCCCCTCCAACTTTTTCAAAGTTGGGGGCATAATAAAATAAAAGCGAAGTAAAGAAAAAAAAAGGAGAAACAAAAGGCTCCAGAGGGGATCGAACCCTCGACCTCCTGTTTACTAGACAGGCGCTCTAACCACTGAGCTATGGAGCCGTTGTTGAACAGTGTGAAGTTGGCTCTGCAATCGCCCATCTGCATTCAGCTCTGCATAAGACTTAACAGGATTCCCTTAATGTAACAGGATTCCTGTTGAGTCTAACCCAGAGCTCGACCTAGCTCGACATAGCTCTGCATAAACTTTCAATTCGGCAGTCTTATGCAGAGCTCGACATAGCTCGACGTAGCTCTGCATAAATATTTCAATGTGCCATACTTATGCAGAGCTCGACATAGCTCGACGTAGCTCTGCATACAACTTTCAATGTGCCATTCTTATGCAGAGCTCGACATAGATCGACGTAGCTCTGCATACAACTTTCAATGTTCCAGTCTTATGCAGAGCTCGACATAGCAGAGCTCGACCTAGCGTATTGCAGAGCTCGACCTAGCTCGACATAGCTCTGCAAACAACTTTCAATTCGCAAGTCTTATGCAGAGCTCGACATAGCTCGACGTAGCTCTGCATACTACTTTCAATGTGCCAGTCTTATGCAGAGCTCGACATAGCTCGACGTAGCTCTGCATAAATATTCCAATGTGCCATACTTATGCAGAGCTCGACATAGCTCGACGTAGCTCTGCATACAACTTTCAATGTGCCATTCTTATGCAGAGCTCGACATAGATCGACGTAGCTCTGCATACAACTTTCAATGTGCCAGTCTTATGCAGAGCTCGACATAGCAGAGCTCGACCTAGCGTATTGCAGAGCTCGACCTAGCTCGACATAGCTCTGCAAACAACTTTCAATTCGCAAGTCTTATGCAGAGCTCGACATAGCTCGACGTAGCTCTGCATACTACTTTCAATGTGCCAGTCTTATGCAGAGCTCGACATAGCTCGACGTAGCTCTGCATAAATATTTCAATGTGCCATACTTATGCAGAGCTCGACATAGCTCGACTTAGCTCTGCATGCAACTTTCAATGTGCCAATTTAGTGCAGAGCTCTGCAATCGCCTTAGGTCTGCATAATCTTAGAAATCATCACATCAATGCACAGCTCTGCGCTCGACATAGCTCGACGTAGCTCTGCATACAATTTTCAATTCGCCAGTCTTATGCAGAGCTCGACATAGCTCGACGTAGCTCTGCATACATTTTTCAATGTGCCAGTCTTATGCAGACCTCGACATAGCAGAGCTCGACCTAGCGAATTGCAGAGCTCGACCTAGCTCGACGTAGCTCTGCATAAAACTTTCAATGTGCCAGTCTTATGCAGAGCTCGACATAGCTCGACGTAACTCTGCATAGCTCTGCATACAACTTTCAATGTGCCAGACTTATGCAGAGCTCGACCTAGCTCGACATAGCTCTGCAAACAACTTTCAATTCGCAAGTCTTATGCAGAGCTGGACATAGCTCGACGAAGCTCTGCATACTACTTTCAATGTACCAGTCTTATGCAGAGTTCGACATAGCTCGACGTAGCTCTGCATAAATATTTCAATGTGTCATACTTATGCAGAGCTCGACATAGCTCGACGTAGCTCTGCATACAACTTTCAATGTGCCATTCTTATGCAGAGCTCGGCATAGATCGACGTAGCTCTGCATACAACTTTCAATGTGCCAGTCTTATGCAGAGCTCGACATAGCAGGGCTCGACCTAGCGTATTGCAGAGCTCGACCTAGCTCGACATAGCTCTGCAAACAACTTTCAATTCGCCAGTCTTATGCAGAGCTCGACATAGCTCGCCGTAGCTCTGCATACTACTTTCAATTTGCCAGTCTTATGCAGAGCTCGAAAAAGCTCGACGTAGCTCTGCATAAATATTTCAATCTGCCATACTTATGCAGAGCTCGACATAGCTCGACGTAGCTCTGCATACAACTTTCAATGTGCCAGTTTAGTGCAGAGCTCTGCAATCGCCCTAGGTCTGCATAATCTTAGAAATCATCACATCAATGCACAGCTCTGCGCTCGACATAGCTCGACGTAGCTCTGCATACAATTTTCAATTCGCCAGTCTTATGCAGAGCTCGACATAGCTCGACGTAGCTCTGCATACACTTTTCAATGTGCCAGTCTTATGCAGACCTCGACATAGCAGAGCTCGACCTAGCGATTTGCAGAGCTCGACCTAGCTCGACGTAACTCTGCATAAAACTTTCAATGTGCCAGTCTTATGCAGAGCTCGACACAGCTCGACGTAACTCTGCATAGCTCTGCATACAACTTTCAATGTGCCAGACTTATGCAGAGCTCGACCTAGCTCGACATAGCTCTGCATACTACTTTCAATGTACCAGTCTTATGCAGAGCTCGACATAGCTCGACGTAGCTCTGCATAAATATTTCAATGTGTCATACTTATGCAGAGCTCGATATAGCTCGACGTAGCTCTGCATACAACTTTCAATGTGCCATTCTTATGCAGAGCTCGACATAGATCGACGTAGCTCTGCATACAACTTTCAATGTGCCAGTCTTATGCTGAGCTCGACATAGCAGAGCTCGACCTAGCGTATTGCAGAGCTCGACCTAGCTCGACATAGCTCTGCAAACAACTTTCAAATTCGCCAGTCTTATGCAGAGCTCGACATAGCTCGACGTAGCTCTGCATACTACTTTTAACGTGCCAGTCTTATGCAGAGCTCGACATAGCTCGACGTAGCTCTGCATAACTATTTCAATCTGCCATACTTATGCAGAGCTCGACATAGCTCGACGTAGCTCTGCATACAACTTTCAATGTGCCAGTTTAGTGCAGAGCTCTGCAATCGCCTTAGGTCTGCATAATCTTAGAAATCATCACATCAATGCACAGCTCTGCGCTCGACATAGCTCGACGTAGCTCTGCATACATTTTTCAATATGCCAGTCTTATGCAGAGCTCGACATAGCTCGACGTAGCTCTGCATACATTTTTCAATGTGCCAGTCTTATGCAGACCTCGACATAGCAGAGCTCGACCTCGCGAATTGCAGAGCTCGACCTAGCTCGACACAGCTCTGCATAAAACTTTCAATGTGCCAGTCTTATGCAGAGCTCGACACAGCTCGACGTAACTCTGCATAGCTCTGCATACAACTTTCAATGTGCCAGACTTATGCAGAGCTCGACCTAGCTCGACATAGCTCTGCAAACAACTTTCAATTCGCCAGTCTTATGCAGTGCTCGACATAGCTCGACGTAGCTCTGCATACTACTTTCAATGTGCCAGTCTTATGCAGAGCTCGACATAGCTCGACGTAGCTCTGCATAAATATTTCAATGTGTCATACTTATGCAGAGCTCGACATAGCTCGACGTAGCTCTGCATACAACTTTCAATGTGCCATTCTTATGCAGAGCTCGACATAGATCGATGTAGCTCTGCATACAACTTTCAATGTGCCAGTCTTATGCAGAGCTCGACATAGCAGAGCTCGACCTTACGTATTGCAGAGCTCGACCTAGCTCGACATAGCTCTGCAAACAACTTTCAATTCGCAAGTCTTATGCAGAGCTCGACATAGCTCGACGTAGCTCTGCATACTACTTTCAATGTGCCAGTCTTATGCAGAGCTCGACATAGCTCGACGTAGCTCTGCATAAATATTTCAATGTGCCATACTTATGCAGAGCTCGACATAGCTCGACGTAGCTCTGCATGCAACTTTCAATGTGCCATTTTAGTGCAGAGCTCTGCAATCGCCTTAGGTCTGCATAATCTTAGAAATCATCACATCAATGCACAGCTCTGCGCTCGACATAGCTCGACGTAGCTCTACATACAATTTTCAATTCGCCAGTCTTATGCAGAGCTCGACATAGCTCGACGTAGCTCTGCATACATTTTCCAATGTGCCAGTCTTATGCAGACCTCGACATAGCAGAGCTCGACCTAGCGAATTGCAGAGCTCGACCTAGCTCGACACAGCTCTGCATAAAACTTTCAATGTGCCAGTCTTATGCAGAGCTCGACATAGCTCGACGTAACTCTGCATAGCTCTGCATACAACTTTCAATGTGCCAGATTTATGCAGAGCTCGACCTAGCTCGACATAGCACTGCAAACAACTTTCAAATTCGCCAGTCTTATGCAGAGCTCGACATAGCTCGACGTAGCTCTGCATACTACTTTCAATGTACCAGTCTTATGCAGAGCTCGACATACTTCGACGTAGCTCTGCATAAATATTTCAATGTGTCATACTTATGCAGAGCTCGACATAGCTCGACGTAGCTCTGCATACAACTTTCAATGTGCCATTCTTATGCAGAGCTCGACATAGATCGACGTAGCTCTGCATACAACTTTTAATGTGCCAGTCTTATGCAGAGCTCGACATAGCAGAGCTCGACCTAGCGTATTGCAGAGCTCGACCTAGCTCGACATAGCTCTGCAAACAACTTTCAATTCGCCAGTCTTATGCAGAGCTCGACATAGCTCGACGTAGCTCTGCATACTACTTTCAATGTGCCAGTCTTATGCAGAGCTCGACATAGCTCGACGTAGCTCTGCATAAATATTTCAATGTGCCATACTTATGCAGAGCTCGACATAGCTCGACGTAGCTCTGCACACAACTTTCAATGTGCCAGTTTAGTGCAGAGCTCTGCAATCGCCTTAAGTTTGCATAATCTTAGAAATCATCACATCAATGCACAGCTCTGCGCTCGACATAGCTCGACGTAGCTCTGCATGCAATTTTCAATTCACCAGTCTTATGCAGAGCTCGACATAGCTCGACGTAGCTCTGCATACATTTTCCCATGTGCCAGTCTTATGCAGACCTCGACATAGAAGAGCTCGACCTAGCGAATTGCAGAGCTCGACCTAGCTCGACACAGCTCTGCATAAAACTTTCAATGTGCCACTCTTATGCAGAGCTCGACATAGCTCGACGTAACTCTGCATAGCTCTGCATACAACTTTCAATGTGCCAGACTTATGCAGAGCTCGACCTAGCTCGACATAGCTCTGCAAACAACTTTCAATTCGCCAGTCTTATGCAGAGCTGGACATAGCTCGACGAAGCTCTGCATACTACTTTCAATGTACCAGTCTTATGCAGAGCTCGACATAGCTCGACGTAGCTCTGCATAAATATGTCAATGTGTCATACTTATGCAGAGCTCGACATAGCTCGACGTAGCTCTGCATACAACTTTCAATGTGCCATTCTTATGCAGAGCTCAGCATAGATCGACGTAGCTCTGCATACAACTTTCAATGTGCCAGTCTTATGCAGAGCTCGACATAGCAGAGCTCGACCTAGCGTATTGCAGAGCTCGACCTAGCACGACATAGCTCTGCAAACAACTTTCAATTCGCCAGTCTTATGCAGAGCTCGACATAGCTCGACGTAGCTCTGCATACTACTTTTAATGTGCCAGTCTTATGCAGAGCTCGACAAAGCTCGACGTAGCTCTGCATAAATATTTCAATCTGCCATACTTATGCAGAGCTCGACATAGCTCGACGTAGCTCTGCATACAACTTTCAATGTGCCAGTTTAGTGCAGAGCTCTGCAATCGCCTTAGGTCTGCATAATCTTAGAAATCATCAAATCAATGCACAGCTCTGTGCTCGACATAGCTCGACGTAGCTCTGCATACATTTTTCAATGTGCCAGTTTTATGCAGAGCTCGACATAGCTCGACGTAGCTCTGCATACATTTTTCAATGTGCCAGTCTTATGCAGACCTCGACATAGCAGAGCTCGACCTAGCGAATTGCAGAGCTCGACCTAGCTCGACACAGCTCTGCATAAAACTTTCAATGTGCCAGTCTTATGCAGAGCTCGACACAGCTCGACGTAACTCTGCATAGCTCTGCATACAACTTTCAATGTGCCAGACTTATGCAGAGCTCGACCTAGCTCGACATAGCTCTGCAAACAACTTTCAATACGCCAGTCTTATGCAGAGCTTGACATAGCTCGACGTAGCTCTGCATACTACTTTCAATGTACCAGTCTTATGCAGAGCTCGACATAGTTCGACGTAGCACTGCATAAATATTTCAATGTGTCATACTTATGCAGAGCTCGACATAGCTCGACGTAGCTCTGCATACAACTTTCAATGTGCCATTCTTATGCAGAGCTCGACATAGATCGACGTAGCTCTGCATACAACTTTCAATGTGCCAGTCTTATGCAGAGCTCGACATAGCAGAGCTCGACCTAGCGTATTGCAGAGCTCGACCTAGCTCGACATAGCTCTGCAAACAACTTTCAATTCGACAGTCTTATGCAGAGCTCGACATAGCTCGACGTAGCTCTGCATACTACTTTCAATGTGCAAGTCTTATGCAGAGCTCGACATAGCTCGACGTAGCTCTGCATAAATATTTCAATGTGCCATACTTATGCAGAGCTCGACATAGCTCGACGTAGCTCTGCATAAAACTTTCAATGTGCCAGTTTAGTGCAGAGCACTGCAATCGCCTTAGGTCTGCATAATCTTAGAAATCATCACATCAATGCACAGCTCTGCGCTCGACATAGCTCGACATAGCTCTGCAAACAACTTTCAATTCGCCAGTCTTATGCAGAGCTCGACATAGCTCGACGTAGCTCTGCATACTACTTTCAATGTACCAGTCTAATGCAGAGCTCGACATAGCTCGACGTAGCTCTGCATAAATATTTCAATGTGTCATACTTATGCAGAGCTCGACATAGCTCGACGTAGCTCTGCATACAACTTTCAATGTGCCATTCTTATGCAGAGCTCGACATAGATCGACGTAGCTCTGCATACAACTGTCAATGTGCCAGTCTTATGCAGAGCTCGACATAGCAGAGCTCGACCTAGCGTATTGCAGAGCTCGACCTAGCTCAACATAGCTCTGCAAACAACTTTCAATTCGCCAGTCTTATGCAGAGCTCGACATAGCTCGACGTAGCTCTGCATACTACTTTCAATGTGCCAGTCTTATGCAGAGCTCGACATAGCTCGACGTAGCTCTGCATAAATATTTCAATGTGCCATACTTATGCAGAGCTCGACATAGCTCGACGTAGCTCTGCATACAACTTTCAATGTGCCAGTTTAGTGCAGAGCTCTGCAATCGCCTTAAGTTTGCATAATCTTAGAAATCATCACATTAATGCACAGCTCTGCGCTCGACATAGCCCGACGTAGCTCTGCATACAATTTTCAATTCGCCAGTCTTATGCAGAGCTCGACATAGCTCGACGTAGCTCTGCATACATTTTTCATGTGCCAGTCTTATGCAGACCTCGACATAGAAGAGCTCGACCTAGCGAATTGCAGAGCTCGACCTAGCTCGACACAGCTCTGCATAAAACTTTCAATGTGCAACTCTTATGCAGAGCTCGACATAGCTCGACGTAACTCTGCATAGCTCTGCATACAACTTTCAATGTGCCAGACTTATGCAGAGCTCGACCTAGCTCGACATAGCTCTGCAAACAACTTTCAATTCGCCAGTCTTATGCAGAGCTCGACATAGCTCGACGTAGCTCTGCATACTACTTTCAATGTACCAGTCTTATGCAGAGCTCGACATAGCTCGACGTAGCTCTGCATAAATATTTCAATGTGCCATACTTATGCAGAGCTCGACATAGCTCGACGTAGCTCTGCATACAACTTTCAATGTGCCATTCTTATGCAGAGCTCGACATAGATCGACGTAGCTCTGCATACAACTTTCAATGTGCCAGTCTTATGCAGAGCTCGACATAGCAGAGCTCGACCTAGCGTATTGCAGAGCTCGACCTAGCTCGACCTAGCTCTGCAAACAACTTTCAATTCGCAAGTCTTATGCAGAGCTCGACATAGCTCGACGTAGCTCTGCATGCTACTTTCAATGTACCAGTCTTATGCAGAGCTCGACATAGCTCGACGTAGCTCTGCATAAATATTTCAATGTGCCATACTTATGCAGAGCTCGACATAGCTCGACTTAGCTCTGCATGCAACTTTCAATGTGGCAGTTTAGTGCAGAGCTCTGCAATCGCCTTAGGTCTGCATAATCTGAAAAAAAACATCACATCAGTGCACAGCTCTGCGCTCGACATAGCTCGACGTAGCTCTGCATACAATTTTCAATTCGCCAGTCTTATGCAGAGCTCGACATAGCTCGGCGTAGCTCTGCATACATTTATCAATGTGCCAGTCTTATGCAGAGCTTGACATAGCTCGACGTAGCTCTGCATACTCCTTTCAATGTACCAGTCTTATGCAGAGCTCGACATAGCTCGACGTAGCTCTGCATAAATATTTCAATGTGTCATACTTATGCAGAGCTCGACATAGCTCGACGTGGCTCTGCATACAACTTTCAATGTGCCATTCTTATGCAGAGCTCGACATAGATCGACGTAGCTCTGCATACAACTTTCAATGCGCCAGTCTTATGCAGAGCTCGACATAGCAGAGCTCGACCTAGCGTATTGTAGAGCTCGACCTAGCTCGACATAGCTCTGCAAACAACTTTCAATTCGCAAGTCTTATGCAGAGCTCGACATAGCTCGACGTAGCTCTGCATACTACTTTCAATGTGCAAGTCTTATGCAGAGCTCGACATAGCTCGACGTAGCTCTGCATAAATATTTCAATGTGCCATACTTATGCAGAGCTCGACATAGCTCGACGTAGCTCTGCATACAACTTTCAATGTGCCAGTTTAGTGCAGAGCTCTGCAATCGCCTTAGGTCTGCATAATCTTAGAAATCATCACATCAATGCACAGCTCTGCGCTCGACATAGCTCGACGTAGCTCTGCATACAATTTTCAATTCGCCAGTCTTATGCAGAGCTCGACATAGCCGACGTAGCTCTCCATACATTTTTCAATGTGCCAGTCTTATGCAGACCTCGACATAGCAGAGCTCGACCTAGCGAATTGCAGAGCTCGACCTAGCTCGACACAGCTCTGCATAAAACTTTCAATGTGCCAGACTTATGCAGAGCTCGACATAGCTCGACGTAACTCTGCATAGCTCTGCATACAACTTTCAATGTGCCAGACTTATGCAGAGCTCGACCTAGCTCGACATAGCTCTGCAAACAACTTTCAATTCGCCAGTCTTATGCAGAGCTCGACATAGCTCGACGTAGCTCTTCATACTACTTTCAATGTACCAGTCTTATGCAGAGCTCGACATAGCTCGACGTAGCTCTGCATAAATATTTCAATGTGCCATACTTATGCAGAGCTCGACATAGATCGACGTAGCTCTGCATACAACTTTCAATGTGCCAGTCTTATGCAGAGCTCGACATAGCAGAGCTCGACCTAGCGTATTGCAGAGCTCGACCTAGCTCGACATAGCTCTGCAAACAACTTTCAATTCGCAAGTCTTATGCAGAGCTCGACGTAGCTCTGCATACTACTTTCAATGTACCAGTCTTATGCAGAGCTCGACATAGCTCGACGTAGCTCTGCATAAATATTTCAATGTGCCATACTTATGCAGAGCTCGACATAGCTCGACTTAGCTCTGCATGCAACTTTCAATGTGCCAGTTTAGTGCAGAGCTCTGCAATCGCCTTAGGTCTGCATAATCTTAGAAATCATCACATCAGTGTACAGCTCTGCGCTCGACATAGCTCGACGTAGCTCTGCATAAAATTTTCAATTCGCCAGTCTTATGCAGAGCTCGACATAGCTCGGCGTAGCTCTGCATACATTTTTCAATGTGCCAGTCTGATGCAGAGCTTGACATAGCTCGACGTAGCTCTGCATACTACTTTCAATGTACCAGTCTTATGCAGAGCTCGACATAGCTCGACGTAGCTCTGCATAATATTTCAATGTGTCATACTTATGCAGAGCTCGACATAGCTCGACGTAGCTCTGCATACAACTTTCAATGTGCCATTCTTATGCAGAGCTCGACATAGATCGACGTAGCTCTGCATACAACTTTCAATGTGCCAGTCTTATGCAGAGCTCGACATAGCAGAGCTCGACCTAGCGTATTGCAGAGCTCGACCTAGCTCGACATAGCTCTGCAAACAACTTTCAATTCGCCAGTCTTATGCAGAGCTCGACATAGCTCGACGTAGCTCTGCATACTACTTTCAATGTGCAAGTCTTATGCAGAGCTCGACATAGCTCGACGTAGCTCTGCATAAATATTTCAATGTGCCATACTTATGCAGAGCTCGACATAGCTCGACGTAGCTCTGCATGCAACTTTCAATGTGCCAGTTTAGTGCAGAGCTCTGCAATCGCCTTAGGTCTGCATAATCTTAGAAATCATCACATCAACGCACAGCTCTGCGCTCGACATAGCTCGACGTAGCTCTGCATACAATTTTCAATTCGCCAGTCTTATGCAGAGCTCGACATAGCTCGACGTAGCTCTGCATACATTTTTCAATGTGCCAGTCTTATGCAGACCTCGACATAGCAGAGCTCGACCTAGCGAATTGCAGAGCTCGACCTAGCTCGACACAGCTCTGCATAAAACTTTCAATGTGCCAGTCTTATGCAGAGCTCGACATAGCTCGACGTAACTCTGCATAGCTCTGCATACAACTTTCAATGTGCCAGACTTATGCAGAGCTCGACCTAGCTCGACATAGCTCTGCAAACAACTTTCAATTCGCCAGTCTTATGCAGAGCTCGACATAGCCCTACGTAGCTCTGCATACTACTTTCAATGTACCAGTCTAATGCAGAGCTCGACATAGCTCGACGTAGCTCTGCATAAATATTTCAATGTGTCATACTTATGCAGAGCTCGACATAGCTCGACGTAGCTCTGCATACAACTTTCAATGTGCCATTCTTATGCAGAGCTCGACATAGATCGACGTAGCTCTGCATACAACTTTCAATGTGCCAGTCGTATGCAGAGCTCGACATAGCAGAGCTCGACCTAGCGTATTGCAGAGCTCGACCTAGCTCAACATAGCTCTGCAAACAACTTTCAATTCGCCAGTCTTATGCAGAGCTCGACATAGCTCGACGTAGCTCTGCATACTACTTTCAATGTGCCAGTCTTATGCAGAGCTCGACATAGCTCGACGTAGCTCTGCATAAATATTTCAATGTGCCATACTTATGCAGAGCTCGACATAGCTCGACTTAGCTCTGCATGCAACTTTCAATGTGCCAATTTAGTGCAGAGCTCTGCAATCGCCTTAGGTCTGCATAATCTTAGAAATCATCACATCAGTGCACAGCTCTGCGCTCGACATAGCTCGACGTAGCTCTGCATACAATTTTCAATTCGCCAGTCTTATGCAGAGCTCGACATAGCTCGACGTAGCTCTGCATACATTTTTCCATGTGCCAGTCTTATGCAGACCTCGACATAGAAGAGCTCGACCTAGCGAATTGCAGAGCTCGACCTAGCTCGACACAGCTCTGTATAAAACTTTCAATGTGCCACTCTTATGCAGAGCTCGACATAGCTCGACGTAACTCTGCATAGCTCTGCATACAACTTTCAATGTGCCAGACTTATGCAGAGCTCGACATAGCTCGACATAGCTCTGCAAACAACTTTCAATTCGCCAGTCTTATGCAGAGCTCGACATAGCTCGACGTAGCTCTGCATACTACTTTCAATGTACCAGTCTTATGCAGAGCTCGACATAGCTCGACGTAGCTCTGCATAAATATTTCAATGTGCCATACTTATGCAGAGCTCGACATAGCTCGACGTAGCTCTGCATACAACTTTCAATGTGCCATTCTTATGCAGAGCTCGACATAGATCGACGTAGCTCTGCATACAACTTTCAATGTGCCAGTCTTATGCAGAGCTCGACATAGCAGAGCTCGACCTAGCGTATTGCAGAGCTCGACCTAGCTCGACATAGCTCTGCAAACAACTTTCAATTCGCAAGTCTTATGCAGAGCTCGACATAGCTCGACGTAGCTCTGCATACTACTTTCAATGTGCCAGTCTTATGCAGAGCTCGACATAGCTCGACGTAGCTCTGCATAAATATTTCAATGTGCCATACTTATGCAGAGCTCGACATAGCTCGACTTAGCTCTGCATGCAACTTTCAATGTGCCAATTTAGTGCAGAGCTCTGCAATCGCCTTAGGTCTGCATAATCTTAGAAATCATCACATCAGTGCACAGCTCTGCGCTCGACATAGCTCGACGTAGCTCTGCATACAATTTTCAATTCGCCAGTCTTATGCAGAGCTCGACATAGCTCGACGTAGCTCTGCATACTTTTTTCAATGTGCCAGTCTTATGCAGACCTCGACATAGCAGAGCTCGACCTAGCGAATTGCAGAGCTCGACCTAGCTCGACACAGCTCTGCATAAAACTTTCAATGTGCCAGTCTTCTGCAGAGCTCGACGTAACTCTGCATAGCTCTGCATACAACTTTCAATGTGCCAGACTTATGCAGAGCTCGACCTAGCTCGACATAGCTCTGCAAACAACTTTCAATTCGCCAGTCTTATGCAGAGCTGGACATAGCTCGACGAAGCTCTGCATACTACTTTCAATGTACCAGTCTTATGCAGAGCTCGACATAGCTCGACGTAGCTCTGCATAAATATTTCAATGTGTCATACTTATGCAGAGCTCGACATAGCTCGACGTAGCTCTGCATACAACTTTCAATGTGCCATTCTTATGCAGAACTCGACATAGATCGACGTAGCTCTGCATACAACTTTCAATGTGCCAGTCTTATGCAGAGCTCGACATAGCAGAGCTCGACCTAGCGTATTGCAGAGCTCGACCTAGCTCGACATAGCTCTGCAAACAACTTTCAATTCGCCAGTCTTATGCAGAGCTCGACATAGCTCGACGTAGCTCTGCATACTACTTTCAATGTGCCAGTCTTATGCAGAGCTCGACATAGCTCTGCATAAATATTTCAATCTGCCATACTTATGCAGAGCTCGACAAAGCTCGATGTAGCTCTGCATACAACTTTCAATGTGCCAGTTTAGTGCAGAGCTCTGCAATCGCCTTAGGTCTGTATAATCTTAGAAATCATCACATCAATGCACAGCTCTGCGCTCGACATAGCTCGACGTAGCTCTGCATACAATTTTCAATTCGCCAGTCTTATGCAGAGCTCGACATAGCTCGACGTAGCTCTGCATACATTTTTCAATGTGCCAGTCTTATGCAGACCTCGACATAGCAGAGCTCGACGTAGCGAATTGCAGAGCTCGACCTAGCTCGACACAGCTCTGCATAAAACTTTCAATGTGCCAGTCTTATGCAGAGCTCGACACAGCTCGACGTAACTCTGCATAGCTCTGCATACAACTTTCAATGTGCCAGACTTATGAAGAGCTCGAGCTAGCTCGACATAGCTCTGCAAACAACTTTCAATTCGCCAGTCATATGCAGAGCTCGACATAGCTCGACGTAGCTCTGCATACTACTTTCAATGTACCTGTCTTTTGCAGATCTCGACATAGCTCGACGTAGCTCTGCATAAATATTTCAATGTGTCATACTTATGCAGAGCTCGACATAGCTCGACGTAGCTCTGCATACAACTTTCAATGTGCCATTCTTATGCAGAGCTCGACATAGATCGACGTAGCTCTGCATACAACTTTCAATGTGCCAGTCTTATGCAGAGCTCGACATAGCAGAGCTCGACCTAGCGTATTGCAGAGCTCGACCTAGCTCGACATAGCTCTGCAAACAACTTTCAATTCGCAAGTCTTATGCAGAGCTCGACATAGCTCGACGTAGCTCTGCATACTACTTTCAATGTGCCAGTCTTATGCAGAGCTCGACATAGCTCGACGTAGCTCTGCATAAATATTTCAATGTGCCATACTTATGCAGAGCTCGACATAGCTCGACGTAGCTCTGCATGCAACTTTCAATGTGCAATTTCAGTGCAGAGCTCTGCAATCGCCCTAGGTCTGCATAATCTTAGAAATCATCACATCAATTCACAGCTCTGCGCTCGACATAGCTCGACGTAGCTCTGCATACAATTTTCAATTCGCCAGTCTTATGCAGAGCTCGACATAGCTCGACGTAGCTCTGCATACATTTTTCAATGTGCCAGTCTTATGCAGACCTCGACATAGCAGAGCTCGACCTAGCGAATTGCAGAGCTCGACCTAGCTCGACACAGCTCTGCATAAAACTTTCAATGTCCCAGTCTTAAGCAGAGCTCGACATAGCTCGACGTAACTCTACATAGCTCTGCATACACATTTAAATGTGCCAGACTTATGCAGAGCTCGACCTAGCTCGACATAGCTCTGCAAACAACTTTCAATTCGCCAGTCTTATGCAGAGCTCGACATAGCTCGACGTAGCTCTGCATACTACTTTCAATGTACCAGTCTTATGCAGAGCTCGACATAGCTCGACGTAGCTCTGCATAAATATTTCAATGTGCCATACTTATGCAGAGCTCGATATAGCTCGACGTAGCTCTGCATACACTTTTCAATGTGCCAGTTCAGTGCAGAGCTCTGCAATCGCCTTAGGTCTGCATAATCTTAGAAATCATCACATCAATGCACAGATCTGCGCTCGACATAGCTCGACGTAGCTCTGCATACAATTTTCAATTCGCCAGTCTTATGCAGAGCTCGACATAGCTCGACGTAGCTCTGCATACATTTTTCAATGTGCCAGTCTTATGCAGAGCTCGACATAGCAGAGCTCGACCTAGCGAATTGCAGCGCTCGACCTAGCTCGACATAGCTCTGCATACAACTTTCAATGTGCCAGTTTAGTGCATAGCTCTGCAATCGCCTTAGGTCTGCATAATCTTAGAAATCAGCACATCAATGCACAGCTCTGCGCTCGACATAGCTCGACCTAGCGAATTGCAGAGCTCGACCTACCTCGACACAGCTCTGCATAAAATTTTAATGTGCCAGTCTTATGTAGAGCTCGACATAGCTCGACGTAACTCTGCATAGCTCTGCATACAACTTTAAATGTGCCAGACTTATGCAGAGCTCGACCTAGCTCGACATAGCTCTGCAAACAACTTTCAATTCGCCAGTCTTATGCAGAGCTCGACATAGCTCGACGTAGCTCTGCATACTCCTTTCAATGTACCAGTCTTATGCAGAGCTCGACATAGCTCGACGTTGCTCTGAATAAATATTTCAATGTGCCATACTTATGCAGAGCTCGACATAGCTCGACGTAGCTCTGCATACAACTTTCAATGTGCCATTCTTATGCAGAGCTCGACATAGATCGACGTAGCTCTGCATACAACTTTCAATGTGCCAGTCTTATGCAGAGCTCGACATAGCAGAGCTCAACCTAGCGTATTGCAGAGCTCGACCTAGCTCGACATAGCTCTGCAAACAACTTTCAATTCGCAAGTCTTATGCAGAGCTCGACATAGCTCGACGTATCTCTGCATACTACTTTCAATGTGCCAGTCTTATGCAGAGCTCGACATAGCTCGACGTAGCTCTGCATAAATATTTCAATGTGCCATACTTATGCAGAGCTCGACATAGCTCGACGTAGCTCTGCATACAACTTTCAATGTGCCAGTGTAGTGCAAAGCTCTGCAATCGCATTAGGTCTGCATAATCTTAGAAATCAGCACTTCAATGCACAGCTCTGCGCTCGACATAGGTCGACGTAGCTCTGCATACAATTTTCAATTCGCTAGTCTTATGCAGAGCTCGACATAGCTCGACGTAGCTCTGCATACAACTTTCAATGTGCCAGGTTAGCGCAGAGCTCGACATAGCAGAGCTCGACCTAGCGAATTGCACAGCTCGACCTAGCTCGACACCTGCCCAGGAATAGTGGCGCGAGTCGGACCGCCCATACATATTAACCCTATTTGTTTCATTGAGCGACAGTGCTTGAAATGTCATTTCATCTCAATGTCTAGTAGAAGACCCAGACAATTGTAAGCAATATCTCCAAAATGACCTAACTATTACTGACGGGGGCGTTAAACCTCAATTCAAGCAAACAAACATAAGGTGTCGTAGACGAATACCTTGGTCCTTCGTATTTTGAATGAAATTTCAAACCGAGGTCCCATCTCAGAACGACTGAATTGTTGTTGAGAGGGCCATATGATATGAGCCAACCAAGCAGCATAAACAATATCTGCCACCTTTCACTATCATTACTTATATGTGCGTGGGGGTGGTGAGCGGGGAGGGTACGTCCGTGTGTGTCTGTATGTATGCCTCTGTGCACGCGTGTCCATATGCCTGTGTGCATGTATATGCATGTGTTTAATGAAGATGCTCTTTTGGAAGTGGTGTTGTTAATTCGGATCTTCTCGTCGGTGCCACAAGCACTTTTCTCTGAGCCCCCTCTAGCACTAGTAGCTGAAAACTTTGTTGCTGAAGATTGCTTACTCGTTTTAACGAGATAGCTATCGCGTTAATACGAGATAGTATCTCGTTAATACGACTTAGTTTTCTCGTAATAACGACATAGTTATCTCGTTATAACGAGAAAAATTTTCTCGTTATAACGACCTAGTTGTCTCGTAATTACAACATAATTAGCTCGGCCCGGTTCTTCCCCGGGGGAATAAACTGACTAGTCAGTTTTTCCCCCACCCAGTCAGTTTCTTCCCCACCTATTTTTTTAGAACCATAGTCAACAAGTAATTTTTGGCTCACAGTCTGTTAAAAATGAGAAAAGAGACCATTCTAAATAAGTTCTGATTCCTTTTAGCTTGAATGACAAAATATGCTACACCATTCAAGGAGATGCAATAAAATATTCATCACAATTCCAGCATCCATGATGAATGTTCTTTGCTTTTGCAGACATAAATTGGTATTAACTTACTGATACAATAAGCCACAAATGTTTGACGCTCGAATCTAAATAGAATTTGGAGACTGGGGGTGAGGAAGAACTGGGCCGGCCCAGTTCTTCCCCGACCCAGATGTCTCTGTTTACTAATAATTCTTGTGTTAAATTTCCTTCACTTTTTAAGACAAAAATTGGTATAAACTCAAAAGATATAATAAGAAACAAATGTTTGGAGCTTAAATCTAAATAGAATTTGGCTACTGTGGGGGGGGGGGCAGTTCTTGCCCTACCCAGATTTTTCTGTTCTTGTGATACATTTCCTTTGCTTTTTAAGACATAAATTGGTATTAACCAAAAAGGTATAATAAGCAACAAATGTTTGGAGTCTAAATCTAGATATGGAGACTGGGCCGCTCAAATTTAAATAGAATTAGGAGACTAAGGGGTGGGGAAGAACTGGGCCGGCATGTTAGCGGAAAAACAGCTATTGTTACGCCTAAAGTTGCGAAACAAATTAAAGAAACAATGTACTCACAAAACAACTGCTGGAGAATTCGTCTGTTGACTTTGGCTGCTTGTTTCGCTTGTCGCAGAGGTCAGCATCTAATACGTACGATGTTCTTTGATCTCATCACCGTCGGTTGAACGCGCTCGTGATGTTGGCGCAATATGTGTGCACGTGACTTTTGCACTGCATGCAACGTAGTAAACGAGGACTGATTGATTGTTTATTATTATTATTATTATTATTATTATTAACGTCAACCTTTGTGAGCTCCCAGAGAAAAAGACAAAGAAGATGTAGAAGATGTAGGTGAGGGGCAGAGGAGAAGAGGCAAATGAGTGGAAATGTGTGAGCCAGATCGTCTCATGATGGCTAACATTTCTGCCAAATAATTTCAAAATACATTCCGAACTAAAAAAAGTTATCGACCGTTTTTA